>CM046031.1:34660319-34858815 GCA_025215565.1 Flaveria ramosissima
CTCAATGTGCCTAGTCTTTTGATGAGCACGAGGTTCCTTGATTTGAGCAATCGCACCCTCGTTATCACAAAAGATCTTTAGGGGGTCCTGAATGGAAGGGACAACCCCTAGATCGGCAATGAATTTCTTCAACCATGCAGCTTCTTGAGCTGCCAATGAGGCGGCGACGTATTCTGATTCTGTAGTTGATAGAGCCACCACATCCTGTTTGGAGCTCTTCCAAGAGACCGCTCCTCCATTCAGAATGAAAATATATCCCGATTGTGACCGTGAATCATCACGATCAATTTGGAAACTCGCATCCGTGTAACCTTTTACAACGAGTTCCTCATCACCAGATCCATAGATTAGGAACATATCTTTTGTCCTCCTTAGGTACTTAAGTATGTTCTTAACAGCCATCCAATGACTATTTCCAGGATTTTGCTGGTATCGGCTTGTCATGCTTAAGGCGCATGACACGTCCGGTCGAGTGCATATCATTGCATACATGATGGATCCAATAGCAGATGCGTATGGGATTGCCTTCATTTTATCTTGCTCATCCTTTGAGCTAGGACATTGAGTCGTACTCAATATCGTTCCTCTTTGAATAGGTACCGTACCTTTCTTAGAGTTCTCCATCTTGAACCTTTTCAAGATTTTATTAATGTATGCACTTTGATTTAAACCAATCAACCGCCTTGATCTATCCCTATAGATCTTTATTCCCAGAAATATAGGCGGCCTCACCAAGATCCTTGATGAAAAAACAACTTCCAAGCCAGGTTTTTACACCTTCCAAGGTTGGAATGTCATTTCCAAATAGTAGTATGTCATCAACATATAATACTAGGAAAGTGATGATGCTCCCACTAGCTTTCTTATATACACAAGCTTCATCAGCGTTCTTGATGAATCCAAATTTGATTACTTCTTCATCAAAACGGTGATTCCAACTTCTCGATGCTTGTTTTAATCCATAGATTGATTTCTTTAACTTGCATACTTTATTAGGATGTTTTGGATCGACAAAACCTTCAGGCTGAACCATATAGACATCTTCCTCAAGATATCCATTAAGGAAAGCGGTTTTGACATCCATTTGCCAAATCTCATAATCATAATGAGCAGCTATGGCAAACAATATCCTTATAGACTTTAGCATCGCAACAGGTGAGAAGGTTTCATCATAATCAACTCCTTGAGTTTGAGTGAAACCTTTTGCTACAAGTCTAGCTTTATAAGTATCCAAGTTTCCATGCATATCGGTTTTCTTCTTGAAAACCCACTTACTTCCAACTACTTTGGAGTTAAGAGGTGGTACAACCAAGTCCCATACTTGATTGTCATGCATGGATTGCATCTCAACGCTCATGGCCTCGAGCCATTTGTCACAATCCGAATTGGACACTGCATCCATCCATGAAAAATCCGTATCTTTCAGGTGGATTACTAGTTCTACCACTTCTGCGAACGTTTTTTGTGTATTGATCAACCACTTGATCATCTTCAACATCCTCATGTTGAGTGCTAGTTTCAACGAAACGTGCATCGGGTTGTGGTTCTTGATCCTCCTCAAGATCCACTGTTCTACTGCTAGTCCCTTCCATAAGGAACTTTGCTTCTAAGAACTCACCCTTTCTGGCAACAAACACTTTTTGTTCCAGTGGATCATAGAAATAATATCCCATAGAATCTCTAGGATATCCAACAAAGGTACACTTGGTGGATCGGACTTCCAATTTGTTTGGGGTGGGAGTCTTAACATAAGCCTCACAACCTCAGACCCTTAAGTATGATAGGGATGGAACTCTTCCATGCCATATCTCAAAAGGTGTCCTTTCCACCTTTTTGGTTGGGGCCATATTTAGAATACGGGCCGCGAAGAGCAAAGCGAAACCCCAAAATGATAGAGGCAATGTGCTTCTAGCCATCATAGATCGGACCATATCTAATAAGGTTCGATTCCTCCTCTCAGACACACCATTATGTTGTGGTGTTCCAGGTGAGACAATCCCACAATTCCTAAGATGATCTTGAAAAGCATCACTTAGGTATTCACCTCCTCTATCGGTGCGGAGAACTTTAATCGACTTGTTGAGTTGAATTTGTACTTCATTTTGAAAGATCTTGAGCATTTCAAATGCTTCATCTTTGTGTCTTAATAGGTACACATACCCATAGTGACTATAATCGTCGGTAAAGGTAATGAAGTATCTTTCACCATTCCTAGTCATTGGCTTAAAAGGACCTCATACATCCGAATGTATGATTCCTAATAAACCTTTTGCCCTTTTGGCTTTGCCACTAAAAGGTTCCTTAGTCATTTTACCTTGTAAACAAGACTCATACACATCAAATGAATCACATTCACTTGTTTTTAAAAGACTATTCTTTTGTAGTGTTTGAATTCTTTTCTTGTTTATATGACCAAGACGACAATGCCAAAGATAGGTATCACTCAAATCCAACTTCAGTTTCTTGGTGCTAGTTTGGTACAATGAACTATTTAAAGTATTTTCATGAACCAATTCATAAATACCATTAATGGGAATAGCTTTAAAGTAGAACATGTCATTCAAAGCAACATGAATTTCATTTCCAATAAATGATAATACATATCCAAATTGTTTTAATAGGGCTACAGAGATAATGTTCCTAGTCAAACTAGGAGCATACAAAACATTATACAAAATTACTTCCAAACTATTTGGAAGTTTCAAGATGTAGTCACCACGGGCTTCAACTTGAACTTTTGCCCCATTGCCCATGCAAAGGCTAACATCTCCTTTCTTGAAGTCACTATTTCTTTTGAACACCTGCAACAAATTGCAAATGTGAGTTCCACATCCGGTATCCAATACCCATGTGTTAGAGGATATTAAGTTTAAATCAATATGGATCATGTATGTTGTACCTGAGATCTGTCCGGCATCCCTCTTTGCTTTCAACTCTTGGAGATGGACGGGACAATTTCTTGCCCAATGTCCAATCTCCCCATACTTGAAGCATGGGTCATTGGAAGCAACCTTTTGCTTCTTCTCTGGTGCTTTGGGTGGCACCCTTGCCACCCCTTTCCCTTTCCCCCATATGGGTCCCTTGCCCTTGGCAACCTTTGCCTTGGGTGTGGGATGAGGCCTTTTCTTGTTCCCACCTTCATTGATGGTGAGAACGGATAAAACCCTTTTACCCATGGCCGCCTTGGCCGTTTTGAGCATTGAGTGAAGCTCACCAATGCTTTTGTCCAAAGCATTCATGTTGTAGTTTTACACGAATGTCTCGAACTTCTTGGTAAGGCCATTGAGGATCAAATCCGTGGCCAATTCCTTCGAGACATGACAATTAAGCCTTTCGAGGCGGTCAATGTGGCTTTTCATCTTAAGTACATAAGATGAAACCGATTGGTTGTCGTCCATACGACATGCATGGAGTGCTCGAATCGTTTCGAAGCGCTCCACCCTTGCTTGCTGTTGGAACGTTTCCTTCAGCTGGGTTATCATGTCATAAGCTCCGTGATGTTCATACTCCTTTTGGAGATCCGGAGTCATGCTTGCTAGCATGAGGCAAGACACTTGGACAGAGTCCTCAGTGTACTTCAGCCAATCGTTATAGGCCTCCTCATCATCCTCAGCAAGTTGATCGGGGATAGGGTCGTCTAAAACGTATGATCGTTTCTCTTGCTTGAGAACGATTCTCAAGTTTCGATACCAATCAATAAAATTGTTATGATTTAGACGTTCCTTTTGGAGAATCGCTCGTAAAGATTGGGCGGACGCGGATGAGTTATCATGATTATCATTATTGGAGGCCATCTACAAAATTTAACAAAGATCTATTTTAGTATTTTCGATATTGCTATTTTTTAATAATTAATGCCTTTTAAGGTCAATTTAATATTAAAATCTAGAATCCAACATTACATTTAAATAGTGGTTAGGTGATCTTTATCCCACGATTTAAATTAATAAGGTGGTCAACGATTGACGGTTGCAACCATTTGCAACTTCTAGAGGTATGGGATCGACTTTAAACATCATATGTAAAGTCGGCATGTTAATCCCATCAACACCATTTGGAAACCACATCATAGGTGATCCATTTGACATGGTTTGCAAATCAAAACACCCTACTTACACACACGTGTGAGTTTGCCAAAATAAGCGGTTAGGTGACCTTTATCCCACAATTATGGCATTCTCACCTCAAATCACAAGTTCACTAAAAATGGTTAGGTGACCTTTATCCCACTAAGAGTTCCCAAGTGACTCAAGTGTTGTGTAAAAAGACGGTGTTGATCTTGTTTTTAAGACATTAGAGATTTCATAATTTAAGTTTTAGAAAACTCTATGTACTTGTATTTGCATGCTTTCAAATACAAGATACCCTATGGTCCTTTGATTAAAACCCATTTTAATCTTTAAATTATTAAATCATTTTAATAACCATTTATTGCCTTTTAATGATTAAGAACCATTTTTATATAAGCTTTGTTAAGATCATTTTATAAAGATTGTTTATCATATCCAAATATCACACACCCATTCACAACATCACAATTAAACAAGCATAATATAAACAACCACATGTGCATAACCATAGCTACTATTGTGACCACACTTGTTTGCCATCACAAGTGTGGTCATTTGGTCTTTGCTAAGGGTTACCAAAAAAACACAAAATTGAGATTACAATGGATCTCCCACTTGATGTCGCATCCGTATGCTTCAAGTCCACTTTATGTCTACCTTTTGTGCTTCCTTCCCGAGCATCTTCTTTTACAAAATATATATCCTAATACATATTTTCTAGTAAAAGAAAAATACTCCTAATCTATTATTACATCCCAATTAATAAATAGATAAATTACAAGCACAAAACTTTACAACCCAATTGAATGAATATAATCAAATAAATACATTCTTTCAAACCAAACAACACAAGGTCAAGCTAGGTTATGCACTATCAAATGAACAATTACAAACATCATATAATAAACAAAATAAACCCCATCAAACCCCAAATTTTCAGCCAACATAAACTGAAAATTAGGGTTTGTTTGTCCAAACAAACAACAACGAAACATATCAACCAATTGACATTCCTATCTTTCAAAGTTTAATCATAAGCATGAAGATATAACTTTGAAAGACATGGGGTTTATTGAATCAACCAAAACAGCCTCTAATGAGTTGATAAACATCCTTTAAAACCGATTTTTAAAGGACAAGAACAAGCAAGCTATCCACATAACCGGCTCTTGATGCCATTGAAGGGTTTGTTAGAAGATAAAATCAAAGTTTAACCTCTTAAACTTTCTGAAAAATGCAGCGGATATATATTTTGAAACATGATTATAAAACTGAAAAATCATGTTCTTTAGGTGACAAATATATGTATAAAACAAACCCATATTACAAAGGATCATATTATGTGAATAAGCAAGCTATGAAAACATAAAACGAGCATTATGGACAGCCATATAGAGGCTGCCATAAACTACCTTTCAGCAGCTCAAAAGGGTCGGAACTTTGAAGATGATGATGGTTTTGAACAGCAATCCTTCAAGGTGGAGGACCTCAAGCTTGTAATACCCACAAGGTCTTCAAACACCTAGCTAGTTAGGAAGCTTGACACCAAAGTTCTACACCAAGGAACCTTCAAAACACGAAATTTTCAGCCTCTTTTGGAGCTGGAAAAATCCAAAAGTAATATGGTCTTAGAGAGAGCTTTTGTTGCTTAAGTGTGTGTGAGAGAAGGTGAGATGATAGAAGAGTGTTCAAGTGAGTAATGTAACTCAAGAACCAAGACAAAATGGGTGTTTTCAAGGCAAAGGGCGGCCGAAAATTGCCCATTTCAAATGGGTTTCCCACCCATTTCAAGTTTTATAAAATTAACTCTTCCAATCCCTTAAATTTATAAAATTAAAACCTGTTTTAATTTTATAACATTAACACAATTTTATTTGTCATTATTTAACCAACTTAAATAATGAAACAAATAAATATCTCATGAACAAATTATCCATATAATGTTGTTCTATCACAAAAGCAATAATTTAGAAAACCCGTTTTCTAAATTGGTGTCAATATTTATTTGTATGATCTTATCAACAAACAAATATTTATTGGTGTATGTTTGGCTTGTTATTGGGTATGACCCGACTTGGATCATAACGTACTAACCACATCAATCTTGTATGTGTCTTGGGCATACATGATCCAACAAACAAGGCTAAGATCAAATAATACACACACTAGTTTTTTATTCCCAAAACATGAGCTTGTTTGAGCCCATACAAAAACTTATTCAATGTACAAGCTTTAGACTCGTTTTTTACAAAAGAAACCTTCAGGCAAACACATATAGAGCTCCACATTTAACTAACCGTACAAAATAAGTGTTATTAAAAGAGGCCGATCATTTTGAATAGCTAAAGAGATGATAGTTCTAACAATAACCATTTTTACTATTGGTGAAATTGTTTTTTTTCAAAATCAATTCCTTCCCTCCGACTATGCCCCTTTGCTACTAACCTACCTTTGTATCTTTCTATTTCACATGTAGATTTATATTTAATCTTAAACACCCACTTACATCCTATAGGTTTTCTTACGACAAGAAGATCAACTAGCTAGACTCCTAAGTATCATTCATGTTTAGCCTCCATCTCCTCATTCATGACATTTACCTAATTAACATAAGATTGAGCTTCTTTGAAATTTCTTGGTTCAACGGTTTTATTTAGAGTAGAGACAAAACACTTATTTTCAAAAGTTACGTTTGAGTAACACAACTTTCTACATCCCATAGGTCACTCTACCTTCTATTATAAAATCACCTAGTTGTTTTTTTGGAAGAGTAGATGTACTAGTTGACCTTCAAGCGGAAACAATAGGTTTATTGAATCCCTAAGAAAGAGCCTCTTTTATCATTATGTCCATTATTGATACCCAAACTAGTGTCATTATTCACACCATGCGACTGCCCTTGTCGAGCAATTAATAAAGACATGTTCTAATACTTAAGGTTGTAAAGGGGTAGTGTTGGGTCCTAGATTATTATGTATAGAGATTCACACTATTATATAGGTTCTCGGTTATGTTGATTGTGGTTCTCGGTTTAGGCTTTGATTTATTTAAGGTTTATGGGTTTAACATGTAATAGGCTTAGGCCTTAAATGGTTTAGTAAGCCCATCTAAGCCTAAGTATATATTGTGGTTCTTCTAATAAAATCATTAAGCTTTTGGTTACAACTCTTAGGTGGTGTTTGTTTTTACCAAAACCTCTTCCCCACCTCTTCATCTGCGCGCATGCAGACGCGGGAAGAGGTTTTGAGTGCGCAGAGTGTTTGTTTTTTGGAAGATGTTTCATTAGAAAACGTCTGCAGGAGGTCTGCATGGAGAAGATGTGGACCTATGTCTTCTGAGATCTTCTAACCTCTTCTCACCTCCCCCACCTCCCCCACCTCCCCCATCGGCCGCCCCACCTCCCCCCACCGGCTCGACCACCGCCGCCCCCCACCCCCACCGGCCGGACCATCGCCGCCCCACCTCCCCCCCACCGGCCGGACCATCGATGCCCCCCTCCTTCCACCTGCCCTCGTCTCCCCCTCCCTCCACCCGCCCTTGCCTCCCCCTCCCCCCACCTGCTCCGGCCCCCCCTCCCACCTCGCCCGCCGGCCGCCTCCACCTCCCCTACCTACGCCCGCCTCCCCCCTCCCCCTACCTGCACCCGCCGACCCCCCTCCCCACACCTCGCCCGCCGGTTGCTTGTACGTATGGATGTGTATATATGTTGTATGTACGTACGGATGTGTGTTTGTGGTACATGTCCAAGAAAACAAGTGTTAAAAATAGGTTTAATTTAATAGGTTTAAAAAATAGGTTTAATCTAATTACACAATATTTTTTTACTATCCTGCAGATGTTAAAAACAAACAGTCTTTTTCTTGCACACTGCAGACGCTTGGTCCACCTCTTCTGCTGCAGATGTCTGCAGATGTGGTCCGCAGACTGTAGACGTTTTCCTGCAGAAAAAACAAACAACACCTTATTCATCTAAAAGTTTCTGTGTGTGTTGTTCGTGTTCTTAGTTCTTCATCGAGATCAATACTAGACAAACTTCAAGTTTGTGTGTTGATCTTGAAATGAATCATCACAATTAAAGGATTCCACACTTTGATTGTGATTTAGTGATATTATGTTATTTGATCCTCTTGAATTGGGACTTACAATTGGTATCAGAGCCAAGAAGTCTTTCAAGGCTTGTTAGAATATCATGATTCAAGTGTTTTTTTGCAGATTGGTGAAGATTGTTTGAAGTTTTTGGTTGTTTTGGTATTCGGGTTTAAAGTTTTTCTTTGTGTTTTTGTTGAAGTTCATCAAAATTCTGGGTAAAAACAGGTGTTTGATTCGATTTTGGGTGCTGCAGAAAAGGTTGGAGTTTCTGTAGGGAGTTTAAAATTTAAAAGATTTGATAAGATCTTTTAAATTTTTGAAAGAAATCTCTTGATCCCAAAGATATCGGAGATCTTGTTGCTGCTTTTGATCCGGGTGTTATCGTGATCAAGTTCTCAGACTTAATAGTTCTCGATCATTGTAGGTTCTCGAAGTTAAAAGTTCTTGGATTTTTGTCACTGCTGGTCTTCATAGTTCTACGTTCTCGAACTTGTTGGTTCTCTATATTCTGCTACTTAGAATTTTTCGACAGGCTTGGTTCTCGAAGTTTGGTGTTTGTTCTCGAAGGTTCAAGTTCTCATTTTTTACTGCTTCTTGGGTTTTCTAGTTTTCGAAGGTGATAGCTTTCGTAGTGGTTGGTTCTCGTCCTTGGTTCTCGAAGATTTTTCTTTGGTTCTCAAAGATTAATATGTGGTTCTTGAAGATTTGTTCCAGTTCTTGAAGATTTGTTCTAGTTCTCGAAGATTATACCTGGTATTTGAAGATCAACACTAGTTCTCGAAAATTTGAATTAGTTCTTGGATTTTAAGTATGGTTTTCGTATTTCAATTATAGTTCTTGAACTTTAATCTGATTCTCGAGTAGTCAAAAAAAATATGGATGTTCAAACACAACTCTTGGCTAACCAAACTCAGTTAGAGTTGGATAATGCAATTGGAACTAGTACTCGGGTTCCAAGATTAACAATGGGAGAATCCTTTGCCGAATGGAAGTACAGATTCATACAACATATCAAGGCCAGAGATCCTTAATTATGGAGGTCTAATGTAAGGGGTCCGGTTCAAATTACGTATGAAGTTGACGATAAGGGTACTTTAGCTCCAAAACCTTAAAGTTTATGGACTGATGAGGATTTTGAGAAAACTGAAATTGATGAAAAAGTCCTATCTCTACTTACACAAGGTTTAGCACCTGAGATCTCGATTGGATTCGAGGATCACACTTCAAAAAAGAATTTATGGGAATCTTTAATTGATGCATTTGAGGGAAATGAATACATGAAGCAAAACAGAAAAGATATGATCCGACAGAAGTTTAACCTGTTCAATCACATTCTTCATGAAACCTTAGATGCTCAAATTAACAGATTCATTACTTTGATAACTCAGATGAAGACTGCTGATATAATAATGGATAATGTTGAAGTGAATAAGAAGCTGCTCAACTCGCTTCCTCGAAATTAGGATAAGAACATTGGTTTGATTAAGAAGACAAAGGAATTGAATAGAATGACCCTTTAGAGTTAATTGCTTGTATTTGAGCATGTGAGATGGATGATCAACAAAGAGCAATGAACCATACTAGTTCATACCATTTAGCAGGCGTTCAAAACTCCTTAGCTACATTGATATCTCAATCTGGGTATATGCCTCCAACTATACCACTATCATCTGCATATCCTGCATATATAACATCAAGATGTGAATAATGGTCAAAATTTCTCAACAAATGTTACACCTCAGCATGCAAATGTGGTTGTTCCTATAAAATTGAGCAAAGATACTGAAGAGAACATAGCATTGATTGTAGGATTCATGAATTTCAACAAAACATTTATGAAAGGAAATTTGATTCACCCATTAGTAATGAGTTCTGATCTGGAACAAATTCACCTGAATGATGTTAAGGAAATGGATGCAACTTGGCAAATGGCTATGGCGGTGTTCAAAGCAAAGAACATTATGAAGAAAACCAGCGTACTTTGCCAGAGACTTTGCCAGAGAATGCAAGGAACCAAAGGTAGTTTTAGCAAGGCAAATCTAAGGTGCTTTACTTAACATAAACCAGCGTACTTTGCCAGAGAATGCAAGGAACCAAAGGTGGAACATGTCGAGGCATGTCGAGAATGAAAGAAGGATGATGTTTGTCAGAAACACTGAAGCAACTAAAACAACGGGAACTTCTTCTGGGAAGGCTATGGTGGTTCAAGCATCTGAGTTTGACTGGGAAGATCTGATAAATGTCTTAAACATCACTAAGGTTGGGACATTGATAGCAAACCTTGCTCAGATAAAGACAGATTCACAACCAGAGGAACATGAGCAGTTTGAGATTACTACTGAGGATTGCATGGTTTCATGGCTGATGTTGCTCCAACTAAGGTATTTTTTTTTCTGTACTCCCTCGTGTCTTCGTGGTACAAGAGATATAACAATGAGTTGCTAAGAGAAAATGATCAACTAAGAAGCAAGTTAATGTCTTTAACTAATCAAACAAATGCATATAAGGAAAGGATGGTTTCAATGTAAAAAGACATTAAACAATATAAGCAAGATCTTAGCAACAAACATGTGTCATCTTGTATCATAAACAAAAGAGTGAGGAATTAAGTGGGAACTTGAAGCTTTTAAAATAAAAATGTGAAAATGCCGACTTTATTTTTAAAAAAATTAAGGGTTCGAGTCGAATAGTTGAACAAATCATTGGAAATCACCTCGTATATAGTGACAAACGGGGAAAGGGTATGGGATTCAAAGAAACATCTCCTCCGTACAATTATAATTACATAGCGTTACCATTAACAGATGAGTAGATACTTAATGAGAAAACAATGGTGTATGGAAAACAGTTATATGAGAATAAGATAAAAGTTTCAAAACCAGTACAAAATCCAAAAATTGTTGTTCCTTTAAACAAGGTTCCCATAACCAATTTTGTAAAAGAGGAAGAACCGATTGATTTTCATGAAACTCCAAAACATGTTAACATATCTTACCAATCACTAGATGATTTCGGACAGATGATGTTTTAAAATTTTTTTTGACTCACCTAGTTCTCTTAGTGATTCAAACCAATTCAAATCGTCTGGTGACATCAAAACTGGATTCACAAATTATCCAATCTTGAATGTCAACAAATCTAACATGTATGATTACTATGCAGATGAAGTAATCATTGAGGATTGTGACTCAGAGGACGATGATCATTGTTTATCTGTTTTGAACTCTTTTGATAATTATGCTTTAGTTTCTTAACTTGATTTGTCAAATATGTGTGTGAACTCCTTAATTGCGAGTACTACAACTTTAAATGATGGTTTGCTTTTGAATTTGCATGAAAATAAAAAATGGAAAATCTTCTGTCTTAAATCTTAATGTTGAACCATTCGTGAAAGTAGATTTTTCAGATTCAACAACCACAAGAGTGAATAATGAATGTGTTAAATGTAAAACTGTTGTCAAGATACATGTGTGCAGGTGAATCAGACCTCAAATGAATCCCTCAACTTGACGACTTCATCAAGGCCTGATAAAACCTCGAATCAATAGATCTGTCATTCATGTGATGTTTCGGGACACATAGCTAGGAATTGTAAAGAGAATAAAAGCAGGAATAATCATCGTCAATACCATTAGAAAACTAAATCAAAAATATCTGAAAAACCTAAAGAAAAGCAATAGAAAATTGCTAAAACTAGGATAAAGCCTTTATGATGGTAACTGGAACTCAACAAAAAAGAAAAATGCTACCTCTTTTCGTAAAAAACAAGATTACTCAAGTTTGTTAACTCACGCAACTTTCAAGTGAAATGAAACGATTGGTCTAAAAATAAGAATGCTGAGTTCATGTCACAAAACCCTCAATGTCATCAGCATAAATCTGATCATTTAAATAATCATAAATAAGATATTGCCTCTGTGAAACCAAATTCATGATGGTCTGGGTGCCTAAATCTAACTAACTCTGCCATATATGCAGGAACAGATTTCGAAAAATCTTGTCAAATTATGGTATGTAGATAGCGGTTGTTCGAGGCACATGACATGACACATCTCCCAATTGTCCAACATTTAGAACTTCAATGGGGATACGTCTCATTTGTAGGAGGTGAGGCAGGTAAGATTACACAAAAGGGCACAGTTTAGCATAGAGGCTTAAGCTTCAAAGATGTAAATTTTGTACCAGAACTAAAACACAGTCTTCTAAGTGTTCTTCAAATTTGTTGATACATATGTACCTAGATCCTGATATGAATGTAATATGTCTTGTTTGTCTTACACTGATGGTTGTTTGTGATTTATAATGTTTAATATTTCATTAATGAGTTGATGTTGAATTGGTTAAATAGGTTTGTGATTGTTTGAATTGATACACATAATGTTATATTAATGAATACATTCAAACTTAACAAAATGAAGTTCTCATGCGAATGGCCCATGCGAATGGACCATACGCATGAATAACTTCAGGCGAATGACTCAGTCGCACGACTGAACCAGGAGACTGGATCAGTCGAATGATTGTAACATGAGATTGGCTCAGTCACTCGTCTGAACACTCAGTCGTGCGGATGGATCAACCGCATGGCTCAATCACACGACTGAACCATGCTAATGGTTCAGTCGCCCGAATGAGCAATCCTAACCTATAAATACTACCCAATTCGTGGAAAAACGTATGCATTCATTCTATTTCGACTCCAGACGTACCCTAGCCGTCCAGAAGCCTCCAAGTTCATACTCCAAGTTCATAGAACGCTGTAGATCGATTCCTAATCGATTCTTAACGTTAGATTCAATACCTTATTGATTCTACGTGCGTTCTCACTAATTGGATCGCCAATCAAATAGGATTCCGCACTATTTGGTTTGGTTTACATGTTAATCAGTTGGTGTTTCGTTCAAATACCAGATCCTAACAAAATTTGCGATAACGATTTTTCAACCCATTTCACAAAGAAGGGATGTTATGTTTTAAAACCCGGCATAATCATTCTGAAAGATTGAATTTTGCTAAAAGCTAAACGCATGGGTAATGCTTATGTCATAAATATGAATAAAGAACCCCTATAGAAATCACATGTCTGTTTTCAAAAATTTCTGAACATGAGTCCATGCTGTGGCACAGAAGGTTGGGTCACTATTATGTCAAAAACTTAAATCAGCTTTCTAAAGGAAATCTTGTAAGAAACCTTACAATTAAAGATTTTCTGAAAACAGAAAAATGTGTTGCTTGTGCTAAAGGAAAACAACATAAAAGGCCTCATTTTTAAAAACAAGTTACTTCCGTAAGTAATGTCATGCAACTATTGCACATGGATCTTTTTGGTCCTGTAAATGTTTTAAGTATTAATCGCAAGTCTTATTGTCTTGTTGTTATTGATAATTACTCACATTTTTCATGGGTGTTTGTCTTATCTAACAAAGGTGAGACTGCTGTAGAATTGCTTAAGCATTTTGTTACACTTATGGAAAATCAAACAAATCAGAAAGTCAAAGCTATAAAGAGTGACAATGGGACAAAATTCAAGAATCATGTAATGGATGAGTTTTGTGCTGAAAAGGGGATATCCAAATAGTATAGTGCATCAAGAACACCATAACATAATGGAGTTGCTAAAAGAAGAAATCAAACTCTTCTTGATGCTGCTCGCACTATGCTGTGTGAATCAAAATGCCGACATTCTTTTGGGCTGAAGCTATCAACATCGCTTGTTACATTCAGAACACGGTTTTGATCAACAAAGCACATATGAAGACTCCTTTTGAGATCATGTATGGATATAAACCGTTAGTCAAGCATTTTCGAATATTTGGTTGTCCATGAATATTGTTTCATTCTGATGTCATATAAAAGTTTGATGTTTGGGGAGATGAATTGCTATATGGTTGGATACAGTCAAAATAATGCATATCGAGTATACACAAAAAACTACAAAAAGAAGTGGTTGAATCGTCCAATGTGTATTGGCAGGAAGAAATTTCTACGATGCAAGAAAAGGACCAGACTGGATCTATGACTATTCGTCATTGTTCAAATCACTCCTGACGATTGTCTAGTCATAGTGCCAGTTAATCCACCTCATGAAGAAGAAATGGTTGATGATAGTCCACACGGTTCAACATTATCGAAATCCACTGAAAGATCAATTCAACAACCAAGTGATCCTATCCTTCCAAACATTTTAGGATAATCTTTCCAAGACAATGTCAACACGAGATCATCAAGTGTTTCAGTTAATATCTCTGAAAAACTATTCTTGAGACAACCTCTGTAGAAGCTGAAAATCTGACAAATCTGCCAACCCACTAAGATGTTCTCTCGGTTCAGGAATATTAACTCGTAGTAAAACTAGAAGTATTAACGAATGTTTGTTTTCTTGTTTTATCTCGCAGATCGAACCACACACCATTTCTATTGTGTTGGGTTAGATAAGGCTGGTAGAACCAAAATAACACTTAGAAGAATTTTTGGTGCAACTGAATAAAGTCTTCCGAAGACAAAGCTGTACTTCTGAAGCTATGTTAAAGAACTTCCAAAGCTCATGCAAGAAGAACTTCTGAAGCTCATGCAAGAAGAACATACGAAGAGGAACTCAGTCTTCCGAGACTAAGTAATTCCTCTTCCAAAGTTAATCACTTAGAAAATTCAAGAGACAAACTTCCAAAGAATAAAGGTCTTAAAGACTAGCAGTGATCTCAGAAGAAGTTGATTCTTCCGAAGTATAAATGGCTTCGGAAGAACTTATTCTTCCGAAGCCAGTTAACCTTCGGAAGAACCAACTATGAACCAGTGGACATAAGTATGGTCTGTCTGACAACCACTGCCCCACCTCTGAGATAGTACATGGCGCTTTCCCACGCCCAAGTACTTGATCATACTTTATTCCACTGTTCACCTTTTATCCGTTAGTACAGTTAGCACGTTTAGTTGGTGACAAAAGGTAAGTCATGGACTTGTCATGACTACTTAGTCTAGGATAATATTTTATCTTAGATACCTTACCTCTAATAATGTAGTATTTGTTTAGTAGTAAGTTCCAGTTGGTAATCTAAGTATAACCGACTGTAGATAGTTGTATATATAGTTTCTCATTGTAACTCGTTTAGTTATGCTTGTAAGAGTCTTGTAAACTTTGAGTTAAGAAGTAATATATACAAGTATCTTGAAAACCATTTCTTGTGTTCATTAACTTAGTATATTATTATCAACTCCGTCAAGGATTCTGCTTCATCATCCAATTGTGTTTAAGTGAGTTTGAGAGATAATTCTTGTGTTGAGAGACTATCATCGATCCTGAAATTGGTACCAGAGCTTTTTAGGCTCTTGATTGTGAGATCTAACTATCCCATATCACCTTGTTTCATCACTTATTCACTCACTACACTCAAAATGGCTCTTAACCAGAAACTTCTGAATCTGAGATGTGAAGTATGACTAAGGCTCCAATTATCACCCTGATATTTTAGAGCCTGGTATAAACATATTGAAGGTTTCATCAAGTATCAAGATAGCCGAATGTGGAGGTCTATCACTCACGATCCATACATACCAAAGGTGGAATCACCAGCGGGTAATGGTGCAATGATAGAGAAAGATGTTGAAGACTACTCCGATGAAGACTTCAAGAAAATGGACATCGATTGTAAAGCCATGAAAATACTGCTTACAGCCATACCAAACTCCATAATGGTCGGCATTCAGCATTGTCAGACTGACAAAGAACTCTTTGATGCTTTAACATTGATGTACTCTGGTTCCGCTGATTCCATAGAGTTCAAGAGAGATACACTGAAGTAGTAGTTTGAAAATATCACTCATATTGCTGGAGAGACCCTGAGTCAGGAATACTTCAGGCACATGGACTTAATCTCCTTAATTCAGTCTGTGAGAGTGACTCTTGAGAAAAGAGATATTGTAAGAAAGTTCATGAGTGCACTTCCTCATGCATGACTTTTTACTGTGTCTCAATCAAGAGAACTGAGAATTTCAACACTCTCACCATGACTGTACGGATTTTTTGATGGATACTGTATGAAGATGGAAACTCAAAGAGGCCACCAGACGAACAAAAGTTCTAGCCTTCTTGCTAGCAATGCTTTACTTGTTGCTGAAGGTTAAAGAACTCCTCAACCCTAGTTGTACCTGAACTACCCCCAATATCCATCATCTTCCTCTGGGCCTTACATCACTTTTCCTAAGACACCCAGGTCTCAACAGGCTCAATAAAGTCCATTCTAGGATAGTTGTGCCTTTGTTTCAGGAAATGGGCACTTTGTAGATTTTCAAATATGTTTTGGTGATCTCGAGTGCTTCAGCCCACATGATGTGGAATATATGGACATTGTCCAGTAAATGGCTCTTTTTACCTACAGAGCAAAGAAGTTCTTTAAATGAACTGGAAGGCAGCTCCCTCAGAACCCAACCAATAGCAAATTTAGGTTAGTAATAGCTGAGGCTAAAGTAAAGAAGTATGCTCTTGAAGAGCATAAAAAAAAAAAAAAAAACTTCAAAAATTATGCATCATCCTCGTACTCAAAGTGGTGTGTTATCTGATACCAAAAGTGGGTAATGGAGACCACCAATGAAATTGCTCCACCACACTCCTATGTGTCTATAAGACAGCCAAGATGTGGTACTGATGAGTGAGAGGTTCCAAATGCTGACCCCCTACCCAATGAGCAGAAGAATGATATAATAATGGAGACCACCACAGAGAAGGATAAGGAAGAAAACCTCATCGACACCGCTGATGATCAACCTTTGACCACCAAAGCCAAAAGAAACAAAATCAAGGCAACAAGAAAAACTACCAAGAAGGTGGCTGAATCAAAGTTGAAAATAGACACAAACCAAAATAGTTTATTCATATCAGCCGGAATCCAAGTGGTTGGAAGTTCTTGAGGAAAGAAGTGTAGTAGGAGCACTCCTATCCAGTTGAAAGATCAGAAGTCAAAGGGGAAGGCTGTTAAAGAGAAAAAGAAGAGCAAGAAACAACAGTCATCATGCCCCATGAAGAATAACATTGAGTGCATAATGTGTGGTCTGCATAACCACATGGCTATAGTTTGTTACTACAATCCAGCAAGCACACATTATGCAAACATTGTTAAGGAAGAAGGAGTCAAAGAGGGTTTAACATTTGGACCTTATCATATGGTTCAAGTGTTAAGGAAAGGAAAGCTTGTTTTCGAAGCGAAGTTGCTTTCGGAAGAAACTCATTCTCCGAAAGGAAAATAACTTCGGAAGACAAGCCAAAGCACAAACAAAGAAACAAAAGGAAACCTTCCGAGAAGAAGGCTGCTTCGGAAGAAAAGGTGGTGATAACTTCTTCCGAGAAGAAAGAAGCCTCGAAAGCAAGTCATGCTGCTGAAGCCCCAATAGGCTCATCTACTCCGATCAACCAAAGGATGGAATGGAAGATCAGAGAAGATGTTGCCGCCCAAATCTCTTATTCACAAACCATAATTGAACCCTCATGCTACATTAGAAGAGTCCAAGATCAACAAGGCTTAGGTTTCCAATAGCAATTAATTATTTCACCTTATGGGTGGACATCCAATTGACAAAAATGGCAATGTGTGGATTGTTGATAGTGGATGCTTCAGGCACATGAGATGGAATAGATCTTTTCTTCAACAATTTGAACATTTTGATGGAGGTCCTGTTAAATTTGGAGGTGAAGCTGGAGGATACATTTCTGGTAGAGGTAGTGTATCTAATGGTAAGTTAAAAGTGGTCAAAATGAACTTTGTCAAACAGCTTGAACACAATCTTTTAAGTGTTTCTCAATTCTGTGATCAAAAGCATCAAATGCTTTTCACAGAACATGAGTGCATTATCCTCAAACCATGGATGACAATTCCTTAGGAATTGGTGCTTATGAGATCTCCTAGGAGAGGGGATATGTACAAGATAGATATGAACTATGCTTCCCCACTAGGTGAAGTATCTGTTGGATCTTATATGCCCAAGACACATAAAATATTGATGTGGTTAGTATGTTATGATCCAAGTCGGGTCATACCCAATAACAAGCTAAACAAACATCAATAAATATTTATTTGTTGATATGATCAAACAAATAAATATTGACACCAATTTAGAAAATGGGCTTTCTAAATTATTGCATTTGAAATAGAACAAATTATATGGATAATTTGTTCATGAGAAATTATTTGTATTATTATTTAAGTAGGTTAAATAATAACAAATAAAATTGTGTTCAAGTTATAAAATTAAAAGGGGTTTAATTTTATAAAATTATGAGTTTAAAGAGTGAAAATTTTATAAAAATGGGTGGGAAACCCTTCAAATTTCGGCAGCCCCTTTTTGGTGGTGTCTTGGGATTCTTTTGTCTTGTTTTAATACAAGACTTTAACACATTCACACTCCACTCCAACCACACTCTCTCTCACACTCAATTGCAGCCTTTCTCTCTTGTTTTCTCTCTCAAAGTTTTGGATCTAAGAAGAAGAAGATTTTGGTGATAAACATCCTAACAAGTTGGGTGTTTGCAAGAGCTTGTGGGTATACTTGCTTGAGGTCTTCTTCTTTGGAGGCTTCCATTCAAGAACCTCATCTTCATTCATCTATTATCCATCTCACATCTTGTGTTCTTAGAAAGGTAGTATTCTATGAACACCATATGGTTGATTTCGTTTGATAGCATTTCTTTTCACATATATTTGATCCTTGTTCTTGGGTTTGTAATCTTGGTTATTTAATGGTTAATTTTCAGAATCTAAACAAGTTTTATATCTCTAAATATCCGCTGCGTTTTTGTTTAAATGGTTAAATAATATTTGATATACTTGTTACAAATCCAACAATGGCATCTAGAGCCGGTTATGTGGAAAACTTGCTTCAAAAGTCCAAGAAAATTTAGTTTTGTTGGACTTTCTCAACCCATTAGGGGCTGATTTGTTTTGGATATATAAATCCCTTGTCTTTTAAGTTTTATTTTACATGCTTTAGAATAAATCTTGAAAGATTGATGTCAAATGGTTGATTATTTTGTTTGGACAAAAACCCTAAAATTTTAGTTTATGTTGGCTGAAATTTTGAGGGTTAAAAAAAGGGGTTCATTTTGTTCTTGAATATTGTATTTGGATATATGTTTTGGTGCATAACACATCCTTGACCAAGTGTGTTTTGGATTTGGTTGAATATTTTGTCATGTTTGGTTTTATTCATTAAAAGGGTTGTAATAATAATTTTGTGTTTGTATCTTTGGGTTGTAATTTATTTATTCTTTAGTTATGTAATAAATAGATTAGGTGCATTTCTTATATTAGAAAAATTGTATTAGGATATAATTTTTGTAAAAGAAGATGCACAAGGTGGAGACTCAAAGGAAGATACAAAGGAAGGGCACAAAGACATGGACACTTAAAGCATTTGGATGCGGATTCAAGTGGGAGTTCATGGACACATTTTGATGTGTCATTGTTAACCCTTAGGAAAGACCTAATGACAACACTTGTGATTGCAAACAAGTGTAGTCAACTTAGTGGCTATGGTTATGCACTTGTGATTGTATGGTTGTGCTTGTTTGGTTGTTTGTTTTATAGTTGTTCTTTGATATAAGGATATGCATAACAAACTTATTAACAAACATAACAAGCCGAAAAATAATGGTTCTTTATCATTAAGTGGTTAATAAAAGGTTATTAATCAGATTAATAATTTTAAATAAAAAGAATTTTATTAAAAGGGGAACCATAGGGTACCATGTGTTTTAAAGCATGCAAATACAAGGTACATAGAGTTTTCTAAACTAGAATTATGAAAACTTAAAATTTCTTTTGAAAACAAGTTTAACACCGTCATTTTGCACAAAACTTGAGTCACTTGGAAACTCTTAATGGGATGAAGGTCACCTAACCATTTTGAGGGAACTTGTGATTTGAGGTGGGAATACCATATTTGTGGGATAAAGGTCACCTAACCACTTATGTTGGAAAACTCACATGTGTGTGTAAGTAGGGTGACTTGATTTGCAAACCATGTTAAATGGATCACCTACAATATGGTATACAAATGGTGTTGATGGGATTAACATGCCGACTATACATATGATGTTTAAGTCGATCCCATACCTCTAGAAGTTGCAAAGGGTTGAAATTGTCAAACGTTGACTACCTTGTTAATTTAAATAATGGGATAAAGGTCACCTAACCACTATTTAAATGTAACGTTGGATTCTAGAATTTTAATTTATGTAAGACACATAAAAGGGTATTAATAATTAAAATATGATAATATCAAAAATACTAAAATTGAACATTGTTAAATTTTGTAGATGGCCACCAACAATAATGAAAATAATGATATCCCGTCCGCTCACTCACTATCACTAAGGACCATTCTCCAAAAGGAGCGTCTAAACCATAATAACTTTATTGACTGGTTTCGAAACATGAGAATTGTTCTCAAGCAAGAGAAACGGTGGTATATTTTAGACGATCCGATTCCCGATCAACCCAATGAGGAAGATAAGGAGGCCTATAATAATTGGGTGAACTACATTAAGGACTCGGTCCAAGTGTCTTGCCTCATGTTGGCAAGTATAACTCGGGATCTCCAAAAGGAGTACGAACATCACGGAATACGACATGATTACCCAACGGAAGGAAACGTTCCAACAACAATCAAGGGTAGAGCGCTTCAAAACGGTTCGAGCGCTCCATGCATGTCGTATGGAAGACACCCAATCGGTCTCATCTTATGTACTTAAGATGAAGAGCCACATTGACTGCCTCCAAAGGCTGAATTGTCCTATGTCAAAAGAGTTGGCTACTGATTTGATCCTCAACTCTTTGTCAAAAAGTTTTGACAACTTTGTTATGAATTATAACATGAACGGTTGGGACAAGAACATAAGTGAGCTTCACTCTGTGCTCAAAAATGCCGAGGCGGCCATGGGTAAAAAGGTTTTACCCGTTCTCACCATCAATGAAGGTGGGAACAAGAAGAGGCCTCACCCCGCACCGAAGGCAAGTGTTTCTAGAGGTAAAGGTTACATTAGGGGAAAAGGGAAAGGGAGTGGTAAAAGCGCCATCACCAAAACCAGCAAAGAAGAAGCACAAGGTTGCTTCGAATGACCCATGCTTTAAGTGTGGGGAATTGGACATTGGGCAAGAAATTGTCATGTCCATCTCAAAGAGTTGCAAGCTAAGAGGGATGCCGGGCAAACCTCAGGTACAATTTTCTTGATTCATATTGATCTCAATTTAATATCGTTTAACACATGGGTATTAGATACCGGATGTGGAACTCATATTTGCAATTTGTTGTAGGGGTTCAAAAGAAGTAAGGACTTCAAGAAAGGGGATGTTAGCTTCTACATGGGGAATGGGGCAAAAGTTCAAGTTGAAGACCGATGGGACTACATCTCGAATCTATTGATACATATGTACCTAGTTTAGGAGCTTAATGTTAAATGTCTTTCATGTCTTACATATATGTAATGAATGAGTTGAATGAAATGAAATATGTGTTTGATGCTTATATTGTTTAATGTTTCATTGTTTATTGTGTCATAACGCATATTGAACTAACTATATAGGTTTGTGGTTGTTTACATAGTTCTTAGTCAAGAATGGTTGAGAAATGTCTTTAAACTTAATCGTATGAAGTATTCATGCGAATGGACCATGCTAATGGACCATACACATGAACACTTATGCTAATGGACCAGTCGCACGACTGAACCGGGAGACTGGATCAGCCGCACGATTGAGACACAAGATTGGTTCAGTCGTGCGTATGAACTAATTGTATGATTCATTCGCACGACTGAACCCTACTAATGGTTCACTCGCACGATTGACAAACCCTAACCTATAAATACCACTTAATTCATGGAAAAACATAACACTTGAAGATTTTCGACTCACAGATGTACCCTAGCCGTCCAGAGACCCCGGAAAACCTGTTCCAACTTCATAGATCGCAGTTTATCGTGTTCAAATCGTTCATAACATTTCTTTAATCTCTAGATTGATCGAAACTACTTTCTCACTGATTGGATCGCCAATCAAATAGGATTCCGTACTATTTGATTAGGTATACACACATTATCAGTTAGTACTCCGTCCGTACACAGTCCTAACAAATGGTATCAGAGCTTTGGCTCTTGATTTTGCGTGTTTATTCGATTAGTTTTGGTGAAAAAATTACGTTTTTCATTCAAAAGAGTCACCTTTTTGAGTAAAACAGCGTTTTCAGTGTCTCCAGATCTAAAAGTTCACGTTTTTTGGCATACGGCAGATTAGGGTTCGTGAAAAATCGTATTTTTATGTCAAAGTACCAAAAACCATTGAATTTTCAAATCCAGCGGCCTCAATCGCACGATTGGCTCAATCGCACGACTGAACTCAATCGCACTTCCCATACGCACGATTGAACTCAGTCGCCCATCCATTCGTACGACTGAACACCCCATTCGCATTTTTCATCCGCACTTGTTCAATCGCACGATTGACTCATCCACATTGGTTCAATCGCACGATTGATTCATCCGCATTAGTCCGCACGATTGGCCCATTCGCATCTCTCCATTCGCACCAGTGAAACAGTTTTGTTCTAACTATCAAAGTTTATAGAAATGGAAGATCAGTATTCCGCGTTTACAGCCGGTAGAGACTCTCGAATCCAGAACCTTCTACTTCTGGAGAATGAGGTTGGAAATCACAATAAGCCACCTAAACTTATAACGTTAGATGAGTACCCACAATAGAAGCAACGGTTTGAGATTTATCTAAATGGAGTTGATCCCAATCTGTGGGAAGCAATCGAGACAGGTTATAGCATGCTGGTTGGTGCTGATGGTGTTAAACTTACCTTGGGTGGCATGACTGATAGCTAGAAGGTGAAGTACAATGCTGAGAAGAAAGTGTATGCTCTGTTGACTCAGTCGATACCTAAGGATATATTCCACCAGTTTTCTGAGAACACACAGGCAAAGAAGCTATAGGAAGCCTTGGAGAAACGATACGACAGGAATGCATCGTTGAAAGCTCTAAAGGCAAAGGCTTTGAAGAAGGAGTTTGATAACTTCTCTTCAATGGGTAAAGAGATCTTGGATGATGTCATAGACAGATTCTACCATTCAATGAGTGAGCAGGACACTCATGGAGTCACAACGTCAATGGAAGATAAAATCTCAAGCTTTGCCGATGGTCTGCCAGAGAAGTGGGACTCGTTTGTGTCAAATTTAAGACAGAACAAGTTACTGGAAAAATTAGACATAAACGACTTCATCCTGAAATTGAAAGAGGAGGAACTGATGATGGAATACAGGTCACATAAAGGATCCTATGACCAGAATCCTTCACTTTATAGATCCTCTTCCTCTTCAACAAGTTCAGGAGCACCTCTTAAAACGGCATTTGTGTCTAGTTCAACTGTTCTATCCTAATCCACTGCTTCGGGATCTGAAACGTTAGGGTCGTCTTGCACGCAATATATAGCGCCTGAAGCAAATGCTACTAAGTTAAAGATCGAGAATCTCGGGAATATCACTGTGGAGGTTGCAAAGGAGCATATGGACCTTTTAGCTACGGTCGTTCATTCTTATGATGGTCTAGTTGCAGGAAAGATCGGGAATTGCCATCTGGCTGATGAGGATTACGAGTAGGTGGACGAGAATGAATTAGAGAGAATGGACATTATGTGGGCTCTTGCAAGTGCTGTTCGAAGGGCGAAGAAGTTTGTGAAGAAGACAGGACAGAACTTGATAGCCACAAAGGATACAACCTTTGGTTTTGAAAAAACCAAAGTTACCTGCTTTAACTGTGGAGAAAAAGGGCACTTCAAACGTGAATGTGTGAAGCCCAAGAAAACAGGTAACGAGAATCCATTCTCGTCTTTCAACCGTCAAGACAAACCTACAAGTGGAGCTGTTTCGTCAAGCAAAGATACAAAGGCCTTGACTGCTCAAGATGATGAAGGACAAGATTAGACCTTCAAGTTCCTGTCTCCGGTTGAATCGAACATTGCAAATGTCGAGGGTTTGGATGATGACATTGCAAGTGAAGGTGAAATAGCAGTTGAACTAGTGATGTCAGATCATGAAGACACTGCTAATGTGGTCAATCCCCTGATTGAAGAAGATCTTAGAATGACAAGTTCAGAATCTCCAGCATCCGAGGAATCAAACTCTGCGCTGATGGCTGATTCTACCGAATCTTCACAGGTAAGTAACAAAGACCAACTTTTTGAAAGTCATGCTTGTAATAAATGTAATAAGTTTAGAGAAAGCATTGATCTTAAATTTGCTAGGTTATTAGATCACAATGATAGCTTAGTAAATGACTTACAACTGTGCACAAAAGCTAATCGGATTTTAAAACAAAATGAGTGTAGTTATAAAGAGAAAGTAGAACTTTTAAATAAACAACTAAGGGAAACCGAGGTTGTTGCTTTGAATCAAGCAAATGATATAAAGTTTTATTTGAACTCTTTGGAAGAAACTAAGAAAGAAAAAGCAGTTTTGGAAGTCGAAGTCAACTCATTAAAACAAAAACTGCACAGTTGGACCAGTTCCTCTCACATAGTTCAAAACTTAGTGAAAGAAAGGAACAATGGGGAAGGGTTGGGTTACAAAGTGGTTCCACCACCACATGAGATATTGTTAAATGCTAAATGTAGACCAGTAAATAACAATCCTATTAAGGATCATGTGGTGTCCACTCCTCTAGTTAGTGATCCAGATTCCACGTGTAAACCGATGGAATCTGTCACTAAACAGAAGGAGGCTACTTTGAAATCTAAAGGCAAGATGCCTATTGTGAATTTGGAAGAACAATTTGAAAAGGTTAATGTAAAGTCAGGTTCCAACATGTCTTCTTCAGAATCCAAACTGACCAAACCAGTTAACCAAACATGTGTTTCACGTCAAAGTCCAAATAAACAAAAGGCTAAAGATGTTAAAAACGTTCAAACAATAAATTTTGTTAAAGAAACAAAAACATCTAAACAAGAAGTGTCCAAACCAAACCAAACTAAAGTCACACCTGTGTCACACACTTCCTCACATAGACAATTTTCCCAATATGTAGAAGGTAGATCATGCTACAATTATGGAAAGAGAGGACACATCGCTTCTAATTGTCCTTATTATCAGACACCAAGAAAGAAAATTGAACTTTATGATACTAAACTAATTTCTTCAAAAAAGAGTTCTATTACTCCACCAAAAAGAAGTAATGAACCTAAAGTTCAAACAGTAAGCCAGTCGTTTGTTTATCACAAACAGTCCTTACACAAAACTGGCTTATGGAATGAAAAGTCAAGTTCAGTGTCTGATACTGCAAACACTAAGAAGCATGATATGCCCTCACCCTCAAATGGACAGTGGGTTGAATTTATGATGTGTGATTCCTCCAGGTCACCCAAGCCAGTTAAGGCTTGGGTACCTAACCTAAACTGATCATTTCCTTTTAATGTGCAGGGTGTCCGTTACAGTGCTATCACAAATACCTGGATAGTTGATAGTGGGGCGTCTAGGCACATGAATGGGAACTTGTCTCTCCTTTTCAATGTCAAACAAATTAAAGGGGGACATGTATCATTTGCTGGAAACAAAGGAGGATACATCACTGCTCAAGGCGAAGTGGGAAACCAGAAAGTCAAGTTTGACAAGGTCAACTACGTTCAACAACTTCAAATAACTTGCTTACTGTATCCTAGATTTGTGACAAAGGATTCAAGGTAGTCTTTGACAACAAGATGTGCTATGTGTTGAAGAAGGAGTATGTAATTCCGGAGGACCAAGTCTTAATGTCAGCTTCAAGATATTATGATTTATATGTCTTGGACCTATCAAAGGCCTCCACAACCGATCATCAAGTTCAATGCTTCTTGTCAAAGGCAACAGAGAAAGACTCCATTTCCTGGCATAGGAGAATGGGACACATTAATCCACGGAAGATGAATCACTTAATCCAGAATGATCTCGTGTGTGGAGTAAATGTTAAGAACTTCCCATTACCGGATTTTTGTGTCGCGTGTAAGAAAGGGAAACAGACGAAGAAGTCTCATAAGGGAAAAAAAGTTCACTCAACTGACCTACCTCTTAAGCTTCTTCACATGGATCTGTTTGGGCTAGTTAGTACAAAAAACATTGCTGGCGATTTGTATTGCTATGTTGTTACGAATGATTACTGAAGATTTTCTTGGGTGATGTTTCTGAAATCCAAATCAGAGACATTTGAATCATTCAAGGAGCTGGTAACTACATTGGAGTCACTCTACAAGCTGAAGGTAAGACAAGTTCGCTCAGACAACGGCATCGAGTTGAAAGACCAATGTATGGAGGCATTCTGCAAAGAAAAAGGAATTGTGCACCAGTTCACACCTGCCTACACTCCTCAAATGAACGGAGTTGCTGATAGAAAGAATCGAAGCTTGATAGAGACAGCCCGAACAATGCTAGCAGACTCAAAACTGCCTATCCAATTTTGGAACGAGGCAGTAGCTAATGCATGTTACACCCTAAATCGAGTGCTGCTGGTCAAACGTCATGGTAAAACGTGTTACGAGTTGCTCCAACGACGTAAACCTAATCTAGAGTACCTCGAACCGTTTGGCGCACCATGTACGCTGCTGAAGAAAAATAAGTCAGGGAAGTTCAGTGAAAAGGCTGAAGAAGGAATTTTTCTAGGATACAACATACCGAATAAGAGAGTTTATAACAACTCAACGGGTCAAGTAGAAGTGTGGTGCAACGTCGACGTTCAGAGATACACCACCCCTCCTGCTGGTAAAGGACCCGCATTCTTCTTCGATTATGATGGATTCTTTAAGTCCTTCAACATCCATCACTCCCCTTTTGATGATGGATTAGCAACCAGAATGATGTATGATGTCTTAAACACACCGTCTCTAGACTCGTCAACATCAGTTCCACACGGGGAGTCTTCTAGCTCTTCAGGGGGAGCACTTGATGTAAGCAACTCCTCCTCTGACGATGAAGAAGTGGAGACAGAACAGGTGAACCAGGAGGAACAGGTTCCTGATACAGCAAGTCCACAAGCATCAAACCCTGATGCCTCTGATTCTTCAGAACCTCAAACTCCAACAGCTTTAGATACTGAAGTTGTGGTTCACAATCTGGAAAATGAGGTAGTTGTTCCCACCACTCCTGGATCACGATTAAATGTTTATCATCCTTTGGAGAATGTCATTGGAGATGTTCGATCAGGAGTACAAACCAGAAATCAGCTATACTCAGCTGATTATGCCTCAGTCATGGAAAAGGGATATCTTTCACGACGGTGCTTATCGATGTTTTGTGTCTCAATTTGAGCCAAAATATGTTAGTGAAGCATTAAACGATGAGGCATGGGTAAGTGCGATGCAAGAAGAACTCCTACAGTTCAAGAATGGACCCTTGTGGACAGACCAAAAGGTTCTAAAGTCATTGTAACTAAATGGGTCTTGAAATGCAAGAATACGATCAAGGGGTCATAATTCGCAACAAGGCTCGACTTGTCGTTCAAGGTTTTAGACAAGTCGAAGGAATCGATTATAATAAAGTGTTTGCACCTGTGGCAAGGATGGAAGCAATCCGTATCTTCCTAGCCTATGCCTCTTACATGAAGATCAAAGTTTATCAATTAGATGTGAAGAGTGCATTCCTTCATGGTGAAATCTGGGAGACAGTGTACGTCAGTCAACCCGAAGGATTTGAGGATCCGTATCATAGGGACAGAGTTTACAAGCTGGATAAGGCTCTATACGGGCTCCACCAAGCCCTTAGAGCATGGTATAAAGAACTCTCCACTCATCTTGTGAAACACGGCTTTCGCAGAGGAGTGATTGATTGTACACTTTTCATCAAAGAAAAGGATGGTGACTTACTACTCGTACAGATTTATGTTGATGACATAATCTTCGGTTCCAAAAACGAAGATCTATGTAAAGAATTTGAAGCAGTAATAAAAGCTGATTTTGAGATGAGTGGCATGGGAGAAATGAAGTTCTTTCTCGGGTTACAGGTGGATCGGACACCAAAGGGAATATTTCTACATCAGACCAAGTATGTAGGTGATATCCTAAGTCGGTTCGATATGGAGAATGCTATGGCAGCTGGGACTCCACCGGCTACAAACCACGATGTGGCACCCGAAGAAAATGGTGATCTGGTGGATGCCACCATGTATCGAGGAATGATCGGATCCCTCATGTACCTCACTGCCACACGACCTGATATTATGTACGCGACGTGTCTCTTCTCCAGATATCAGGCGAAACCGAAAGTCAACCATCTCATAGGAGTCAAAATGATATTTCGCTATCTAAAGGGTACTCCAACATTTGGGTTGTGGTATCCTCATGACGATGACTTTGAGCTTACAGCGTATAGCGATTCGGATTATGGCAGCTGCAAAATGAACTACAAGTCAACTTTAGCAGGATGTCAATTCTTTGGGAGAAGATTAGTCACGTGGCAGTGTAAGAGGCAGACATCAGTTGCTCTGTCAACTTGTGAAGCTAAATATGTTACTACTGCAAGCTGCTGTTCACAAATCATCTGGATTCAACAGCAAATGCGGGACTACGGTTTGAAATTCTCTAACACTCCTATATTTGTTGATAATTCTGCTGCTATAGCCATAACTAAAAATCCTATCCAACATCCTAAAACCAAACACATCGGAATTAAATATCACTTTATACGTGATTGTTTTGATAAGAATTTAATCGATGTTGTTAAAATTAATATGGACTTTCAACGCGCTGACCTCTACACAAAAGCGTTTGGTAAACCAAGATTTTCATATCTGTTAGAGGTCAACGGCGTGAAAAAGAAATGTGAAGTGATTCCAGAAGATGACAGAACTTAGTCCGATGAGTAGAGTTATTTTTATTTTTTATTTTTTATTTTCTTTTATTTTTCGTATTTTAATTTCCTATTTCTATAAATTCCAAAAACTCAAAAAGTATTTTCGGTTTTAGAATTTTAGGGGGAGAATAGGTTAGAGTAGTATTAAATTAGGTGTTTTAATTTCAGTACTTAAAAAAAACGAGGGAGAAGGACAGCGTAGCTGAAAGGATAGAAATCAAATCTGTGATAATGATTCAACGTATTTTGAAAATGATAGTACACGGCGAACATATTATTTGGGACTTCAAAAATTTAAATGATTAAGATGCAAAATTCAAAATATAAATCTCAGAAGTCTAAGCAAAATAAAAGGAAAAATGATAGTAAAACTAGTATGCTACTAAGGTAACATAGAGAAAGTAGACCTACAGGTTGCAAGTTCATTATATGATGTGTCGGTAGATTCAACACAATTGATGAGTAGACCTCATTGGTGACTTAAATTCTAACTAAATTGTTCAACTTGTTGTGGGTTCCCATCTAATCCCTGGTTAACACAGTCAACGTAGTTCCAATAAGGGGTGACGAGCAAATAAACGCCACAAATGTGTGCGGATGATCATAAAAAGAGCAAAGCACGGAAAAAATTGTGTAAGCGCTATCAAGCTGATAATAAATGTTGTTGGTGCGTTACGTGCAAAAAGAAAAGAAAAATGCTCTCACAAGAAGATAGATTGTGTGCCTCTCTACTGTGCGATGGCACTGACCTAAGGATAAGCATAACCTAAATATTCTGGAATTCATTGTTGTTTGCGCCTCTCTGCTGTGCGATGGCACTGACCTGAGGCTTGGCATCTCTTTGAAAGCTCTTAGAATAGTTTCTTCTTGTCAAAATACCCGTAGACCGCTCAAAAATCTCCTGAGAAATGTTGATTACCATATAAGCGTGGGATCCACAAATGCTTTTTGAAAAAAAAAATTAAACCTTAATTCATCACCAATATGTGTCAAAAATCAGTGTATGGATTTAAGAGGACAAGTATACTGACAATCATCGTGGCTACAATTCTTGAAAGTCCAAATCAGCGTGTGCATCTTATAGCTCAAGTATGATTTCCTAAACTTGCTAATGACTCTCGATAAAACCAAGAATCTAGCATCAAAAGGTTTTAGTAACGTGTCCCAAATGATTCTGGAATACCTGTATGATTCCAAAATGAATCGTACCAGAAATGATTAACTGGAATTGAAGCTGTGATGTCCATGAAGTAAAATCAATTAGAATTATTCTAATAGGTCGTATTTCATCTCTAATCAAAAATACAAAAATATGTCTTGTTATTGTTCTTAATTTCAAAATTGTTCTGTTAGTTTTAGTAAATGGTAATTTAAGAGTCGGACTCAACAACTCGTCGAAATCTGGGATTCACTCACTAAAAGGGTCACGTCTGAGGTGACCAATGGGGTTTTCAAAGGTAAAAGGATCACGTCTGAGGTGATCAATAGTTTTTCTAAGTTAAAATGGTCATGTCTGAGATGATCAATGGTCAAAATGTCTTATCAATAAGTAAAAGTGCTAAGTGTATGAATGGTCATAAGGTCAAACTCATAAGTATGAGCCATTCGCACGACTGGACCATGAGTATGGACCAGTCGTACGATTGGACCATACGTATGAGCCCAATCGCACGACTAAACCACATGTATGGACCAGACATGCGATTGGACCATAAGCATGGGTCAATCCATACGATTGGATCATCAGAATGAACCAATCGCACGAATGGAGGAGACGAACGAGTCAGTCGCACGACTGAAACCTAGTCGCACGACTGAAGTTGACCGACTGAGCCTGTCGCACGACTGAGCCTCAGTCACACGAATCAACAGTGCGATTAGGTTCAGTCGCATGACTGAAGGAAACCCTAGTATAAATAGAGGGGGAGTCGGTTGCAGTCATTCATCACCCCCAAATCGCCCCTAAATCGTACGACTACAATAAAACTCTGCCCAAATTTTATTTCAATGATTTAGCACCATATTTGTGATTCGTATTGATTCCGCATTGTTTCTACAGGTAATGCGGGACTAGAATTGATCAAAGTGCACAGATTAATCAAGCCCTAAGTGTTAAAATCGGTCCAAAACTAATACCGAGATATAACAACTAAATAAACCACTAATATGTACTTAAATGTCAAATTATTTAGTACTAAGAGTTCTGTTGATGAATTGCGAGTCGAATGAGACTAACCTGAATGTTTAACATCAAGTATTGATAAAAAATCGATCCTACAGTACAAAACAGAGACGTTATGCGATTGGACACATTGATGAACTTCAATCGCACGATTGAATTGGGCGAATGACTCAATTGTACGACTGAACCATGCGCATGAACTCAGTCGCACGACTGATTTAACCGCATAGAACAGCATACGACTCAGTTGAGTCGCAGGTTCATTCGCACGACTAAGCTCATTCGTACGACTGAGACTCAGTCAGATTGTCCATTCGCACGACAGAACAGAAGGATTCAAGTCCAATAAATTCAACTATCATTCACATACACACACTCTAACGTTTATCTATCTTGTGTTACTCCCGCATGGCGAGTCGGTGGACGATGAGCACTAAGCACAACATATGTGCTCATCTAGACACTACGTTCCGGAACGCATCTGAGTTCGCTGGCATTATTTCATTTCTACGGAGATCGAGGATTTTCAGAGCTATCTCCATGCCTTGCACACCATACAGGTCGATACAGCATGCTTTCTGGGAAAGCGCTGTTGTAGATAGATCCTCAAAGCCTCACCGTATTCGGAGTTCCATCTTTTGCCAGGCCATTGACATCAGTGAGGAGGATCTAAGGACGGTCTTAGAGTTGGGAGCTGATGGTGATTGCCCTACCAGACTGCATCCGTTGACTGTCCGAGGTTACTTTCTTCGGGCAAAGTACTCGGGGGACATGAACGCAGGTGTGCTCAACAAGAGCAACCTGTGCCCCCAATTCAAGTACTTAGCCCATGTGCTGTTCAAGTGTATTGCCTTAAGGAAGGAAGGTTTTGATGAGCTTTCTGATTAGATCTAGAATGCCTATGTGGCTCTGGTTCTGAACCATCCTTTCAGCTTTTCGAGGATGATCTTCACCTACTTGATGGAGAACATAGAAGCCAAAGGCAAGGAACGCTTCTGCATGTACCCACGATTCTTACAGATGATCATCGACCAGAAGCTTTCTTCGCTGCCCAAGGATAAAGACGATGCCGTGGTGCTTGAAGTCATGGACGACACTACTCTTGGGAGGATGAAGGTTTATCAGGGCAAGCAGGTAAAGCCCCCGGTAAGGAAGTGGCGTCACGATGATAGTGACTCAGACTCTGAGCCAATTGTGCTCCCATCCGACGATTCTGATGATGATCATAGTGGTGATGGTGGAGATACTGGCCCCACCCAATCTAGGGCCACTACAACAGATGTGATATCTCCATCATCCACCCATAGAGGAGCTGAGACGACAGGATTCCATCAGGACTTTCAGCCTGATGAGGAGTAGGAGTCCGATGAGGAACCTTTAGTTCGGACGGTGGGCAGCAAGGTGGTTGCCACCGAGCGAGGGATTACGGCAGTAGGTGGACGCCAGGGTGAGTCTGGGGAGGCTGCTACTGATCCATCTTAGTCCCCAGACCAGCCTAGCAGCCAAAGGGGAGCATCCTCCTCGAAGGGATAGAAGAAAAAGAGGATGGCTCAGCCACACGGGATGAAAAGTAAGAGACGGAGATTCACTTTGATCACCACCTCTACCACCACCATCACCACTGCTACCACCACCACTACCACACCCTCTACCACTACTACCACACCACCCACCACTACTACCATACAGCCCACCATTACTACCACACCTCCACCCTCCACTACTACAGCTATACCTCCACCAGCTACACCTATACCACCACCCATCTTTACCACAACTACCACCACTACCACCACCCATCGAGCCGGGACTTCATCACAGGTCCCACTGAGCTTTGGATCTTCTCTGCAATCCGTTGGGTTAGAGGAGCAGCTGGCCAATCTAAACCAGATTCTGCTTAAGCTGCTTGCTACTGATGAGCAACGAGCTACACAACTAAACCAACTGATAAAGCTATATGCTGCTCAGGCTCAGCAGATAGTGAGCTGCAAACTTCTTCAGTAGAGAGGATAGAGGATCTTGAGGCGAAGAACAAGAAGTTGATGCTACGACTCAAAGGCTCCAAAGATGAGCCCCTCAAGATCAGAGAAGGAGACGATGATGGTGATGATGACGATGATGAGGATGATGAGGATGATGATGATGACACGGATGAATAAGGTGATGGAGCTGAAGGAGAGGAGAAGGGAGAAGATGAAGATGAAGGAGATGATGCTGCTGCATTAGCATCCACACAGGCAAGAAAGCGAAGGTCAAAGAAGGCTCAGGATCAGGGAGACTCACCCTCAGCCCCTCCGGCTGACGAGCCTGCTATTCAAGGCAAAAGTAATGATTAGATATTTATGTATTTGAAAGCTTTTGTACTTGAATCATGTATTAATATTGTGTACTTAATGTTTATATATATTTAATGTTTAAACTGTCTTGATTATTGACTAATGATTGATATGTTACATGTTTAAATCAAGCAGATCAAACATTCAGCAAGATGAATACGATGTTGCTCCCCTTCAACAAATCAAGTCTCAACTCAAAATGATTCTTGGTTTGCAAGGAATTGTCAGACGGTCAGTGAGCTATACTCCCGAAGAAGGAGAAATCACTCATGACCTAACTGACGAGCAACTTGCTGAGATGTTCAGGCTGAACCCGGACGAGATTGTCAAGGATGCTCCTACTTTTGATGTTGCATGTGATGATGAGCGCAACGACATAGATGAAATTGAGATTTGAGGATGTCACTGCTGACCATTATCCAGGGTACACTGACCGAGAGGGAAATGTAGTCCCCAACTTTGGTGATACTCTCAGCAGTGATACATTTGACAAGCTGGATCAGATGGAGAAAGAGGCTGCGAAGACAGAGGGTCAAGCCCAAGCCTCAGACGCCGATGTTGACATCTAAAAGGCTGAATGGGCGGCCTGTTTTGCTGAGATCCGAGCCATGCATACTGCACAAAAGCCCAATGTCTACACCAAGCTACACAAAGTCAAGAAACACATAAAGGTGTCAGGCCAGATCATTGCATGGGCGTATTTTGAGGATCTGAATGTGTATGCAGTGAAAAGAGAAAAGAGCATAAAGTACTTTAGATTCCCACATGATCTAAAGACTCTTCCTGGGTTTGAGCTCAACCAGCTGACACGCCTAAAGTTGTTGTATGCTGACCCGAGAAAAGAGTACCACTCCAGGTGGGTTAACTTCAGACCTCAACAACCGAAGAGGTACATCAACCGGTCTGAAGTTGTTCCAATTACTGGAAAGCCAAAGGTCATGCTGAAGTGGAGTCCTCCACGCACTATGTCTAAGATTCCCTTACGGGAAATGCCATAGGACTTCACTCCACACTTTAAATGGTGGTATTACGAATGGAGAACAGGTGAAGCGGTCATATTCTTACAGAAGGAGAGCCAAATGGATACTATGTAGGTGTTTGACCCTATGTAGCTGACCAACTTGTCTTCAGACGATGTGTATACTTTATACAAGTGGTTAATATCTTCACTTTTGGCTTCGGAAGATATTGGTCTTGGCTTCAGAAGATTTTACACTTAGAATATTTCTAGTGCATGGTGTAAAACTTCCGAAGCATTTCTACTTCAGTTCTTTAGTGCATGCTTGCAGAGAGACTTTGGATGTTTTGGCTGCATCAGACTTATAGGAATCCTTACAAACTCCCCCTAGGCTGATGCTACCAAAACATTTAGAAGATCTTCAGATGTTTGTAGTCTTCAGCACAATGATGACCATACCCTTCTTCATTAGATGGTCAGGATTATTTGGACTCTCATTATATCTGCTCATCTCAAAGAGATCATGCAGAGGTAACTTGATTATGTCTTGTCATGTATAGACATTCTCAACACCTTGATCTCTGATCACATGCCATCTCTTTGGATTAGTTGTGAAGGTCCAGGATAAGATGGGTGTCTCAGCTGCAAGAGGAGCCACTTGAATTGGAGTTGATTGGGTTGCTTCTTCATGCACTTCCTCAGGTTGATCTGACTCAGCCTGAGGTGTAGAGGTGGATGATTCAGGCTTCTTCTTCTTAGACTTTGGTTTAGAAGCCATCCTCTTCTTCCTCTTAGAAGACTTTAACTGAGAAGACTGGTCTGCAGCACCTTGTTGATCATCCTTGTCTTTCTCAGTTGGGTGTTCCTCCCTCACAGGTTCAGAAGGAGAGGGAGTATAACCCTGCTATGGATCAGAAGATGAAGCTTGCTGAGGCTCAACAAGAGGTCCAGGTTGTGTTGTCTCAGGTTGTTCAACCTTAACCTCCACTTCAGGTGGAATTTGACTTGGAGGAGAGTATAAGTCAATCAGCTCTCCACTCTTGATCTTCTGCTTGATTACCCTGATATGCTTATCCATTGTGGATAGAGACATAGGGCCAAGTCTCCTTTCGGAGAATCCATATAGCTTCAAGAAGCTCATCATCCTTTGTCTGTCAGCAGACTTTTTCATACTCTTTTGGATAATGGCTCTTGACTTTGCAGCCTCTTCCCTCATCTTTCTCTTCGTAGCTTTTTGTTCTTTGAGCACTTGAAGTTCAAGCTGTTTGAGATACTCAAACTCAATGTACTCCAAGGACAAGGGAAGAAGTGCAGATGCTTGGTAGAGACCTGTGGCACTCAGGTAGTTGATCATGTTTTGTCTGTCTGTTTCCTTGTCTACCTGAGGTTCTTGTGTAGATGCCACAGTCTCTTGCACAGGGATTTCTTGAACTGGGGAGAGAGTAGGAGCATGCTTGTATAGTCTTTTCTGTCTCTTCTCCTCTTTGAATTGGAGAAGTAATCTTGCGTCCTCTTTTTCTTTCATCTCTCTTGACACTTCCATGTCAGCCAGTTCATTTAATTCTCTAAGGGGAGAGATATAATCTCATCTATGTCATAGTTCCTGGTCTGCAGGTAAGTAATCTTGACTGCCCTCAACTCATCATCTTGAGTGTTTGGTCTGGGGGCAGCCCTGATTGCAGCTTGCATAAAACCTAAAGACCCAGATGAACTTTCTCCCCTTAGCTTCCTCTTCCTCTCTCTCTCCTCCTCCTCAATCTCCTTAAGAGTAAAAATCCTTTTCCCTTTGTCACCCACAGACTTTTGTGACTCAGGGTGGAGAGAGCTTTGGCCTTCATTCCTTGGTGTAGCATCCATGCTCTGGCCAGAGAGAGGTTGTGAGACACCTTCACCAGCAGGTGTTTCACCGAGGGAATGAATTTCTAAAACAGTTGTTGGTGTGACAAGGATCTCAGGCTCTATCACTGGGCCTTCAGCCAAGGTTTTCCCTTTGAAGCTAATCTCAGGGTCTGCCTCAGCATCCAGTTGACCAATGACATTACCTGATTGCCTTTGTCTTCTTCTTAGGCTGAACTTTTTAGTAATTCTGTCTTGAATTCTGAGTGCTAATTTGTCAGCTTGTCTTGATTTACTTGGATTGACAAGTGGCATATTGACCAGATCAAGACCTTCATAGTAGTTCAAGGTCTGAAAATCAAATACTTCTTGTTGCCCTTGAACTCTGTGAAGAATAAGGGCTCTTCTATCAGCATCTTACCTCCACCCAATAATGTAGTTTAAAGTTCCTTGAGGTGGGGATGACATAGCCCTTGGAATTCCTTCCTCAAAGAGACTCCTGATGATAAAGTCTATAGAGTCCATATTAATGTGAACTTGAGGAAGTTGCTGAGTATGCACAATTGCAAGTGAGGAGGGTGAGTCCTTAATGTCCATACTCTCTGAAGAACTCCCAGGTTCTGTGGTTGTAATGACTTTCTCCCCCTTTTTGGTAGCATCACCCTCTTGCATAGGTGAGCTAGAGGTTAGGTCAACCACATTCACACGTTCTTGTGTTCCTGGTTGAGCTCTTCTTAAAGGTCTCCCAGCTAGTTTTTCCCTGAGATAAGATATCTCAAGTTGCTGATCATTGACCCTATTATGAAGGGTAGTCACTTGAGATTCAAGGTGACTAACCTTAGAGACTAAATAGGAGCATGTTTTTGACAGTTTTTGCACCTTTAGTCTCAGATTCCCCTCTTCTTTATCAGAAGAATCATCGGGGGATGGAATGATTTGACCAAAGTCCTCTCTCTCACCACCAGCTTCAAGTTCTTCGCTGCTGGATTTCCTCTGCTCATTGACATTCTAAGTTGAGGTGTCGATGGGATGAGTTGCCATGGTTGAGGTCTTAATAATGTAATCACTTGCAAAAGTGAGAGCCTCTTCCATAGGGATATCCTGAACCGGTTCAGAAGTATCCACCTCAGTGATAGGTGACTGATGTGGGCTAGATTAAGGAGACTCAGGAGTAATCATATCTCTTTGAGTAGGGAAAGAGAAGAGAGAATCATGGTACTCACTGAAACCTAAGTCTTCATCAGTATAGAATGAAAGGTTGGGCATGGGTTGATTTAGATCCAAAGGCTAGGGATGGTAGCTGTCCGCTGAAGGTTGTTCACTTGAGTGTTGAGACTCAGAGTGAAGGCTTAAGGCAGTTGGGCTTGTGAGCTCATCAGGGTGAGCATGAGGAACCTTAGCCCTGATTGTTGAAGAGATGGGAGTGGTTTGCTCCTCAGGGGAAGTGGGAGCTCTAGTGTCCACTTCCTCTTGTATTAGTGAGTATACGGGGACCTGCACAGACTCAATAGCTTGAGCAAGGGTTTGTTTGGATTTTCTTTGGTAGGTGAGGGTTACTTGTGGCCTTTTTGGTGGTTGAGAGGTAGAAGGTGTGGGTTCAACACTAGCTTGTGTTGCTAGGTTGTCACCTTGAGCAATGAGCTCTAACATTTTTGGGACTAGGGCTGTTTCTACCCCTGAGAAGCCTATAGTTGGCTTCTTCATAATTTTAAAGATGCCAGGCTTCATCTGTCCCAATTTAAGAATATTATCTGTTCCCTCAACTGTGAGCCCAGTTCACAGTTGAGAATGTGTTAAACATATCTAGGAAACATATAATACTCTAAGGAGTCCAAGTTAGCAAGCAAATTTGTATAGACAAATTGAGAGTACCTGAACATGACCCCTTGAACCATTCCATGCACTATGAAGGAGAGATCCTCAGGAATCTGGTCCCACCCTCCATGCTTGTTTGACAAGCTGTGGATAACCACATGAAGCAGGTATTTCCACTGGGATGAGACCTTTCCTTTCCTGAAGGTCTTTACAGAGAAATCTCCCTCACAGCCCATCTGCTCAAAGGAATGATTGACCGCTTCCTTTGGGAAGGACAACTCACCTTCTTCATCATCCAGCTCCAAGTGAGTGTTGATGATGGCCGGAGTGATGAAGATTGTCCTCCCTTGCACTGTGGCAGATAGTGCCTTCTCCCCATCCATGATGACCTCTTGGCAGGTCTTCCAAAACTCAAGCGGATGATCCTCATAGAGAGTAGGATCAATGGTTAGGGAGGTGAATTAGTTTGATAAAGCTAAGAACCGGCAAATCTCTGAGAACTATCATCTTTCTCAGAGCTTAATAGAGCAACCTGGTTGTGTTGCCTGTGAAGTTGCATGGAGAAATCTTGGTTGTTTCTGCGGTTAAGGTTGGCCATTTAAGAAGCTTAAGGATGAAGAAAGATGAAAAGCAAAGGCGGTTTGGGAGAAATTAGGTTTGAGGAATAGTAGAATTAAAGAAGATAGTGAGGGAGAGGGGGAACCGTTGGGTATTTATGTGAAAAGGATTTAAACCAAAATTAATGGAAGAGGATAAACTTTGAAATCCGAATGTCGGTCCCACCTCTAAAAAAGTAGTTTACTTTTGCTCAAAAAGTAGTTTTCTTGGAAGTTGAAAAGCTTCTGAAGGTAAATTATCTTCAGAAGTTTTTAATGAAAAAGCTTCCGAAGCTAAAATGACTTCGGAAGAATTTTCTGAGAGTTTTGAAAATTTTGCTGCGGAAGAGAAATAAAAACTTGAATGCTTTGTATATAAAACAACAAAAGCTTCCGAGTTTTTCTTTGGAAGGAAAAAGTCCTTGAAAACAAATAAGTGTCTGAGACAAGTATTTAAGCTTCATAAGATAGATTGAAACCTCTTCCGAAGGTAAAATTTCTTAGACAGTTATTTATTTTGAAGACATGATTTGCTTCCGAAGATAAAAATATATCTTCCGAAGGATCAGAAAATTTTCAAGAATCTAAGGAAAATCTTCAAAAAGGATTTTTTATCTAAAGAAAACATGAGCTTATAAAAGTGATGAACTAGACAACTTAGGACACACATATTTTAAGAAATAATTAGAATTAGTTTTAAGAAAAGATCTACTCAAAGTTAATCATCCCAATAGCTGATATTAGATATTTATATCTCTGTTCATCAAAAGCTTTTGTAAACAGATCAGCATATTGTTCATCTGTGTGAACTTTGACTAGTTTAATTAATCCCTTTTCATAGTTATCTCTTATTAAATGATACCTGATATTGATGTGTTTGGTCCTTGAGTGCTGCACAGGATTCTCTGTGATAGAGATAGCACTATTGTTGTCTATGTGAATGGGAGTCTCCTTAAAGTTAAATCCATAGTCCAGCATCTGATTTTGAATCCAAAGCACTTGAGCACAGTAACTTGCAGCAGCAATGTATTCAGCTTCAGCAGTTGATGTAGAAACACAGGATTGTTTCTTGCGTTGCCATGAGACAACCCTTCCACCAAGGAACTGACATCCCCCAGATGTAGACTTTGCAGTCATGTTGCAACCACCATAATCACTATCTGTATAAGCATACAGATTGAAGTCAGGATTCTTTGGATACCATAAACCAAGTGTTGAAGCACCTTTGAGGTATCTTAGAATCCTCTTGACGGTGATGAGGTGAGACATCTTAGGGTTGGCTTGATATCTTGCACAAATACATGTAGCAAACATGATATCAGGCCTGCTAGCAGTAAGATACATAAGAGACCCAATCATAGCCCTGTATAAGTGTTCATCTACACACTCCCCCTCAAGATCAGGTCCAAGGGAGTGGTTTATGGCTATGGGTGTCTTGCAATCTTACAATCAGTCATGTTGAACCTCTTGAGTATGTCCTGAACATACTTTGACTGACTTATGAAGATACCATCATCAACTTGCTTCACTTGAATTCCCAGAAAGAAATTGAGTTCTCCCATTGCACTCATTTCAAATCTGTCTTTCATCAGCTTCTCAAAGTCTTTGCAGAGCTTTGGATTAGTTGAACCAAAGATGATGTCATCCACATACACTTGAACTAGCAATATGTCATTTCCCTGTCCTTTGATGAAGAGAGTTCCATCTATAGTACCTCTCATGTATCCATGCTTGCAAAGATACTCAGACAATGTCTCATACCACTTCCTGGGTGCCTGATACAGCCCATAAAGAGCTTTGTCAAGCTTGCAGACATAATCAGGATGATTAGGGTCTACAAAACCAGGTGGCTGTTTGACATACACCTCTTCATCAATCACTCCATACAGAAAAGCACATTTCACATCAAGCTGAAAGACCTTGAAGTTCTTGGATGCAACATATGCCAGGAATATCCTAACAGCTTCTAGTCTTGCTACTGGAGCAAAAACATCAGTGTAGTCAATCCCTTCTTCTTTTGTGTATCCTTGAACAACTAGTCTAGCCTTGTTCTTGGTGATAATACCTCTATCATCCTTCTTATTCCTAAACACCAATTTGGTTCCAATGGTAGTCTTCCCATGAGGAAGAGGACAAAGGTTTCAAACTTTTTGCCTTTTGAATTGAAGCAACCCTTGTTGCATAGCTTAAACCCAACTTCCATCCTTTAGAGGCTCATCAACTTTCTTTGGCTCTATCTGGGATAAGAAACAAGAGTGAAGACAAACATTTGCTTCATGGGTTTGTCCTCTTGTTCTTACCCCTGTGATAACATCTCCAATGATGTTTATGGTGGGTTGAGACTTGTGGATCCTAAGCTGAGGGATCACAGCAAGTTGTTGAGGAAGATCTAAATTTGAGAAATTTAGATCTGGCATAGATGTTTCACCCTCCACATCACCACACTTATCAAGATTTACTTGATCCAATGAGTGTGTGACATCATTGATGTTGTCATCTATGGTGTGGTTATTAGCATCAAGGATTTCTTGATCACTTTCACCACCACCATTGTTGTCTTCCACAATTGAGGTATCCTTATATGGTTTTGGAGCCTCTAAGCTGGAATTTGAAGGCACCCCAGATGTATCAGCTGAGTTTGTCATTGTAGTGCTGATAGAAACCTAATTTGCTAAAATAGTTCCAACTGGAGCTGAAGATGTATGAGTTCAAGGTCTTCTTACCTCAAATCTTAGATCAGGATCACCTGTATTTAAATTTTCTGCAGATCCAGAAACATTCTCACAAGATTTGTTAAAACAGTTGGTAACTAAATCAAGATCAAATAGCCAATCAGGACCAGAACCAGCCACACAGGGTGTGTGTTCATTGAAAGTCACATTGGCTGACTCCTCAATAATGCTAGTTCTAAGATTGTATACTCTATAAGCCTTAGCCTGGGAAGAGTATCCAATGAAGTGTCCATCATCTGATTTCTCAGCAAATTTGGCAATTTGATCTTTGGTATTCAAGATGGTGCAAGGACACCCAAATGACCTGAGAAAACAAATGAAAGGTTTTCTCTTATTCCAAAAATCATAAGGAGTCTTACCATGTGTCTTAAGCACTAAAACTCTATTTTGCACATAGCAAGCAGTGTTTACTGCCTCTGCCCAGAAGGTGATGGGCAGTTTAGAGTCAGACAACATAGTTCTTGCAGCTTCAATTAGTGTCCTGTTTCTCCTCTCAGCAACACCATTTTGCTGAGGAGTCCTGGGAGCACTATATTGTCTTGTAATACCTTTTTCATCACAAAAATTATCAAGGGTTTGATTCTTGAATTCAGTCCCTTGATCACATCTTATGGTTTTGACCTTGTGATCACATTGATTCTCAATCTTTAAGATGAAATTCTTCAGTCTTAGGGGTCTCATCCTTATTTCTAAGAAAGAAAACCCAAGTGAATCTTGTAAAATCATCTGTGATCACCAAACAGTAAGAGGTCCTTCCTAGACTCATTACAGTGGTGGGGCCAAAGAGATCCATATATAATAAGTGTAGGGGAGTAATGATATAGTTCCTTTCCTTAGGCTTGTGAGATATCTTATGCTGCTTCTCTTTCAGGCATGCAACACAATGATCATCACTTGTAAACTCTTTCTTTGGCATTCCAGTTACCAAATCATGTTTAATTAGTTTATTCATGTTCTTAAAGTTTACATGGCACATTCTTTTATGCCATAGGAAAGACTCATCACTATTTGCTTTAGACAGAAAGCATGAAACTTCTCCAGAGGGAGATGTTTCTTGCAATTCCATCTTGTACATGTTCCTCTTTCTGGGGGATCTAAGCCGGATGTGCTCATGAGGAATGACCACTCCAGGCTTGAGAACAATGCACTCATGCTCAGTAAAGAGCATGTTATGACTCTGATCATAAAATTGGGATACACTCAGAAGATTGTACCCAAGCTCTTTTACAAAGTTTACCTTTTCAATGCTGAGCTTACCATTTGTGACCTTGCCCCTTCCAGAAATGTAACTACCTTCATCTCCTCCAAAAGTAACTGGTCCTCCATCAATTCTTTCAAAGTTATGGAGTAGTGACCTATTGCCTGTCATGTGCCTTGAACAACCACTATCAATGATCCAGACATTCTTGTTTGTCTTGAGCTGTTCCGGCACAAAGAAAATGATTAGTTACATTTGGAAACCCAAGCCTTATTCGTATTGGGCTCACTGAGTATAATAGAAGGTAATGCAACAGTAATAGATCCTATGGTTGTGCTAGGAGGATCTTGAGCTGTTGTTGAAGGAGAATTTTCAGTTACTTGGTCTTTCTTAGACTTCCACACCACCTTTGGAGTATTAGACTTGACCTTCAAAACTTCGGAAGCTTTTGGAACTTCGGAAGTTTTGATGACTGAACCTTCGGAAGATTCTGCAGTCACTGCAGCATACTTTAGTGCTTCGGAAGAATTCCTTTCTTCCGAGACCAACTTCTCTTCCGAAGGTAATTTTCCATTTGCCTTCTTTTTAGATTTGGAGCTTCCGAAGGATACAGATTTTCCTTCCGAAGCTTGAATCTTCTTGGAACTCTTTGAAATCTTTGTCTTGGTCATATGGATAGTACTTTTAGGATTGTATGGACAATACTTAGCAATGTGAGAGGTACTTTCACACATGACACACACCATTTTCTTCTTCACAAGAGTCTTCTTATGAGAACAAGACTGTCTTTTGTCACATCCCTTCTCACCTTCATCTTTGCAGATGTTGAGACAATCCTTATGGGCTGGGAACTGTTCTTGGAGTTTGATGGTCCAGGCTGTGCAGCAGTGGTACACAGCAGATCAGTCTTCTTCTTGGTACTGAGATGATTTGAACAAGAACAAGAACTCTTAGCTGAAGAGTTTTGGTTGTTGTCTTTAGTCTTTACTACTTCAAACCCCGCAGAGATAAAAACTTGTTTCTGCTTAGAGTCAAAAGTAGCCTTGATCTCTTGAGCCTTCCTTGCTTTTCTTTTGCTCTTCCTGATCAAGTTCTTTCTCATTGAATTGGTCATCACAGTAATCTTCTTCTCCTCAGAAGTATAGTGGCCCTTCTTAGAATCCTCCTCTTCACTCTTCTTAGAGGAATTCTTCACTATCTCTTCTTCATCCTCTTCACTTATAGGATCTATAAGAGGAAGCTCATCTTCACAAGTTCCACACCTAGGAGATCTTAGAGACAAGATTGTGTGTGGAGGAGCTATCTCATTGGATCCCAGTCCCTGCCTATTTTGATAACACACCTTGTTGTGCAGGGATGAGGATATCATGTTCTTGAAGGTCTCTTCTTCAAGAACACTCTTTTCTGCCCTGGCTTTGCTGATCACAAGCTCAGCCTGGCACTCAGTCAGCTTGGTTATGAGATCTTTGATTTGAGTCCTAAAATCTGTATGCTCATGTTTTAGAACTGAAATGTTTTCTCTAAGTCCTCTATCTTTGGTTTATAATCATTTTCAGATTTTCTAAAATCAGATTTTAAAATGTTTAAGGACTCAAGATCAGATCTCATCTCCAAGTTATAGGACCTGTATCTATTAACTTTAGCAATGCATTCAGGAGTACAGAGATGTTCCAATACCTTGGCTTCATCATGATCTGCCATTAGTGCTTGGTTTGGAGAAGCATCTTCCACCTGAAAGCTCCAGTCAAAGCCTCCTTCTTCAACAGCAACAGCAGCTTGTTGCTTTGGCTTCTCATTCTGGGGAGCTTTGTCAGTGTAGTTGGGACTGGACTTTGTTTGGCCACCATTTGTTCTAGGTGCCTTACACTCTCTGGAAAAGTGGCCCATCAGGTTACAGTTGTAACACTTGACTTTGCTTTTGTCCAGGCCAAACTTTCCACTGGTTGCATTGCTTGGAAACCTCCTTCCAGTTCTCTTGTAGAACTTCTTGGCTCTGTGAGTGAGAAGAGGCATCTGCTGGACTATTTCCATGTATTCCATATCATCTGGATGGATACAATCCAGGTCTTCAAGAGTGAAAAGAGAGTTGCCATAGCTTTCATCAGAAGACACAAAAGCTTAAGAAGAGCTTGTCTCTTGGAATGGGCTTCCTTGAGTGTAGTTCTCCCTAGGTGTCTCTGGGAAGGTGATGAAAGGACCCTTTGGTGAATTGTTAGGTGATGTTGGGGTTCTATGCTATCCCTTTCAACCACATGCAGGGCTGAACCCAATTGATTGTTGGAGTTGCCAGATGAACCTTGCATGTTCATCGCCATCTGGTAGCCACTGAGAATCCCATATAACTCTGTCAGAGTAAGAGTTTTGAGATTTTCAGTCCTCTTGATCACCACACAGGTCCATTGCCTAGGAAGTAAGGACATGAACTTCCTTACAATGTCTCTATTCTCAAGAGGAACTCTTCCATCCACAAGGGTATCCACTATCTCAACATACCTGAAGTATTGCTGAGTCATGGTTTCACCTGTTTGAAGGTGAAGTTTTCAACTGCTGCTTCAGGAGATCCTTCTTGTTCTCCTTGGCTTCAGAGGAGCCTTCATACATCAGTTTTAGTGCATCCCACAGCTATTTAGTTGTTTTCCACTTCTTGAAACCTTTGTACACAGAGTTTGGAAGGGCAGTTTGAAGAGCTGTCATGGCTTTTCTGTCAATCTCTACTCTCTTCCTATCTTCATCAGAATAGTTAGCCACATCTTTAGGGATCATACTAGCACCAGTAGCAGAAGGAGTGCTGGGTATGAAAGGTCCATTTTCAACAGACTCCCACATTCTTCAGTCTAGAGACCTGATGAAACCTTCCATTCTCAAGCACCAGGTATCAAAGTCATCAAGAGTGATCAGTGGGGACTTGTTCATGGTTCCAGTTTCTGGCTGCCATTTGAAAATTTTAGTATTTGTGTGTGTGAGGGATCTTAAGATGGTGAGATCTTATATCAAGAGCCTGAAAAGCTCTGGTACCAATTGCAGGACCGGTGAAGGGTGGTCACTTACAACACAACAACACAATGAGGAGATTAACCAAACTTAATCAAACAGTAAACTGGATTAACCACAAGTATGATACTAAGAACACAAGTAATAAGTAAGAGACAGAACAAGAGAACACAAGTGATTGGGTTTCAAGGATGCAGTATATTGCTTTCTCAAGTTCTATTACAAGTGTTACAAAGCATATTGGAAAGATACAAAAGCAAGGAATACTTATACTACAACCTACAGCCGGCTATACTTTGAAAGCCAACTGGATACAATTGACTAGACACAAACAAAATCAATTGTAGAGTCAAAAGGCACTTTTGACTTGTGACTATGACATGCCATAGCTCACATCCTAGTATATTACAAAAAGGATAGAAGTACATAAAGTAGAAAGCATGGACTCAAGACCTCAATGTACAGTTACCAAAAGCATGGACCTTTCACCAACTCATGTAAGTTGGTAACTTTATAGAGTTGCAGCGGAAATGTGGTCCAGCTTTATGGTAAAGTACATCAGATAAAGGCATATCTGTAAAAGTCTTAGGAAGAAATCTGTCTTCACTCTTTGGCTTCGGAAGACTTTGTCTTTGAAGTTTCGGAAGACTTCACTTTTGGCTTCGGAAGATATTGGTCTTGGCTTCAGAAGATTTTACACTTAGAATATTTCTAGTGCATGGTGTAAAACTTTGAAGCATTTCTACTTCAGTTCTTTAGTGCATGCTTGCAGAGAGACTTTGGATGTTTTGGTTGCATCAGACTTATAGAAATCCTTACAAGAACATCCTAACAAAGTATGCAAGCTAAAGAAATCAATCTATGGATTGAAGCAAGCATCAAGAAGTTGGAATCACCGGTTTGATGAAGAGGTAATCAAATTTGGGTTCATCAAAAACGCTGATGAAGCACGTGTGTATAAAAAGGCTAGTGGGAGCATCATCACTTTCCTAGTATTGTATGTCGATGACATCCTACTATTTGAAAATGACATTCCAACCTTGGAAGGTGTAAAAATCTGTCTTAGAAGCTGTTTTTCCATTAAGGATCTTGGTGAAGCCACCTATATTTTCGGAATAAAGATATATAGGGATAGATCAAGGCGGTTGATAGGTTGAAATCAAAGTGCATACATTGATAAGATCTTGAAAAGGTTCAAGATGGAAAATTCTAAGAAAGGTACGATACCTATTCAAAGACGAATAATATTGAGTACGACTCAATGTCCAAGCTCAAAGGTTGAGCAAGATAAGATGAAGGGAATCTGTATGCGTCTGCTATAGGATCCATCATGTATGCAATGATATGCACTAGGCCGGACGTGTCATGCACTTTGAGCATGACAAGCCGATACTAGCAAAATCCTGGAAATAGTCATTGGATGATTGTTAAGAACATACTTAAGTACCTAAGGAGGACTAGAGATATGTTCCTAATCTATGGATCTGGTGAGGAGGAAGTTGTGGTAAAAGTTTACACGGATGCGAGTTTCCAAACTGATCAGGATGATGATCACAATCGGGATATATTTTCATCTTGAACGGAGGAGCAGTCTTTTAGAAGAGCTCTAAGAAACATGTGGCGGAATTATCAACTACAGAGTCAGAATACATCGCCGCTTCATTAGGGTTAGGATCGTGTTCGTACGGAGTACTAATTGATTATGCATTTAAACTGGATCAAATAGTGCGGAATTCTATTTGATTGGCGATAAAATCAGTGAGAACAACAACCCGATGAATATAAGATTGAACTAAATGTTAAGAACGAGTAGGAATCGATCAGGAACAAACTATGAACTTGGACATGCTGTTTGGGCGCTCTGGACGGCTAGGGTTTATGTGTATTCAAAATATCTCTTTAAGTGTTTTTCTTTTCCACAAATTAGGTGGTATTTATAGGTTAGTAGTTTTCATTCGTGCGACTGAATCATGCGATAGAGTCATACGCACGACTGAAGGTTCAGTCGTGTGACTGAGTCAATCTTATGTCTCAATCATACGACTGATCCAGTCTCCTGGTTCAGTTGTGCGACTGGTCCATAAGCATGATGTATTCATGCGTATGGTCCATAAGTATGGTCCATTAGTATGAATAATTACCCGACTAGGTTGAACATAATACTCAATCATTATTGACTTAGAATTATGTACAACAACCTCAAACCTATATAAGAAGTTCATATATATGAATCAAAGATAAATAAACATCAAATCATATATCATATTTCATTACTTCGTCAAATTACACATATATAAGACATGAAAGACTTTTACATTTAATCACATAAACTAGGAACACATGTATCTACAAACTCCCCTTTGGACCTAGTTTACCCTATTGTCTAACATTCTTCCATGTTCTTGGAACTTCTTGTACTTCCGTTCTCTGTGACTCCTTCATGTATCTCAAATGCATAACAGAGCCGTATAACGTGTTGGAATTGAAGAGCTTGTACAATGTCTTGCGTGTCATAGAACAGTGGCCACTTGTATAAAGTATAGACATCTTCGGCAGACAAGTTAGTGAACTCACATTGGGTCAAATACCCTGATAGTCTCTATCTTCCTATCTCTGTTCAAAACTATGACCGCTTCCCCTGTCCTCCAGTCATAATACCACCATTTGAAGTGGGGAGTGAAGTCCTGAGGCATTTCCCGTAAGGGAATCTTGGACATTGTGCGTGGGGAACTCCACTTCAACACAACTTTAGGCTTTCCAGATGTAGGATCCACTTCAGACTTATGAATGAACCTCTTAGGTTGTTGAGGTATGAAGTTTACCCACCTGGTGTGGTATTCTTTCTTCAATGCAGCCTCAAACCATCCTGACATCTTTCTTGGGTTAACATATAACAGATCTAAGCATGCCAGTCGGTTGAGCTCAAAACCAGGAAGAGTCTTCAGATCATGTGGATATCTGAAATACTCAATCCTCTTCTCCCTTTTAACAACATAGACTTCCAAGTCTTCAAAATATGCCCACGCTATAATCTTGTCTAACACTTTCTAATGTCTTTTGACTCTATAAAGCTTGGTGTAGGTATTTTGCTTTGGGGTTGCGCGTTGGGCTTTCATCTCAGCAAAACAAGCTGCCCATTCTGCTTTCCTAATATCACATTTGCATCCAAAGCTTGGGCTGTACTTTCATCTTTCTCTTTCTCTTTCTCCATCTCCTCTAACTTATCAAAAATACCACTGCCAAACACCCAAGTTGGGGATAACATGTCCTTCCGGGTCAGTGTACTTTGGATAATAATCTGCATTGAAATCCTCTATCTCTATCTCATCCACATCTTTCAGCTCATCATCACTCACAACATCAACTTCTGGAGCATCTTTGACAAGCTCGTCAAGATTCAATCTGAACATTTCAGCGAGCTGCTCGTCTGTTAGATCATGGATGATCTCTCCTTCCTCCGGAGTGTAGCTCACAGATCTTCTGATGATCCCTTGCAAGTCAAGAATCATAGTAAGTTGACTCTTAACTTGCTGAAGGGGGGCGAAATCATATTCATCTGTCTGTTGAGCTTCATTTTTGCCTTGATCTGTACTCTCTTCAGCTTGAGGAGCTGAGGACGAGGCTCCTTGATCTTGGTTTCTCTTGGTACGCCTCTCTTTCGCTGATGGATTTGAGGCTGACGCAGATGCATCACCTTTTTGATCATCCTCGTCATTATCATCACCTTCTTTTCCTTTTCCACTTCCTCCCGCTACCTCGTCATCATCATCATCTTCCTTAGATTCATCTTCATCCTCATCATCATCATCATCCTCATCATCACCATCCTTAATCTTTAACGGCTCACTCTTTGAACCTTTTAGCTTTACCAAGATCTTCTTCTTTTTCTTCTCTAGATCCTCAATCCTCTTTACTGATGCCATCACCAGCTCGTTTTGACCTTTAAGTGCATGGTGAGCAGGCCTAACGCCCTCTCATACTGAGCATTCTTCTCACTGAGCTGTGCAATCTGCTTTGCCTGAGCTGTATTCACCTCCATCAGCTGGTTTAGCTGTGTAGCTCTTAGATCATCAGTAGCGATCAGCTTCAGCATGATGCGGTTAAGGTTGGCAAGCTGTTCCTCTAACCCGATATTGGGTAGAGTGGAGCCATGGGTCATTGGGGCTTGGGTAGGTGTACCGGCTTGTTGAGTGGTGGTTGTGGTGGTGGATGTGGTGAAGATGGGAGGAGGAATGGGAGTGGATTGTGGTGGAGTGGTTTTGGTAGTGGTGGTGGGAGGTGTGATAGTGGTGGTAGTAGCTGTGGTGATGGTGGTAGGAGGTGTGGTAGTGGTGGTAGTAGCTGTGATGATTAGGGTGATCCTCTGCCTCTTGCTCTTCTTGCCATACGGTTGGGCCGTTCTTTTCTTCCTCGAGCCCTTGGAGACAGAGGCTGCCCCTGAGCTGAGTGGCTGGTCTGGGGTTTAAGTAGGATCAGTGACGTCTGTAGCAACACCCTTCAACCCAGCCTGGCGTCCGCCAACCGCCTCTTTCCCTTTGTCGGTGGCCACAACCCGGCTACCAACTGTCCTAACCTATGGCTCATCATCAGACTCTTCCTCTTCATCGAGCAGGAAGTCTTGATGGAAGGCAGCCTTCTCTGTTCCACCAGGTGCATCACCACCTTGACCATCATCATGGTCGTCATCATCGTCGTCTTTTTCATCGGTGGGTAGCTCGATTGGCTCAACATCGGAGTCGCTACCATCATGACGCCACTTCTTGCGAGAGGGCACCACATAATCTTCACTAGCCAAATGCCTGAACAATCTCCTGATCGGGGGCTTCACCTGCTTCCCCTGGTACACCTTCATCTGACCTAGTGTGGTGTCATCCATCACCTTTAGAATCACATCATTATCTCTCTCTTTTGGTAGTTGAGGAAGCTTCTCGTCAATAATCATCTGTAGAAACCTTGGGTACATGTAGAAGCCTTCCTTGCCCTTGGCCTCGAGGTTCTCGATCATGTAAGAGAGTAACATGTGGGAAAAACTGAACGGGTGGTTCAGCACCAGAGCAACATATGCGTTATGGATTTGATCTGACATCTCGTCGAATCCTCCTCTCCTTGATGCTATGCACTTGAGAATGACATGAGCTAAGTACTTGAACTGGGGGCACAGGTTGCTCTTGTAGAGCTCACCTGCATTGATGTCCCTAGTGTACTTCATCCTTAGAAAACATCCCCGAACGGTCAAAGGATGTAGCTTGGTTGGGTGGGCACCATCCTCACCCAGATCCAAGACTCGCCTTAGATCTTCTGCAGTGATCCTAATCTCCTGTCCGAAGATTGAGCTCCGAATACTATGGGGCTCAGCGGACCTGTCAACTGTAGCACCTTCCCAGAAGGTCTGCTGGAACGATCTGTATGGCGTGCAAGGTGTAGATATGGCCTTGAAGATCCTCGATCTCCTTAGAAAAGCTATGATCCCAGCGAACTCGGAAGCATTCCGAGTAGTAACATCTAAGTTAGCACAGATATTGTGCTTGGTACTCATCGTCCATCTATCAGCCATGTTGCTACAACACAAGAAACACATACGTTAGATTGGTGCATAACAGAAGACAGTAGGAACTTAAACTGTTTTGATCAAACTGGCTCAGTCGTGCGACAGAACCATACGACTGAGTTTTAGTCGTATGATTGAGTTCAGCCGTACGATTGAGCATGCGGCTGAGTTCAGTCGTGCTATTGAGCCTGCGACTAGGTTCAGTCGTGCTATTGAGCCTGCGACTGAGTTCAGTCGTGCTATTGAGCCTACGACTGAAATTAGTCGTATGCTATGCCATGCGGTTGAATCAGTCGTGCGACTAAACCCATACGCATGATTTATATGTGCGATTAAATCGTGCGTCTGGCTCAATCGTGCGACTAAAGTTCATTAGCATGTCCATTCGCATCCTACACTGTTGAACACCCTAGATTTGAATCTTTGTCAAAACTTTATATTAGACTTCGTGTTCAGACTCATTTGGACCGCAGAGACTCTAAATAGCACTTAATGTTCTTTAAGTCAACTTTAATGTCCATTTAAGTGGTTTATTTTTTAGGGTTTAGTCTTGGTTCTAGGTTTTAGCATAATCGGTCCTTAAAGATGCGATTAAGATGCTTATTTGGATCGATTTCAGTCGCCCAGTACCTGTAGGTGAGTACAACACACGTTAGTATCACAAATCAGGCAGTAATCACAATAGTAGAAATTTAGGCAGGGTGTATGAGTGTATGGGCGATTTCAGAGAACTTTGAAGGGTGGTAAGGGTTACGACCGACTGACCCCCTTATTTATACTATTTTAAATTTTAGTCGTGCGACTGGACCCATACGCATGCTTCATTCGTGCGACTGGGTTTCAGTCGTGCGACTGGCTCATACTCCTTCGACCATTCGTACGATTGGTTCAGTCTTGTGGTCCAATTGCATGGTGGTCCCATACTCATGGTCCAATCGTGTGACTGGCTCATTCGTATGGTTCAAACGTGCGATTAGCTCATCCTTATGATTCAATCGTACGATTGGCTCATACTTATGAGCTTGAACTCATACACTTTCAAACACTAAAAATTATTAACTTTTGATATAAAAACATTCAGCCCTTTGATCATCTCAAACATGACCTTTTTAATTTAAAACTGATTGGTCACCTCAGACATGACCCCTTTTAGTGAGTGATTCACAGAATACATCTAGTTGTATAGTCCGACGTCTACACTGCAAAAGATTAGAAAATATAAAACAACTTTGAAATTTAAAGGAAAAAACAAGACATATTTTTGTGGTTTTGGGTTTGAGCAGAATAGCTTCAAGTTAATTTAATCATTTCTAGAAAGATTCATTATGGAATCATACAGGTATATCATAATCATTTGGGACCTTTTAATATGCACTTTGATGCTAGATTCTTGTTTTGTCTGAAAGTCAATAGCACTTTCAAGAAATCATACTAGAGCTATAAGATGCACACACTGATTTTGACAGTCGAGAGTTGCACTCACGATGATTGTCAGTATGTTTGTCCACTTAAATCCATACACAAACTTTTGACTCACATTGGTGATGAGTTAGGTTATATTATTTCAACAAGCATTTGTGGATCCCACACTTATATGGTAATCAACATTCCTCAGGAGATTTTTGAGCGGTCTACCGGTATTTGACAAGAAGACACTATTCTAAGAGCTTTCATAGAGATGCCAAGCCTCAGGTCAGTGCCATCACACAGCAGAGAGGCGCAACCAACAATGAATTCTAGAATATTTAGGTTATGATTATCCTGAGGTTAGTGCCATCGCACAGCAGAGAGGCACACAATCTATCTTCTTGTTAGAGCAATTTTTTTCTTTTTGCACATAACGCACCAACAACATTAGTCATTAGCTTGATTGCGCTTAACATTTTTTTTCCATGTGCTTTGCTCATTTTTATGGTCATCCGCACACATTTGTGGCGTTAATTTTGCTCGTCACCCCTTATTGGAAATACGTTGATTGTGTTAACCAGGGATAAGATGAGAACCCACAACAAGTTTAACAACTTGGTTTGAATTTGATTCACCAATGAAGTCTACTTGTCTATTGTGTTGAATCTACCGACACATCATATAATGAACTAGCAACCTCTAGGTCTACTTTCTTTATGTTACCTCAGTAGCAAACTAGTTTACTATAATTTTTCCTCTATTTGGCTTAGACTTCTCAGACTTATAATTTGAATTTCGCATTTTGAGCAAATTAGTTTTGAAGTCCCAACCAATTTGTTTCCTGTGTAGTATCATTTTCCATAAACTGTGAATCATAATCACAGATTTGATTTCATTTCTTTCAGCTAACCTGCCCTCACCCTCGTTTTTTTAAGTAAAGAAATACTAAAGTAAAACTATTCTCCCCCTAAAATTCTTAAACCAAAAATCTTTTTGTGTTTTTGGATTTTAATAGACCGGAAAATAAAATAAAATAAAATAAAATAACTAATAAACGAAGAACCTACTTGTCAAACTTAGAATTGTCGTCTTCTTGTATCACATCACTTTTCTTTTTCACGCCATTAACCTCTAAAGATACAAAAACCGTGGGTTGTCAAATGATTTTGTGTAGAGGTCGGCGTGTTGAAAATCAGTATTAATTTAACCACATCGATTAATTGCTTTTCAAAACAGTCACGTATAAAGTGATATTTAATACCGATGTGTTTTGTTTTAGGGTGTTGGACCGGATTTTTGGTTACAGCAATTGCAGCAGAATTATCAACAAAAATAGGGGTGTTAAAAAATTGCAAACAGTAATCGCGCATCTGTTATTGAATCCAAATGATTTGTGAACAACAACTTGTAGCAGCAACGTATTCAGCTTCACATGTTGATAGAGCAACTGATGTCTGCTTCTTACACTGCCAGGTGACTAACCGTCTACCAAAGAACAGACATCCCGCTGACGTTGACTTGTATTTCATTTTGCAACCACCATAGTCCGAGTCACTATACGCTGTAAGCTCAAAGTCATCGTCATGTGGATACGACAACCCGAGTGTTGGAGTACCCTTCAGATAACGAAAGATCCTTTTAACTCCGATGAGATGATTTACTTTTGGTTTTGCCTGATATCTGGAACATAGACATGTGGCGTACATAATATCAGGACACAAGGCTGTGAGGTACATGAGAGATCTGATCATTCCTCTGTACATGGTGGCATCAACCAGATCACCATTTTCATCGGGTGCCACGCCATGTTTCGTGGCAAGTGGAGTTCCATTTGCTGAAGCATTCTCCATGTCGAATCGACTGTGGATATCTCCTACATATTTGGTCTGATGCAAGAAGATTCCTTTGGGTGTCTGATCCACCTATAAGCCAAGAAAGAACTTCATCTCCCCTATGGCACTCATCTCAAACTCTGCTTTCATTACATATTCAAATTCTTTACATAATTCTTCGTTTTTGGAACTGAAGATTATGTCATCCACATATATCTGTACCAACAATAAATCACCATCCTTTTCTTTGTTGAATAATGTACAGTCAATAACTCCTCTCCGAAGACTGTGTTTCACAAGATGAGTTGAGAGTTTCTCATACCAGGCTCTAGGGGCTTGATGGAGCCCGTAAAGAGCCTTGTCAAGTTTGTAAACTGTATCCCGATGATACGGATCCTCAAATCCTTCGGGTTAACTGACATAGACTGTTTCATGGATTTCACCATGAAGGAATGCACTTTTTACATCTAGTTGATAAACTTTAATCTTCATGTAGGATGCATGGGCTAGAAATATATTTATTGCTTCCATCCTTGCCACCGGTGCAAGCACTTCATTGTAATCTATGCCTTCGACTTGTCTAAATCCTTGAACCACAAGCCGAGCCTTATTCCTAATTATGACCCCTTGGTCATCTTTCTAGCACTTCAGCACTCATTTAGTGCCTATCACCTTAGCCCCTTTTGGTCTGTCCACAAACCATACTCCTAACTTTTTGAACTGTAAGAGTTCTTCTTGCATTGCACTAACCCATGCCTTATTGTTTAAGGCTTCACCCACATATTTTGGCTCAAATTGAGACAAAAAACATCTATATGCACCATCGTGAAGATATCCCTTTTCCATGACTAAGGCATAATCAGCTGAGTATAGCTGATTTCATGTTTGTACTCCTGATCGAACATCTCCAATGACATTGTCCAAGGGATGATAAACATTAATTCGAGATCCGGGAGTGGTGGGAACAACTACCGCAATATCCACATTGTGAAACCCAGGTTCAGTATCTGTAATTGTTGGAGTATGAGGTTCATAAGTGTTAGAGGCATCTGGATTTGATGCTTTTGTACTTTCATTGGTGGGAACCTGTTCCTCCTGGTCCACATTTTCAGTCTCAACTGCTTCATCATCAGAGGAAGAATCACTTACTTCAAGCTCTCCCCCTGAAGGGCTAGAAGTATCATCTAATGGAGCCGTTGATGTTGAGTCTAGTAGTGGAGTGTTCAGAACATCGTACATCATCCTATCAGAAAGCTCATCATCAGTATGAGAAGGCGGTAAATTGAAGGGCTTAAAGAATCCATCATAGTCAAAAAAGGATGAGGGTCCTTTTCCAGCAGGGGGTGGTGTATCTTTGAACATCAACATTGCACCACACTTCTACCTGACCCGTTGAGTTGTTATAAACTCTTTTGTCTGGTATGCTGTATCCGAGAAAGATACCTTCTTCTGCCTCCTCACTAAACTTCCCAGTCTGAATTTTCTTCAACAACATGCACAGTGCGCCAAATGGTTCTAGATACTCCAAGTTGAGTTTACGTCGCTAGAGCAGCTCATAACATGTTTTCCCATGTCGTTTGACCACTAAGACTTGATTGAGCGTGTAACACGCATTAGCCACTGCCTCATTCCGAAATTGAATAGGCAGTTTCGAGTCGGCTAGCATTGTCCTGGCAGTCTCTATCAAGTTCTGATTTTTCCTTTCAACAAAGCCATTTATCTGTGGAGTGTAGGTAGAGGTAAATTGATGTATAATTCCTTTCTCTCTACAATATAACTCCATCCACTGATTCTTGAATTCTGTGCCGTTGTCTGATCGAATCTGCCTTACTTTTAGCTTGTAGAGTGGTTCCAATGTAGTTACTAGATGTTTGAATGATTCAAAAGTTTCTGATTTGGCTTTTAGAAACATCACCCAAGAGAAACTTGAGTAATCATCCGTTACTACAAAGCAGTATAGATCTCCAGCAATGCTCTTTGTGCTTACAGGATGAAACAGATCCATGTGTAGAAGCTCAAGAGGAATATCAATAGAATTCATTTTCTTTGCATTGTGAGACTTCTTGGTTTGTTTCCGTTTCTTACATGCTACACAGAAATCCGAAAGCTGGAAATTCTTAACATTTACTCCATTTACTAAATCATTTTGAACCAAATGATTCATCTTCCTTGGATTAATGTGTCCCATTCTCCTATGCCATGAGACTGAATCCCTCTCAGTTGCCTTTGACAAGAAACCATTGAACAGTGTGATCAGTTGTGGAGGCTTTTGATAGATCCAAGACATACAAGTCGTTATATCCTGAAGCTGACATAAGAACCTTATCCTTCTCAATCACATAATCCTTCTTAAACATGTAGCACTTCTTGTTGTCAAATATAACTTTGAATCCTTTATCACAAATCTGGGAGACTGAAAGTAAGTTGTTCTGTAGTTGTTGAATGTAGTTGACCTTGTCAAACTTCACTTTCTTGTTTCCCACTTCACCTTGAGCGGTGATGTCATCTCCTTTATTTCCAGCAAATGAAACATGTCTGTTGGACCAAAAGAACCAATGAGCCTGATCAGAAAAACCTCTAAGTCCCACAGACATTACAACTGCTGAAGAAGATCACAACAGCTGAAGACATCAGCTGATTACAAAGGTCTGAAGACAAAGTCTAAAAGCAAAGAACTGAAGACAAAGTCTGAAAGCAAAGAACTGAAGACAAAGTCTGAAGATGAAGTGCTGAAGACAAAGACTGAAGACCTGAGTGATCAGCAGTTGTCACAACAGCTGAAGTTGTTAACTTCAGTAGTTGTGATGGTTTTACTTTTCAGTATTTGTAACTTTACATTTCAGTAGTTTATTGTTTCAGTAGTTATTAGTCAGTAGTTTCATGTAATTGTACTTAGCATTCACTGAGATGTAATCAGTTGTTGAGAACATCTCAGTAGTTTGCATATTTCAGTTGTTTTTGTAAATTCTGTTAGATGTCACTGTCAAGTGACATCAGCAGACGTCACATTCCTCTATATAAGGGATGTTGACCGAGTTGTATTCTACGCGTGAATGAAAACATTCCTTTAACAGAAATATTCTCTCTGTAATTGTGATTGATTTTCTAGCATATTCATTACTTTTCTTGCTTGAATTCGATCTTAATTCGTGATATTCCGCTGCATAATTCAAACCTAATTGATCCGATCCTATCAAATGGTATCAGAGCAGGTTAATCATTGATCGATCTAACAATTGATCATTGAAACTGTTCTTTTGATAGCAAAGGTTGATCGAATTAGCAGTTTTGCAAGAATTGATTATAGAGATTGATTTTATGTGCTTCCGGTTCATTAATTGTGATTCTAATTGTGTTTTCTAAGTGTGTTGTTGAGTTTTCAAACTAGACCGATTTTAATCTCCTTGGATTCAATTGAATTAGTGAAAATGACTACCTCAATGAATGATCCTCACAATACTGGCTCCTCAACTAAGCCTCCAATGCTTGTTAGGAGTGACTATAACATATGGCAACGCCGAATGCTCCATCACCTGTCTGTTAACAGTTCAGGTTGTTGGAAGTCTGTGGTTCATGGACCATACAAGCCTATGGTGAGTAATCCTGAAACCAAGGAGATGGTTCCTAAAAAGAAAGAACAATATTCTGATGAGGATTTAAAACTGTTTGAGATTGATGCTAAAGCCCATGGAATTCTGGCCATCGCACTGCCTAATGAAATCTATTCTGGGCTCATGCATCATGAAACTGCTTATGATCTCTAGGTTGCTCTGAAAGAACAATTTGGAGGAACTGATGAGGTCTTAGCAAACAACAGAGAAATCCTTGCCCAACAATATGAGACAATCTCTCATAGGAAGGGTGAGACACTGACTCAACAGTTTGAGCGGTTTTCATGTTTAATTTTGAGCTTAAAATGGTTCAACATGAATACACAAACAGCCAGATGAATAACAGATTCCTCAGATCCCTGCCTGAGAGATGGGACACTTACACCATTGTCCTACGCTCTAGTGCAAATCTGGATACTCTATCTCTCACCCAACTTCATGGGAAACTCTTAACATTTGAGAGAGAGATAGAACAGAAAAGGAAACTATCTTCATCTGGAAAGCTCACTGATGACTTTGTACCAGGCAATACTGCTCTGGTTGGTCATGAGTCTGAATATGCTTCATCTGAAAGTTCATATGATGAGCATATTGATTTCTCTTCAAACAGTGGAAATCATGCTTTTGTTGGAGTTGAGGGAAACTCAAGTTTTAATGTTGATAATTTGTGTTTTATGATGGATGATGTGAAAGGAATTGCTGATGATGATCTTGAAGATATGGATATTTTGAGCCAAATGGCATTGATTAATATCAGATCTCAAAAGTTTTATAAGAGAACAGGTAGGAAATTTCCTGGTCTCTCTGGCAAAACCAAGGTTGGTTTTGACAAGAGTAAGTTGAGATGTCACAAGTGCCACAGACTTGGACATTTTGCTAGAGAGTGTAGATCATCTTGATCTAACTCATCTGCACCCTTTGTGACTTTTCCAAGTAAAAATTCACAATCCAAAGGGCTACATCCTACCAGTTCGGATCATCATTCTCAACATCAATCATCTCCTGCATACTTTGTCCCTCAAAGCCCCATGCCATATCCTTATCCATGTTTTTACATGCCTCAGTCTGGTCAAGTTTCAGTACCAATGGCTCAACAACCACATGCTCTACTTGACCCTCAGCCATCTCAAACAAATCAGCAATCTCAACCTCAATCTCATCAGAGCTTTTTCACCCCTGAGGTTGTTGACTGGAGCAGCCTACCAGATGATGTCTCTGGTTATTCTGAGCAATTTGCTGGTGCTGGTCAACATGGTGGTGACAATCCTTTTGGAAACCTTTCTTTAATGTCCCTGGAATCTACTGATTACAATCCTTCATCATCACAGGTACCACAGGTATCTTCTGAGGCTAAGGCCATGATATGTTCTGAATCATGCATAACTGCTTTTGTTTCTATTAGGGAAGCAAATGTAGCTTTAATTAATCAAAATCTTGATCTAGAAAAGGCAATTTCCAAAAGAAAATCTGAGTTTGAGTCTGTTTTAAAAGAGAAGGATGAAGAGATTTATAAACTTAAATGTCAAATTACTGATGAAAAGGCTAAGGTAGAGGTCATTCTAGAAAATCACAAGAATCTCAAGGAAACACTTGCAGCTACCCAAGTTGACTGTGAACGATGGGTAACATCCTGCAAGGGATTTGAAATGCTTCTCAGTAAGCAAACTGCTTCCAATGTGAAGTTTGGGATTGGGTACAATCATACCATACCCCCCACAGATTTTACTCCAAAGTTAGAAGTACAATCTGAGGTTGAGAGTCATTCCCAAACCACATCATCAGGTGTTTCATCCTCTATTGAAAATTCAAAATCTGAGGATGAAGATAGTGTGAGTATCTCAGTTAATCAAATAACTGATGATCCCACTGCTTCGAAACACTTGATTAAGAAGAGGCTAAGAAATTCAGGTGTTGTTCCACAAGGTACTCAAAGTACTGAAGGGCAAAACACAACACCTGAAGAGCATTTTAAATCAGAGGAAAACAAGCATTCCTTGACAACTGCTGAAGAATCTATCAGGATTCTAAAAAATACTGATAGCAAACCACTGAAGAAGAAATCTTCAGTTGTTGAAAATCCTTCAGTACTTCCCAAAAGTACTGAAAGGAAGAAAGTACTAAAGAACAAATCTTCAGTAGTTTCATCAACTTCAGCAGTTGATCAAGAAAAGATGAAAAGAAAACCATGTGAAATATGTGGTTTGTTCAATCATCTGACTGATGAATGCTGGTATAACAAGGGTTTAAAATTCAATAAAAAGAAAATCATTAAGCAGGAAATGCATAAAATGAAAAATGAATTTCAAACCAAGTTTGTACCACAATCATCTCATTCTGATAAACCTAAGCTTTCTCAAAATGTCACTAAGGAGGAAGGGTTTTTCAAACAACAGCTGCAAATATTCCTCAGGGAATATTGAAAACTCAGACTAAGTCTGTGTCTTTTCAAAATAAGGGTGTAGAGAATAACAAGAACAAATCATCTACAAGTACTGATGTGTCAACTGAGTTGAAAACTTTGTCAACAAATCAGACACAACTTGTGATGATGGTTCAACATCTATTGGGGAGAGTTAACCAATTAGATGTTTCTGTGACTAAACCACTGAAAAGGATACCCAAGCCAAAATCCAAGGAATCCTTTTCAGCATCATCTACATCTTCAAAAGCTGTTAATCATGCACAAGCTGTTAGTTTAACATCTGTTGATGAAAACAGACCCAAAACCAAAAAGGTTTGGGTCTCAAAGGCTAACTAATGTTTGTGATAAATGCAGGGTTCTTCATCATGCCAAAGAAGCATCTGGTATGTGGACAGTGGAGGATCCATGCATATGACAGGGAGCAGCTCTCTTCTTCATGACTATTCCCAAAGGAAGAAGGGATTTGTTTCTTTTGGAAATGATGCCAAGGGTTACATCATTGGGAAGGGTTTTGTCTCAAATGGAGAGATAAGATTTGATGATGTTAACCATGTGGAGAACCTCAAATACAATCTCTTGAGTGTCAGTCAAATGTGTGATAAAGGGCATGTTGCAGTTTTCACAAGTCAAAACTGTCGGATTCTGTCTTCCACAGTTTTGCACAAGATTGACAAAATATTGGATGAGTATACTCTCCTGAAGGCCAACAGGATTGGAAGAGTATATGCTTTAGATCTATCAAAGAAAATTGATCTAAAAGGCCATCCATGTTTGTTCTCCAAAGCCTCTCCTCAAGAATCTGAACTATGGCATAGAAGGCTGGGTCATGTGAATTTCAAGAACATGAATCAGCTCATTCATCATGGTTTAGTGAGAGGCTTGCCATTGAAGGAGTTCAAGTGTGATGACACCTGCCCAGCTTGCTTGAAAGGAAAGCAACACAAAGCTTCATTCCCTTCTATAGAAGAACCTAAGTCCACTGCCTGCTTGCAAATACTTCACATGGATCTTTTTGGTCCTGTGAGAGTAATGAGCATGGCAAAGAAAAAGTACTGTCTGGTAATTGTGGATGATTACTCAAGATATGTATGGACTTTCTTCTTGCACTCCAAGGATGAAGCTGCTCAAAGTATTATCTATTTTGTGTTACATGTGGAAAAGCAGCATTCACTTCCAGTTAAGTGTGTGAGAAGTGATAATGGGACAGAGTTTAGGAATCACATCCTTGATGAATTCTATTTATCTAAGGGAATCAAAAGACAATACAGTATTCAAAGAACTCCAGAGCAAAATGGAGTGGTGGAGAGAAAGAACAGAACCCTGATTGAAGCTGCAAGGACAATGTTGGCTGACTCTGGTTTGCCACTAACCTTTTGGGCTGAAGCTGTCAATACAGCTTGCTATGTTCAGAATAGAGTATTAGTGAATCAGAGGTTGATGAAGACTCCTTATGAGCTCTTACATCATTTGGCTCCTTTGATTTCATTCTTTAGAGCATTTGGGTGTCCTTGTTATATTCTTAACACAAAGAGTATCCTTCAGAAGTTTGATTCCAAGGTGGATGCAGGGTATTTTGTTGGGTATTCATCTACTTGCAAGGCATACAGAGTTTTCAACTGCAGAACAAAGATTGTTGAAGAGACCTTGCATGATAAGTTTAATGAATCCCCAAAAGACAAGATTCCTCAAAACCCTGTTAAGATGTTTGACTTGGACATACTGCAATATGTTCCATATCAGCCTCCACCTGTTATGGTCTCTGAAGTTCCATCATCTCCAACTGAAGATACAAATAAAAGTTGTAGTGATCATCTGCCTGGTTCTACTACACTTGATGTTCCTGTAGCCTCAGCAGCTCCATCCACAACAAATGCTGATGAAATCTCTGAATCCTCTACTTCATTTGAACTGCCATCTCAGTCTAGGTTTCAAGAGTCTACATCAACATCTGCTGCTGCTGAATCTTCTACAAACACTTGCACAGATATTATTGCATATCAAGAATTGAAGAATCATCATATGTCCCAGATCATTGGTGACATAACTGCTGGTGTTTCAACAAGAAGTCAATTGTCAAATTTTTGTCTCTATGCTCTCTTCATCAGTCAGCAAGAGCCAAAGAATTATCATGTTGCTTTAAGGGACAATGGATGGGTTGAAGCCATGCAGCTTGAGCTTCTTCAATTTCAAAAACAGCAAGTGTGGGAACTGGTTCCTCTACCCCAAGGTAAGTGTGCAATAGGCACTAAATGGGTGTTTAGGAATAAAACTGATGAAAAAGGCCAAATTGTCAAGAACAAGGCCAGACTGGTTGTACAGGGGTTTTCACAAGAAGAAGGTATTGATTATGATGAAACCTTTGCCCCTGTAGCCAGACTGGAGGCAATTCGATTGTTTTAGCTTATGCTGTTTTTCATAACCTTAAAGTTTTTCAAATGGATGTCAAAAGTGCATTTTTATATGGTAAAATAAAATAAGAAGTTTATGTGTGTCAACCACCAGGTTTTGAAGATCATAAACACCCTGATTTGGTGTATAAGCTTGATAAGGCTCTTTATGGGTTGAAACAAGCACCCAGAGCCTGGTATGAAACATTATCTAACTTTCTTCTTCAAAATAATTTCACTAGAGGCTCCATAGATAAAACTTTGTTCATAAAGAAAGCTGGCATGCATAAGCTCCTTGTTCAAATTTATGTTGATGATATTATTTTTGCATCATCTGATCCACAGTTGTGTGATGCATTCACTAAAATGATTCAACAAAAGTTTGAAATGAGTGCAATGGGAAAATTACAGTTCTTTCTGGGTTTACAAATCAAACAACTGACTGATGGAACTTTCATTCATCAGTCAAAATACACAAAAGATTTGTTAACCAAGTTTGATTTACAAAACTGTAAATCCTGTTCTACTCCCATGTGCAGCAACACACAACTGGATGCTGATAAAAAAGGTAAAGCAGTTGATGAAACTCTTTACAGATGTATGATTGGTTCCTTGATGTACCTAACAGCTTCTAGACCAGATATTACGTTTGCAACTTGTGTCTGTGCTAGATTTCAGGCTGCTCCTAAGGATTCCCATATGATTGCAGTCAAGAGGATCTTTAGATATTTGCAGGGAACTAAATCACTAAGACTATGGTATTCCACTGGGCACTCGTGTAAATTGGTTGCTTTTTCTGATAGTGACTATGCAGGGTGTAAGTTAACCAGAAAATCAACTTCTGGTGGATGCCAATTTCTAGGCAACTGTTTGGTCTCTTGGCAGAGTAAGAAACAAACATTAGTTGCTACATCAACAGCTGAAGCAGAGTACATTGCAGCTGCAAGCTGTACATCTCATGTACTTTGGCTTCAAAATCAGTTATTGGATTATGACATTACAGAGACTAAGACTCCATTATTAATGGATAGTTCTTCAGCTCTTTTTATTGTTAAGAATCCTGTCCAGCATTCTAGGACCAAACATATTGAGATCAGACATCATTTCATTAGGGATTGCTATGAAAAAGGTCTGATTGATCCAAAGTTTGTGCCTAGTGCTGATGAGCTTGCAGATATATTTACTAAGCCTTTGGATAGTGCAACTTTTCATAATCTTGTACTCAGGCTTGGTATGCTGCAACTAGAATAATTTGACAACTACTGATGCTCTTAGTTCATAAATACTGATGAGCATTAGTATACTTTTGTCAAAAATAAGTGCTGATAAGTCATTTTATCTTCAGTAGTTTTACAACTACTGAAGACTAAATTACTTAAAAGTACTGAAGTACATTATTTGTTAGAAAATACTGATGTAGTTCAAACTACTGATGTCTTTTATAATAAATAAGTACTGATGACCAATGAAACATCTGAAAATCAGATGATCTGATGAGTAAATGTCAAGGTCATTGAAACAGCTGGACTTTGTGAATTGACGACAACTATTGTTTCATTTCCAATCAACTGAAGCCAAAACCAAGTCTTTAGTAGTTTAACAACTACTGATGACCAACACCAAGTCTTCAGTTGTTTACAACATCTGAAAGTTAAAACCATGTCTTCAGTTGTTTTCTAACACCTAATGACTAACACCAACACTTTCAGTTGTTTTCCCTCAGCCGTTTCATAACCTATATATACCTAACCCTAACTTCAACCTTTTCATAACCCACTTTCCAAACGTTCATCTTCCATTAATGGCGACCATGCAAATCAAACCTCGACACAACTGTGTTGCTCATCTTACCAAATCACCTTTCTGGAACAAGTTTGATGCTGCTATCGACTTGATGGGTGATTCCCAATACCGCACAGCCTTTCTCCTCAATCCAACCATCTACCCTGATACCCTGTGCCAGTTCTGGACGAATGTTACCGTCCATACTGATGAGAATGATGCCACCATCACTCTCCAGTCTTTTGTTAACCAGAAACGGGTGATCATCACTCCTGAGATCATTCGTCAAACCCTAGACCTGAATGATGCCACCTATCCCACCAAGTACCCAAAAGGCACCATTGATCTTTCTTTTGCTAATCATGGTTATGAAGGTGACCTAAGTGCTACTACCATCCTGAAGAAGCACTTCCATGATGCTGAGCGACTCATATTTCACATGATCAATGTCTGCCTGGCTCCCAAAACATCATCTTGGGATCAAATGTCATCCAGGTGGCAACAGGTATTATATTCTATCCTTGAACATCAAAATCTAAATTTTTCTGATATTATCTTTTTGGAACTTAAAGATTTGGCATTGAAACCTGTGGCAAACAGATGGATATTATATCCAAGGTTTCTTATGGCAATCATTTTAAACCAATTAAAATCTGATGGCCTTGTTGGCCTTGGAGTCCCTGCTCTGCTTGTCTTGCCAGAGGTATACTCCAAGCACAACTCAAACCCACAACTCAAAGAGGCTGCCAAACTGCTCAAACCCAAGCAGAGGGAACCCACAGCCTCCACCTCCAAATCTAAAGTCCCCTCCAAACCCAAACCAAAGAAAACCAAAAAGGCTACTCAGGGAGTTGAGTCCCCTGATGATGCCCCTGTAGCACAAACGCAGGATGAGACTGCAAGCCTTAATCCCCTTGTAGTTTCAATGACTCCACCAGCTGAAACCGCTCAGGTATCCTCTTAACAGGATCCTGATGCAACCAATATTGGGGAAACCACATTGCTGGAATCTATCTCACTTGAGAAGATTGCCATTGAAGAGCACCACTCTCCCCAGGTGCAAACCTTTTCAACCCCATCTCCCACTGATACCACCCCTACAAGCCCTACTGCAGTCATTGCACAAGTGCTGACTCAGCTACATTCCTCTACCCCTCCCCAGAAACCTGTTACTACTGGGAAAACCTCAACAGCTGAGGGAGAGGATCAAAATGTGGTTGATATCCAACAGCATAGGGATTATCAAGTTCAGTCTCCTAGTGTAAATGTGGAGACTAGAACATCTGGTGAGGCTACCTCTTCCCCTGTTTCAGCACATGAACAGGATGAAGCATGTATCATCTCTAAGACCTCACCAGAAACAACTGTCAATGAAGGACATGCTCCTGAGGCAGGAAGTCCCCAGTTCCAAGACAAAGGGGCACATGTGATCACTGATTTACACTCAGCACATGTTCATCCTGATTCACTCAGGAGGTCAGCTGATTCAGTTTATACTGATGATGACCTGGGCTTTTTCTTTCAAGTCTTAGCCCAAAATACTATTCTTGAGGCTGAGGTTTGTAGATTGAAAGATCTGCTTCCCATCTTGCCTCAGGAATCAAGACCATCTTCCCCAATAAACCCACAGATGGCAGCTTCTGTTGGAGCTTCCCCAAACACTGAGCCACTTAAATCAAACAAACCACCAGCCTCTGGCTCAGGCACCATTTCTCAGGGAGAGAACCCCTCTGAGCAAATGGTTGCTGCTTTCAAATCATCCTTACCTCTCATCACCCCCATCATCACATCTATAGTTCATAAAACCATTGATGAGAGGCTCTCCTCAGATATTAAATCCCTTATGACTGATGCTGTGTCCAAGCACCTTTCTGACCTTCAAACCCCTGAACCCAATGCAACCAAAAAGGGGGAGTCTAAGTCAGTAAAGGATGATAAAAGGAAAAGAGCTGAAGAGGAAGAAGATAAGGAAGAAAATAAAGGCAAAGAGATCATCACCTACAAAAGAAAGAAAAGTATTGGTGAACAAACTGAAGATGAGAAGAGGTTAGATGAGATGATGAAAGAAGCTGATGACCAACATAGCAGATCCATGGACGGGATCATTGATCAGCTCTTTAGGCAAGGATTTGATACTGCCACACTTGACTCAGAGATCAGGAGACTTGAGATTCAAGAAATTGAGGATCGATGGGCAAGTTGCAATGAAGAAGAAAGGGAGAGAGTAGAGGCTATGATTAGATTCCTCTCTAAACATTTGGGAAGACCTATCATTGAGATTAAGTCATGGTCCAGAGATAGCATCTTGGAGATAACTACCAAGATATGCTCATCTGAAAGCTTCAACAAAGGCTTAATCATTGAAGCTCTGGATGAAGCTGGTGCTGGGAAGAGAACTGATATGGCCAAGTTATCCAAAGCCACCCTCACCAACAAAATGATAGAGCAGCCCTTCAAATCTCCCTTACCAAAACAATCTTCCAAGCCAATCTCACAACCAAAACAGCCAATATCAAAACCTTCAAAACAACCAACCTCTCAACCTCCAAAACAATCAACCTCACAACCATCTAAACCAATCCCTTCACCCAAGAAACCCATCCAAGATTCCACCAGTGAAGCACCAAAAAGAAAAAGAAGGTTGCTGAGGATGGAAGAAGAAGAAGAAGAGGATGAAGAAGACAATCTGCCAATATCTGCTGTTCTTGAAAAGAAGAAACTGAAGCCTAGGAGTCAATCTCAAGCAATAACTCCTGAAACTCAAAGGCAGATAGTTAAGGTTAAAATGAAGAAGAAGAACAGCAAAAGCAACATGGTGAGCAGTTTCTTAGAATGGTTGACAAGGACTTCCCTCAGTCCTCATCCATTCTAGAATTCACAAGAAAAACTTACCAAGTAGATATCATGGCCAAGTAAGAAAGACTTTGAATGCTGCAATCATGTTGGCCATGGTAGTCTCACCCCTGGGAAATCATTGAAGAATTCAAGAGAGCTCACACATTCAAATCAACCCCTATGTCTATTCTTGAGAACAAAATGATCAAGAAGGGGTTGTTGTATAAAAGACTTGAAGATCTTCAGAAGAGTGAACTCCAGTTGTTGCTAGAAGGCTCTCATCCAGATGAATTCGCATATAGTGAGATAACAACTGTTGAGTTAAAGAATAGGAAGACAGTGAGGTATCTGTCTGAGTACTATGGGCCTGAGTTCTTCTTTGAGCGAGAAGCAGAAGAACTCACTAAGGAGGAACAAGTTGTTATCCTTGAGGCCTATGCAAGGGAGTCATTCAGACTCATTAATGGGAAATAGGTTTCATGGTTGGGACAAGACTCTGTGTCCAATTTCCCCAAGACAGAGTTCCCTTCCATACTTAGCCATCAAATGATTAGAAACCTTTTCCTGGCCTATGCTTATTTGTCTACCTCTGAAGCTGATCAAGAGAGTACTTTTGCCAAAGAATAAGTGGGATCTTCAATAAAGTTAGAGGTTTTGGCTGCATTGGTTCAGGGGGAGTTTGTTGGACCAAAAGAACCAATGAGCCTGATCAGAAAAACCTCTAAGTCCCACAGACATTACAACTACTGAAGAAGATCACAACAGCTGAAGACATCAGCTGATTACAAAGGTCTGAAGACTAAGTCTGAAAGCAAAGAACTGAAGACAAAGTCTGAAAGCAAAGAACTGAAGACAAAGTCTGAAGATGAAGTGCTGAAGACAAAGACTGAAGACCAGAGTGAGCAGCAGTTGTCACAACAGCTGAAGTTGTTAACTTTAATAGTTGTGATGGTTTTACTTTTCAGTATTTGTAACTTTACATTTCAGTAGTTATTGTTTCAGTAGTTATTAGTCAGTAGTTTTATGTAATTGTACTTAGCATTCACTGAGATGTAATCAGTTGTTGAGAACATCTCAGTAGTTTGCATATTTCAGTTGTTTTTGTAAATTCTGTTAGATGTCACTGTCAAGTGACATCAGCAGACGTCACATTCCTCTATATAAGGGATGTTGACCTAGTTGTATTCTAACCGAAGCATTACGCGTGAATGAAAACATTCCTTTAACAAAAATATTCTCTCTATAATTGTGATTGATTGTCTAGCATATTCATTACTTTTCTTGCTTGAATTCGATCTTAATTCGTGATATTCCGCTGCATAATTCAAACCTAATTGATCCGATCCTATCAATGTCCCCCTTTAATTTGTTTGACGTTGAAAAGGAGAGACGAATTCCTTGTCATGTGCCTGGACGCCCCACAATCAATAATTCATGTATTAGTGATAGCGCTGTAGTGGATACCCTGCACGTTCAAGGAAACTTATTAGTTCATATTTGGGACCTAAGCCTTAACTGGCTTGGATGACCCAGAAGAATCACACATCATAAGTTCAACCCACTGTCCTTTAGCGGATGAGGGCACATCCTTCTTCTTCTTGTCCTCACTATCAGACATATTACTTGATTTTTCTTTCCATAAACCAGTTTTATATAAGGCCTGTTTTGTGGTAAACAGATGACTGGATTATGGTTTGAACTCTAGGTTCACTAAAACTCTTAGGTGGAGTATTAGATCTCATTTTAGAAAAACTTTGTTTTTCATCAAAAAGTTCAATTTTCTTTCTAGGCGTCTGATAATAAGGAAAATTAGGAGAGATATGTCCTCGTTTTCCACAACTGTAGCAAGATCTTACTTCTACAGATTGAAGAAAACTTTTATGTTGTGTTGAGTTTGGTAAAGGTGTGAGATGTGTCTGCTTGGGTTTTGTCACTTCTCTTTTAGATGTTTCAGCTTCTTTAAGAAAATTAATTGTTTTGTCACTTCTCTTTTAGATGTTTCATATTGATGAATAACACGTTTAGGGTTAAGTAGTTTAGTCATTTTGGGTTCTGAAATCGACGTTTGTGAACCTGACCTTACATTAACCCTTTTAATTTCATCATCAAATTCTCAACTGCCAGTTTTCCTTTTGATTTCAAAATAGAATCCTTCTGTTTAGTGCCAAATTTCATCGGTTTACTCGTGGAATCAGGATCACTAACCAGAGGAGTGGACATCACATGATCCTTTACTGGGTTGTTATTTGTAGGTCTACATTTTGTGTTCAAAAGGACTGTATGTGGTGGTGGAACTACTTTGTACCCTAGACCATCCACATTATTTTGTTCTTTCACTAAGTTTTGAACTATGTGAGAAGAACTAGCCCAACTATGCAGTTTTTGTTTTAAAGAATTAACCTCAACTTCCAAAACTGCTTTTTCCTTCTTTGTTTCTTCCAAAGAATTTAAATAAAAGTTTATATCATTAGCTTGATTTAAGGCAACAACCTCGGTATCCCTTAGTTGTTTTCCCAAAAGTTCTATTTTTTCTTTGAAACTGCACTTATTTTGTTTTAATATACGATTAGCTTCAGTGCAGAGTTGTAAATCATTTACTAAGTTATCATTGTGTTCTAATAACCTAGCAAATTTCAGATCGATGCTATCCCTAAATTTTTCACATTCAGAACAAGTGTAACACCCCGAATTTCTATTTAAATGAAAGGAAAAGAAAAGTAATTAGAAAGAAAAGATAATGAGCACAAGTGGAGGGGGAAAAAGTGTACAAAGTACAAACCTTATTACTTTAAGGTTTAAAAAGGGCATGGTTGCCCATTTCTTCTTCATCTTCTTCAATCTGTTGAAAAGAAGAAAGAAGAGAGAGAGAGAGCCCCGGTTCTAGAGAGAGAAAGTGGAAGAAGCAGCTTCAAAAGGTAAGTCTTCTCTTATATGAGCTCGGTTTCAGCTTGGTTTCGAATTCTTAACCAAAGTTCTCAGTGTTTAGTGTTTGTTTTTGGGATTCAAGAGCTAAATCGAAGGTGGGTCTTGAACGGGAAGAGTGTTGCTCAAAAGCTGCTCAAGGTGAGTTTCTAGAACCCCTCTTTTACTGATTTTCAACTCGTTTGGGGATATTATGCATACTAAGTAAATATTTTGAAAGTAACCGTGGGTTAACAGCTTTATGTTTGAAATGACGTATGTACGTTCTAGTGTAAATTATGAGTTCATGATGAGGATTAGCATGTCTATATGGCCTTAGTATGTTAGATTTATGCTTGGGTATGATTAGGATGATAATCGGATGAATTTGATAGTATAGAGAACATTTCAGAATGATTCAGACGTACATGAACAGTGGTCCATGCGCCTAAATAGAAGGCCATGCGCCCAGCATAGGGCCCATGCGCCTAAAATGGAAGGCCATGCGCCCAGCATATGGCCCATGCGCCTAAAATGGATGGCCATGCGCCCAGCATATGGCCCATGCGCCCAGCAGTTGGCCAGGCGTCTAAGTTGCTGGCCATGCGCCCAGCAGGAAGGCCCATGCACCTGAGTTGCTGGCCATGCGCCCAGCAAGAAGGCCCATGCGCCTGAATTGCTGGCCATGCACCCAGCAGAAATGGTCTATGCGCCTGAATTGTAGGCCATGCGCCCAGAGTTGGCCCATGCGCCTGAATTGTAGGCCATGCGCCCAGAGTTGGCCCATGCGCCTAAATAAGGCCATGTGCCCAAAGTGTTAGAAATTGCTAAGTGTTGATGCGCCTGCATAGTTGCAAATCGCCTAAGCAGGGAAGAAGCGCCCAAATAGTGCCCATGCGCCCAGATTAATTTATGCTTAGAATTTTTATGCTCATGCGCCTGAAAGGTCCCATGCACCCAAATTGGACCTAAGGTTTTCTAAGTGGTTTTAAGGGGTAAAATGGGGAGATAGTCCTGGTTATGATGTGATGGTTTATGTTTGATGTGTGTTATGCATGTATGATGTCGCCTGTATGGTGATGGTGTATGTTTATGATTAAGTATATGTTCCTTATTATGTATGTATGTGTGTCTTCCCTTGGCTTTGCGTTGAGCGTTAATGAAAGTAATGAAGTATTATGTAACGTAAAGTGAAAGATAATGAAAACAGGAACGCTAATGAATGAATGCATGCATTATTGAATGAACGTGAACGTAAGAGGCTTGCAAGCAAAGTATAATGAAGTGCACAGCTCTGAATGCCTTAAGGAAAACCGCGTGAGGTTCAGCTAATCCTAAAGTGTGAACGCAAGGGTTCCAGTCTTTGTGACTGACCTTCAGTGTTGTTACCCATTTCGGTGTGGGTGTTGTTACCCATTTCGGTGGGGGTGTTGTTACCCATTTCGGTGGGGGTGTTGTTACCCATTTCGGTGGGGGTGTTGTTACCCATTTCGGTGGGGGTGTTGTTACCCATTTCGGTGGGGTGTTGTTACCCATTTCGATGGGGGTGTTGTTACCCATAATGTTGGGGGTGAAATATATGACGGTTACCCGAGTTACGTATAACTTCGGGGGTGTGGCATAAAGCCAAGCATAGGTATGAGGTAAGCGACTTTGTGTTGCAACAGACTCAGAATGAGTTTAATCCCTGTGATCGACTCATATGGGATCTTTGTCGCGTATCCCGGTGTTGTGTCAGTCTTCGGACATGAGTCGGGGGCTTGTGAGCAGGTCCCGGCACAGCATCAGCTTTCGAGCATGAGTCGGGGATATTGCATGAGACAAGATTCGAGTAATGAAGAGTAATGAGTAAAGAGATGAACGAATGAACAAAGTATGAAATGAACGTTAATGAATTATCGTAATAATGTACTAAACAGGATCCTTGTCATTCGACCTCAGTAATTGTGGCTGTGTGCCACGAAGAGGGTAAAGTCTGACCGGTTCTAGAAAGAGAAGTGAACGATAATGTAATATGTTAAATGAGCAAAGTTAATGAAAGTAATGGAAAATATAATAATGATATTATCTGTATGTACGTATGATGCATGATGGCAAACGATTGTAAAGTATAGTATGATTTGAAATAAAGAAAAGAATGGTTTTAACAAAGTAAAGTATTTTATTATTAAAACTAGAACTCACTCAGCGTCATTGACTTTTGTATGCATGATAGTTGGCAGGTATATGTTGATGCTGAGGAGTTGCAGGCATGGATGCATAAGCTACTAGGAGCATTTCGAGGCTGGCATCCGTATTTTGACATGTCTTTGTATTTAGAGATGAAAACAATGTTGTAAAAGAAAGAAATGACATGTTTTTAGTTATTAGTGAAAGTTTTAAATTCCGTTGCAAAATAAATATTACGTTTTATAATGTTTAAAGTGCAATGACCGACCAACTATAAGGTTTCCAGGAACGGGGCCTTACAACAAGCATGTTTTGAAAATAATAGATCTAAAGAACTTACCTGTGATGAATCAGCTGAATCAGCCATCAAAGCAGAATCAGACCATTCGGTGACTGGAGATTCTGAAATTGTGGCTCTAAGTTCTTCCTCTACCAGGTGATTTACCACATTCACAGCTTCTTCGGTATATGACATCGCTTGCTCAGCTATAATCTCACCTTCACTAGCAGATCCATCATCCAGTGCTTCGATAAAGGTAAGATTTGATTCCCCTGGAGAGACAAATCGGAAGGACCAATCTTGACCTTCATCACCTTGAGCAGTCAGAGCCTTTGTCTCTTTACTTGAAGAAGCTGTTCCAATCATGTCTTTGTCTTGACGGTTGAAATTAGGAAATGGGTTACCATTTCTAGTTTTCTTGGGCTTTACACATTCACGTTTAAAATGCCCCTTTTCACCACAATTGAAACATGTGACTTTGGTTTTGTCAAAACCAAAAGTCGTATCTTTAGTGGCGACTAAATTTTGGCCCGTCTTCTTGACAAACTTCTTAGCTCTTCTTACTGCACTTGCTAGTGCGCACATGATGTCCATTCTTTCCTGCTCATTCTTATCAACTTGCTCGTAATCCTCATCAGCAAGATGACAATTTCCAATCTTACCAGCAACTAGACCATCATAAGATTGTACCACTACTGCTAGAAGATCCATATGCTCCTTAGCCATTTCTACTGTGATATTACCGAGATTCTCGGTCTTCAACATTGTAGTATTGGCCTCAGGAACTGTGTATTGGGTGCTAGATGACCCTGACCTTTTGGTTCCTGAAGCACTGTATTGTGAAAGAGCAGAAGAACTAGACACAAACGTTGTTTGTAACGGTGCTCCTGAAACAGCTGGAGTCGGAACTGATTTGTAAAGTGAAGGATTCTGAACATAGGATCCTTTCTTCGACGTGTATTTCATTCTCAGTTCTTCCTCTCTTAACTTCAAGATGAAGTCATTTATGTCTAATGTCGCAAGAATGTCGTTCTGTCTCAGATTAGACACAAATGAATCCCATTTCTTAGGCAAACCATCAGCAAAGCTTGAAACTTTATCTTCCATAGATGTTGTCACACCATGAGTGTAAAACTCACTTACCAGATGATAGAATCTGTCAATAATATCATCCAAGCTCTCATTCCCTATCGAAGAGAAATTATCAAATTCCTTTGAGAGCTTTAGCCTTCAGTGCCTTTAAAGTTCCATTTCCATCATATCTTTTCCCCAATGCCTCCCATAGCTTTTAAGCCTACTTGTTCTCAGAGAACTGATGAAATATGTCCTTCGGTATCGACTGAGTCAACATGGCATAAACTTTCTTCTCAGCATTGAAGAGAATCTTCTAAACTTCACTCATTCCTCCCAAGGTTAACTTGACTCCATTATCACTGACTGGTATTATGTAACCAGTCTCAATGGATGTCCAAAAATTAGGATCAACTCCATTTAAGTAAATCTCAAACCGCTGTTCCACTAAGGATATTCATCTAACGTTAACAACTTTGGCGGTTTATTATGATTACAAATCTCATTCTCCAGAAGTAGTAGGTTCTGGATGCGTGAGTCCTTTCCGGCAGTATACGCAACAAATTGATCTTCCATTTGTATAAACTTGGTACTTGGGGAACAGGACAGTCTCAATCGTGCGAATGGACAATGATTATGGATCACTCGTGCGAATGAAGGGTGCGAATGAATTCAATCGTGCTATTGGATTCAGTCGTGCGTATGAACAGGATTGGAATCAAACAACTGGAGATGCTTAGTCATGCGAATGAGGAATGCGATTGAGTTCAGTCGTGCGATTGGAGTATACGAATGAGTTCAACCGTACGAATGAGCTAATCATGCGACTGAAGGCTGCTGTTTTTGCAAAATCAAAGATTTTGACACTTTGACACAAAATACGATTTTTCTAGGAACCCTAATTTGCCGTATAGTGAAAATCGAAACGTTAATACCAGAAAACGTTGAAAACACCTTTAGAAGCAAAGTGGTGACTCGTTTGATTAAAACGTAGGTTTTTGACACCAAACCAAATTGAATCAAACGCAAAATCAAGAGCCAAAGCTCTGATACCACTTGTTAGGATCGTGTTCGTACGGAGTACTGATTGATTTTGCGTTTAAACAAGATCAAATAGTGCGGAATCCTATTTGATTGGTGATCCAATTAGTGAGAACGATAACCCGATCGATATAAGATTGAAGTAAACGTTAAGAACGAGTAGTTATCGGTCAGGAACGAACTATGAACTTGGACAGGCTGTTTGGGACGCTCTAGACGGCTAGGGTTTATGTGTATTCCAAATATTTCTTTAAGTGTTTTTCTTTTTCACGAATTAGGTGGTATTTATAGGTTAGTGGTTTTTATCCGTTCGACTGAACCATTAGCATGGTTCAGTCGTGCGACTGAATCATGCGATTGAGTCATACGCACGACTGAAGGTTCAGTCGTGCGACTGAGTCAATCTTATGTCTCAATCATACGACTGATCCAGTCTCCTGGTTCAGTCGTGCGATTTGTCCATAAGCATGATGTATTCATGCGTATGGTCCAGAAGTATGGTCCATTAGCATGAATAATCACCCGACTAGGTTGAACATAATACTCAATCATTATTGACTTAAAATTGTGTACAACAACCTCAAACCTATATAAGAAGTTCATATATATGAATCAAAGATAAATAAACATCAAATCATATATCATATTTCATTACTTCGTCAAATTACACATATGTAAGACATGAAAGACTTTTACATTTAATCACATAAACTAGGAACACATGTATCTACAATTAGCAGCTCAAGAAGCTGCATGGTTGAAGAAATTCATTTCCGATCTAGGGATGGTCCCTTCCATTCAGAACCCCCTAGAAATTCTTTGTGATAATGAGGGTGCGATTGCTCAAATCAAGGAACCCTGTGCACATAAAAAGACTAGGCACATTGAGCGGAGATTCAACTACATAAGGGATGAAGTTGAAAAGGGAAAGATATGTATTTTCAAAGTTCACACGGATCAAAACATTGTGGATCCACTCACGAAGCTCCTTGAAAAGGCAAAGCATGAAGGTCATACTTATGCCATGTGACTTCGATATTCTAGTGACTGGATTTGATCATTAATTTTGTATTTGAATATTGGAACCCTTTATTACTTGAATGAATTATTTGGTTATAATGTTTCAACTAATGTTCCTATTTTGCATGTTTAATTCATGAGTAATTCATTTTACTCAAAACGTCCGTAGTCGTTTATACTTATAGGAACAAGTATAATGGTATGACTATTATGAACTTGGGTTGGTGGATATTCATATTGATGAATATAGAGCAAAGGGTTGTTGCCAAGGCTCATAGATATTTGTAGGATATAAATATTGGACTGACCAGCATCTCAAATATTACTACATGGAATCTTCTTGATTGATCATAAGTAAATTTGAGTAAAGGCGAATATCATTTGGTATCCTCTAACCATAGATACATATTGGGCCTTGATATTCACCAGATATTACACTTTGACTTAGTTCTTCGTTGTTCTGAAACATGGCCGTACGTAAGACTAAATTCAGGTATAATATGAGGTGATTGTGAGAGAAATATGTAGTCAAGATGGGATTTGTCCCTCTTATTCATTGAGAGTAAGATGTCTAAGGCCTGCTAAAGTTAAATCAATGGAAAATGATCACTCTGTGTCTCTGGGATTTAACATGACATCTGTGACAAAAGGATAGATGACTGATTCACCAAAAACATTTCGAGTGAGGTACTTGAAGGGGATGATGTTATTGAATGGCTCTTAGTCATACGTATTAAAGGTAGTAAACCGTTGTTAGGCGGTATTTACTGCTTGCATCAATCTTCTATGAATCTTGTGCAAGTGGGAGATTGTTGGATCATATATGTCCAAGACACATACAAGATTGATGTGTTATTACGTTATGATCCAAGTCGGGTCATACCCAATAACAAGCTAAACAAACACCAATAAATATTTATTTTTTGATATGATCAAACAAATAAATATTGACAACAATTTAGAAAATGGGCTTTCTAAATTATTGCATTTAAAATATAACAAATTATATGGATAATTTGTTCATGAGAATTTATTTGTATTATTATTTAAGTAGGTTAAATAATAAAAAATAAAAGTGTGTTCAATTTATAAAATTAAAAGGGGTTTAATTTTATAAACTTATGAGTTTAAAGAGTGTGAAAATTTTATAAAAATGGGTGGGAAACCCTTCAAAATTCGGCAGCCCCTTTTTGGTGGTGTCTTGGGATTCTTTTGTCTTGTTTTAATACAAGACTTTAACACATTCACACTCCACTCCAACCACATACTCTCTCACACTCAATTGCAGCCTTTCTCTCTTGTTTTCTCTCTTAAATTTTCGGATCTAAGAAGAAGAAGACACTAGAAGAAGAGTTTGGTGATAAACATCCTAACAAGTTGGGTGTTTGCAAGAGCCTGTGGGTATACTTGCTTGAGGTCTTCTTCTTTTGAGGCTTCCATTCAAGAACATCATCTTCATTCATCTATTATCCATCTCACATCTTGTTGTTGTTAGAAAGGTAGTATTCTATGAACACCCTATGGTTGATTTCATTTGATAGCATTTCTTTTCATATATATTTGATCCTTGTTCTTGGATTTGTAATATTGGTTATTAAAATGGTTAATTTTCAGAATCTAAACAAGTTTTATATCTCTAAATATCCGATGCGTTTTTGTTTGAAAGGTTAAACAATCTTTCATAAACTTGTTACAAACCCAACAGTATCATGCTTTCTTTCCAAAGCTAATGGTGAGAGTCAACTTTGTGGCATAAAAGAATTTGTCATGTGAATTTTAAAACCATGAACAATTTGGTTAAAAATAACTTGGTACATGGTGTGTCTAAAAAGGAATTTTTCTGTAAAGATAATTGTGTTGTTTGTCTAAAAGGGAAACAACACAATGCATCTCATAAATTCAAAGATGTTAACTCTATCACCACTCCATTACACTTATTGCACATGGATCTATTTGGTCCCACAAGTATAATGAGCATTGGAAGGAAATCATACTGCCTTGTGATTGTTAATGATTTTACAAGATTTACATGGGTATTCTTTTTAAGAACTAAAGATGAGACAACTGAAGCTTTAAAATTTTTTTATTCTTAAAATAGAAAATCAAATTGATGACAAGGTAAAAATAATAAGAAGTGATCAAATGGACTGAGTGTAAGAATCAAATTTTTGACTCATTCTATAACTCAAAAGGGATTGCCAGACAATATAGTGCTCCTAGAACCCCTCAACAAAACGGTGGTGCTGAGAGGAGAAATAGGATACTTTTTGAGGTTGATAGAACTATGTTGGATGATTCAAAGGTGCCTCTAACTTTCTGGGCAGAGGTAGTCACCACTGCATGCTATGTGCAGAACAAGGTTCTTATTGTTAATCGCCATGGAAAAACCCCTTATGAGCTATGAAACAAGAGGCCACCTTTCATTGGGTTTCTTAGGTTATTTGGTAGCAGGTTTACCATACTTAACAAATGACAATTTGGCAAAATTTGATGAAAAGTTAGATGATGCTATCTTTATTGGATATCCTCTAACTCTATTGCTTATAGAGTTTATAACATCAAAAATTAACAATTTGAGGAATCATCAAACATTGTTGTAAATGAGCACACTCCTGGTGTTAAGGGGAATGGAGCTGACCATATTTTTGAATTAGAATTGTTTCCAAACTATTCTAAAACTTCTTGTGAGAATGTTTCAGTTGAAACAGGAACTCAAAGTGATTCATATGTAATCAACTGTTTGTGTTACCCCAGACCTATTACAAGTTCTCCAAGAATACATGAAGATCAAGCTCCCACTGATGAAAGTCCTGAGAGCATAAACATCTCAGGAATCAGTGACATTTCAACAAGATGTTAACAAAATAAGCCTCAAAACTCATCAAATGACAATTCCAGCTTACAACACCAAGCTGATAAAGGTAGCATTCTGGAGGAACATAAAACTATTAATACTACTTCACACCACAACACTATTGATGTTGTCTCACATTCATTCAGTCAGTCCTCATTGAATGAGCATGAGACATCAGCTAGAAATAATGTTCCAAATTCTAAGTAAAACTTTTCCAACATAAATCTATCTATACAATTAGATGTTATTCCAAGACTCAGAATTCACAATACTCATCCAGCTGAAAACATCATTGGGGATGTCTTAGAAGGTGTGAGAACAAGAGGACAAACCCACAATAGGAATGTTTGCTTCTATTCATGCTTTCTCTCTCAAATAGAACGGAAGAAGGTGGAAGAGGCTCTCAAGGACAATAGTTGGGTTGAATAAATGCAAGAGAAATTGCTTCAATTCAAGTTACAAAAGGTATGGAACCTATGTCCATTACCACCTTGTTAAGTACCCATTGGCACAAAGTAGGTGTTCAGAAACAAAAAGGATGATAGAGGTTTGATTATCAAGAACAAGGCAAGACTTGTAGTTCAAGGATACACACAGAAGGAAGGGAGAGATTATAGTGATGTCTTTGCACTAGTTGCAAGACTTGAGGTTGTGAGAATCTCAGCGTCCAAGAACTTTATAGTTTACTAACTTGATGTCAAATGTGTATTTTTTGTATGGGGATGTAGATAGAGAAGTGTATGTGTGCCAGCCTCTAGGATTTGAAGACCCACAGCATCCCAACTATGTGCGCAAACTGGATAAAGCCCTCTATGGTCTGCACCAGGCATCTAGGGTTTGGTAGAGACATTTTATCAATTTCTCCTGAAGCATGGCTACATTAGAGGCACAATAGATAAAACTTTTTTTTATAAAGAAGATTGGGAAAGATATTTTTTTGTACAAGTCTATGTTGATGACATCGTATTTGGTTCTTCAAATGACCAGATGTGCAAAGACTTTGAAAGCATTATGAAGAAGAAGTTTGAGATGATTTCCATTGGAAAGATAGACTTTTTTCTTGGAATTCAGGTGAAGCTATAGAAAGATGGGTTCTTTATAATTCAATCTAAGTATGTCAACGACATCTTAGAAAGATTTGAGATGAAAGACTGTAAACCAGCCAAGACACCTATATCCAAAAATCACAATCTTTGTCCTGACTCTGAAGGGAGGATCAGTACAGGGCAATCATATGATCTCTAATGTATCTCACAGCAAGTAGACCTATATCAGGTTTGCAACTTGTATTTGTGCAAGATATCAGGCTGCTCCAAGGGTGTCTCACCTAGTTGCTACCAAGAGAATCCTTAGATATCTTAAAGGAGCTCCCAAACTGGGTCTCTGCTATCCTAGTAATCAAGACTTCAATCTCTATGTCTACACTAACAGTGATTATGGGTCTGCAATATCAACGAGAAATCCACACCAGGAGGATGCCAATTTCTTGGTGGAAGAATCATCTCCTTGCAATGTAAGAAGCAATCATGTGTCTCTACATCAACTGCTGAAGTTGAATACATTACTATTACAAGTTGTTATGCTTATTTGCTTTGGATTCAAAATCAGATGTTAGACTACGACTTCAACTTCATGGAGACCCCTATCATATTGACAACAATATTGCCATTTCTATTATAGAGAATCTAGTCAAGCACTCCAAAATAAAGCACATTGACATCAGGTATAATTTCATTCGAGATATTCATGAGAAAACTTGATCAAACTAGTCAAAGTTGACTTAAATGAAGAGTATGCTAACTTGTTAACCAAGGCTTTTGATGAACAAAGATTTAAGTATTTAATCACAACTATTAAGATGATAAATATTGACTAGTTTATCTTCTTCGAAAACCTTTTAATATGTGTCTTGTTTATATACAATCTAAGCCCTATTACAAAAGGTATTTCTTCAAAATTTTCTAAGTATAAGTTCTTTTGAAGAGAGATTTACCATTGAAAGATATCTTTATGTGAATCCAAGGATTGCAATCAGGAATTATCAGTGTTTAGAAGGAAATTAAGTTAATGAACGCAGAACGAACATTAACTTTGTTTAATTGATTTAATAAAAAATATCAAACACAATAAATGTTGATTACGATGAACACAATGTTATTAGCACAATAAATAAGCAAATAGGATTTGATTCAAAAGTACTTCACTAAAACTGATTAATGATTACAGATGAATAAACAATGAATGTTATAAACAAGAATTGCTTTGAATAGGTTGATGTTGGTGAAATATTGATGTGACGAATGCTAGGGTTTGTGTTTGATTGATTGTGTGAATTGATGTGATGTTTTGTGATTGCCGTCTGGTCGCCCGTGTATTCTCTTGTATTGCCCATCCCTTGATGTGAAACCTAGGACTCATATTTATAGGCATGCATATTTTTGTTAAGGAAACACTGGATCTCTTGGGATTTGAAATTGTCTTGTTGACTTGTTGACTTGTAACACTTGTATTATTTAAATACAAGTGTTTGGACTTCGCAGCTAGATTGTCTTCCGCAGGTAATTGCACATCCGTAAAGTTCACTCTTTCGCAAGAGTCTTCACTTAAAACACGAATCCTTGAACTCGAGAGCTGTTGTTCATCCGCATAAGATCTTCGGATGTTAGTTTTTGTAAGAAACATATCTACGAAAGAAAAAAAGTGTTCATCCGTAGATGTTTCTTACACTTAGTCAATTTCAGAAATTGACTAAGTCTAATATTTGATCCGGCAATCATACACATAAATCAACACACATATGGGTTAACCTATATACATAAAGCATACATTAAAATAATGAATTACAAATATTCATTACAAGTTTTGATTAAAGTTCTTAGCCTATACAAAATGATCTAGACCTATTGTTTCTAGATCTAACACTTTATCTATCTTCCGAAGGCAAATTCGTGAAAAACAAGTATTTTCTTCCGAAGAGTTTTAAATCTCAGAAGAACAATTGATCTTACATCAAATTTACTTCCGAAACTTCAAAATTTCTTCCCTTTACTCTTGAAAGTAAATTTCTCTTTGGACATGATTTGCTTTCAGACATAAATTTGGCATCGAACGATATTACTCTCTGAAAACTTTTACTCTCGAAAGAAAGTCTTACTGTGTAACGGAAATCTTTAGGCCCCACTCTGTAAAAAGGTAAGATTTTATTAATGATGTCGGAATATTTTAGATGGTTTATCCTTACCGCCCTTGTAAATCAAAACCCAAACTGTCCTCTCACCTTATCCATCTGAATGTTTTACCCCATTTAAAAACTTCTGACTTCTTTCTTTAATCTCTTTACCTACTTAAAGGCCCTTAAATTTCCATCATCTTCTTTTTCACTCTCTCAAATTCCTTCAATCCCACTGTACTTTCGAAACAATGGCTTTTATCCTCAACATAACTAGATTGCACTCCTTGATTCCTTAAAGGATGTTGACTTTGCCCCAATCATCCAGTTTCTAAAGCAATCTACCTACTTCACCGCCCTCACTATAAATCACATTGTATACTCCCACCACATGGCTAAATTCTGGGCAAATGGCCAAAGCGGCACACTTAATGGAGTAAGGGTCATTAGATTAATGATCTACGAATAAGATTTGGTCATAACTAAACTAACTATCAGGGAGCATCTGAAGCTTCATGATAATACGCTCCCATCAAATTTCCCAAGTCTGATTTGGAAGACACATATACCCAAATGGGATATGGTGGTGATGTGATCAGGTCAACGATTTACATATTCAACTTCTCTTACAATTGGAATTTCCCAACTTCTCTTACAATTTTTGGTGCAACTAAATAAAGTCTTCCGAAGACAAAGCTGCACTTCCAAAGCTATGTTGAAGAACTTCCGAAGCTCATGCAAGAAGAACTTTCGAAGAGGAACTCAGTCTTCTGAGACTAAGTAATTCCTCTTCCGAAGTTAAACACTTAGAAGATTCAAGACAAAGACTTCCGAAGAATAAAGGTCTTAAAGACTAGTAGTTGATTCTTCCGAAGTATAAATAGCTTTGACAACTTATTCTTCTAAAGCTAATTAACCTTCAGAATAACTAACTATGAACCAGTGGACATAAGTATGGTCCGTCTGATAACCGCTGCCACCTCTAAGATACTGCATGGCGCTTTCCCACGCCCATGTAGTTGACCATACTCTATTCCACTGTTTACATTTTATCAGTTAGTATAGTTACCATGTTTACTTGGTGACAAAAGGTAAGTCATGGACTTGTCATGACTACCTAGTCTATGATTGTATTTTATCTTAGATACCTTACCTCTAACAATATAGTATTTGTTTAGTAGTAAGTTCTAGCTGGTAATCTAAGTATAACTGGTTGTAGATAGTAGTATATATAGTTTCTCATTGTAACTCATTTAGTTGTGCTTGTAAGAGTCTTGTAAACTTTGAGTTGAGAAGTAATATACACAAGTATCTTGGCAACTATTTCTTCTGTTTATTAACTTATTATACTATTATAAACTCAGTCAAGAATTTTGCTTCATCATCCGAGTGTGTTTAAGTGAGTTTGAGAGATAAATCTTGTGTTGAGAGACCAACATCGATCCTGATTGGGAGAACCAAGTTGGGTAGATGCTATGCAGAATGAGCTGAATCAATTTGAAAAACTCAGAGTTTGGGAACTTGTGGAATTACCTCCTTGAAAGAAAGCTCTAGAAACCAGATGGGTGTACAAAAACAAAAAGGATGATAGTGGGTAATTATTCACCACAAGGTCAGATTGGTAGTTCAAGGTTTTTGTCAGATTGAAGGATTGGACTATGATGAGGTTTATGCTCCAGTTGCACTTCTTGAGGCTATTCGACTATTTCTACCATATGCTTCCTACAAAGGGTTTACCATATATAAAATGGATGTCAAAAAAACATTTCTCTACGGTGAAGTTCAAAAGAAGATTATGTCTTACAGCCTCCGGGTTTTGAAGACTCATCAAAACCAGATCATGTGCACAAACTTGATAAGGCTCTTTATGGTCTTCATCAGGCTCCACGGGCTTGGTACGCAACTCTCACTGAGCATTTGCTTGCTCATGGTTACACTCAAGGTGTAATTGATCAAACATTGTTCTTGAACAAAGATGGAGATCATCATATCTTAGTCCAAATTTAAGTGGATGATATCATTTTTGGATCAACCAGTGAGGCATTATGTCGTGAATTTGAAGAAATCATGCGAAAGAAGTCCGAGATGAGTTCGTTGGGTGAATTGATTTTCTTCTTAGGTTTACATGTTAATCAAGAAATTGAAGGCATTCTAAATCATCAAGGGAAGAATATAGACGAAGTTCTGAAGAAATTTGGATTTCTGTGCAAGCTAGGTGATACTGCTATGGCTGAAAGACCTCTATTGGATATCGATCCAAATGGGGAACCTGTTGATGAGAAGTACTATCGCTCTATAATTGGATCCCTGATGTATATGACAGCCAGCAGACCAGACATCATGTTTGTCTTCTGTATGTAGTAAGATATCAATCTAAACCCAAAGCTTCTCATTTTATTACTGTTAAAAGAATCCTGTGATACTTAAAAGCCAAACCTAGGATTGGCCTTTGGTATCCTAAATATTCTCCATTTGATCTGTTTGCTTATTCAGGCAGTAACTTTGGAAGTGATGACAGTGATAGGAAATCTACAACAGCAGGGTGTTAGTATTTAGGAGATCGGTTAATTTCATGGTAATGCAAGATGCAGCAGACAGTGTCTATCTCGACAGCAAAAGCTGAATTTTTCGTGACATCTGCTTGTTGTTCTCGGCAAATTTGAATGCAACATCAATAGCTACATTACGGTTTTGAATTTCGTGAAACCTCTATATATTGTGATAATGATGCTGCTATCCAAATTGTAAAAAAATCCAGTTTATTTCTAAAAACAAAACATATTCCCATTAAAATTCACTTTATTCGGGACTCATATAAGCAAAAATTGATCAAAATGGAACAAATCCACACAGATAACAATGTGGCGGATTTATTTCCAAAACCTGTGAGTTGATTTTGATTCAATGATTTGCTTCAACATTTGAAGGTTACTTGTTCCTCGGATTTATTATAATTTGTTTTTAATTTTATTTTTTATTATTTTCTTTTCTTTTCGGACAATTCTTTCGGTATTTTTTTTATTTTTATCTTATTTTTTCAAGGTAGTTATGTTGATACATATGTACCTAGTTTAGGAGCTTAATGTAAAATGTCTTTCATGTCTTACATATATGTAATGCATGAGTTGAATGAAATGAAATATATGTTTGATGCTTATATTGTTTAATGTTTCATTGTTTATTGTGTCATAACACATATTGAACTAAATATATAGGTTTGTGGTTGTTTACATAGTTCTTAGTCAAGAATGGTTGAGAAATGTGTTTAAACTTAATTGTATGAAGTCTTCATGTGAATGGACCATGCTAATGGACCATACGCATCAACACTTAATGCTAATGGACCAGTCGCACGACTGAACCAGGAGACTAGATCAGTCGCACGATTGAGACATAAGATTGGCTCAGTCACACGACTGAACCTTCAGTCGTGCGTATGGACCAATCGTATGATTCAGTCGCACGACTGAACCATACTAATGGTTCAGTCACACGATTGACAAACCCTAACCTATAAATACCACTTAATTCGTGGAAAAACATAACACTTGAAGAATTTCGACTCACATACGTACCCTAGCCGTCCAGAGACCCTAGAGAACTTGTTCCAACTTCATAGATCGCAGTTGATCGTGTTCTAATCGTTCATAACTTTTCTTTAATCAATAAATTGATCGAAACTGCTTTCTCACTGATTGGATCGCTAATCAAATAGGATTCCGCACTATTTGATTAGGTATACACGCATTATCAGTTAGTACTCCGTCCGTACACGGTCCTAACAAGTGGTATCAGAGCTTGACTCTTGATTTTGTGTGTTGATTCGATTAGTTTTGGTGCAAAAATCACGTTTTTCATTCAAAAGAGTCACTTTTTGAGTAAAAACAGTGTTTTCAGTGTCTCCAAATCAAAAAGTTTACGTTTTTCGGCATACGGCAGATTAGGGTTCTTGAAAATCGTATTTTTTGTCAAAGTACCAAAAACCTTCGAATTTTCAAATCCAGCAGCCTCATTCGCACGATTGGCTCAATCATACGACTGAACTCAATCGCACCTCCCATACGCACGATTGAACTCAGTCGCCCATCCATTCGTACGACTGAACACCCCATTCGCATTGTCCATCCTCACTTGTTCAATCGCATGATTGACTCATCCACATTGGTTCAATCACACGATTTATTCATCCGCATTAGTCCATTCGCACGATTGTCCCATTCGCATCTCTCCATTTGCACCAGTAAAACAGTTTTGCTCTAACTCTCAAAGTTTATAGAAATGGAAGATCAGTATTCCGTGTTTACTGCCGGTAGAGACTCTCGAATCCAGAACCTTCTGCTTCTGGAGAATGAGGTTGGAAATCACAATAAGCCACCTAAACTTATAACGTTAGATGAGTACCCACAATGGAAGCAAAGGTTTGAGATTTATCTAAATGGAGTTGATCCCAATCTATGGGAAGCAATCGAGACAGGTTATAGCATGCCGGTTGGTGCTGATGGTCTTAAACTTACCTTGGGTGGCATGATTGAAAGCCAGAAGGTGAAGTACAATGCAGAGAAGAAAGTGTATGCTCTGTTGACTCAGTCGATACCTAAGGATATATTCCACCAGTTTTCTGAGAACACACAGGCAAAGAAGCTATGGGAAGCCTTGGAGAAACGATACGACGGCAATGCATCGTTGAAAGCTCTAAAGGCAAAGGCTTTGAAGAAGGAGTTTGATAACTTCTCTTTAATGGGAAAAGAGAGCTTGGATGATGTCATAGACAGATTCTACCATTTAATGAGTGAGCTGCACACTCATGGAGTCACAACGTCAATGGAAGGTAAGGTCTCAAGCTTTGCCGATGGTCTGCTAGAGAAGTGGGACTCGTTTGTGTCAAATTTGAGACAGAACAAGTTACTGGAAAAATTAGACATAAACGACTTCATCCTGAAATTAAGAGAGGAGGAACTGAGGATGAAATACAGGTCAAAGAATGGATCCTATGACCAGAATCCTTCACTTTATAGATCCTCTTCCACTTCAACAAGTTCGGGAGCACCTCTTCAAACGGCATTTGTGTCTAGTTCAACCGCTCATTCTCAATCCACTGCTTCGGGATCTGAAACGTCAGGGTCGTCTTGCACCCAATATATAGTGCCTGAAGCAAATGCTACTAAGTTGAAGACCGAGAATCTCGGGAATATCACTGTGGAGGTTGCAAAGGAGCATATGGACCTTTTAGCTGCGGTTGTTCATTCCTATGATGGTCTAGTTGCAAGAAAGATCGGGAATTGCCATCTGGCTGATGAGGATTACGAGCAGGTGGACGAGAATGAATTAGAGAGAATGGACATTATGTGGGCTTTAGCAAGTGCTGTCAGGCGAGCGAAAAAGTTTGTGAAGAAGACAGGACAGAACTTGATAGCCACAAAGGATACAACCATTGGTTTTGACAAAACCAAAGTTACCTGCTTTAACTGTGGAGAAAAGGGGCACTTTAAACGTGAATGTGTGAAGCCCAAGAAAACAGGTAACGGGAATCCATTCTCGTCTTTCACCCGTGAAGACAAACCTACGAGTGGAGTTGTTTCGTCAAGCAAAGATACAAAGGCCTTGACTGCTCAAGATGATGAAGGACAATCCGGGTGAATCGAACATTGCAAATGTCGAGGGTTTGGATGATGACACTGCAAGTGAAGGTGGAATAGCAGTTGAACTAATGATGTCAGATCATGAAGACACTGCTAATGTGGTCAATCACCTGATTGAAGAAGATCTTAGAACGACAAGTTCAGAATGTCCAGCATCCGAGGAATCAAACTCTGCGCTGATGGCTGATTCAACCGAATCTTCACAGGGTGTCCGCTATAGTGCTTCTACAAATACCTGGATCGTTGATAGTGGGGCATCAAGGCACATGACAGGGAACTTGTCTCTCCTTTTCAATGTCAAAAAATTAAAGGGGGACATGTATCATTTGCTAGAAACAAAGGAGGTTACATCACGGCTCAAGGCGAAGTGGGAAACCAGAAAGTCAAGTTTGACAAGGCCAACTACATTCAACAACTTAAAAACAACTTGCTTTCTGTATCCCGAATCTGTGACAAAGGATTCAAGGTAGTCTTTGACAACAAGAAATGCTATGTGTTGTAGAAGGAGTATGTAATCCCGGAGGACCAAGTCTTAATGTCAGCTTCAAGATATAATGATTTATATGTCTTGGACCTATCAAAGGCCTCCACAACCGATCATCAAGTTCAATGCTTCTTGTCAAAGGCAACAGAGAAGACTCCATTTCCTGGCATAGGAGAATGGGACACATTAATCCACGGAAGATGAATCACTTGATCGAGAATGATCTAGTGCTTGGAGTAAATGTTAAGAACTTCCAATTACCGGATTTTTGTGTCGCGTGTAAGAAAGGGAAACAGACAAAGAAGTCTCATAAGGCAAAGAAAGTTCACTCAATTGACCTACCTCTTGAGCTTCTTCACATGGATCTGTTTGGGACAGTTAGTACAAAGAGCATTGCCGGCGATTTGTATTGCTATGTTGTTACGGATGATTACTCAATTTTTTTTGGGTGATGATTCTGAAATCCAAATCAAAGACATTTGAATCATTCAAGGAGCTAATAACTACATTGGAGTCACTCTACAAGCTAAAGGTAAGGCAAGTTCGCTCAGACAACGGCACCGAGTTCAATAACCAATGGATGGAGGCATTTTGCAAAGAAAAAGGAACTGTGCACCAGTTCACATCTACCTAGACTCCTCAAATGAACGGATTTGCTGAGAGAATGAATCGAAGCCTGATAGAGACAGCCCGGACAATGCTAGCAGACTCAAAACTGCCAATCCAATTTTGGAACGAGGTAGTAGCTAACGCATGTTACACCCTAAATCGAGTCCAGGTGGTCAAACGTCATGGTAAAACGTGTTACGAGTTGCTCCAACGACGCAAACCTAATCAAGAGTACCTCGAACCGTTTGGCGCACCATGTACGTTGCTGAAGAAAAATCAGTCAGGGAAGTTCAGTGAAAAGGCTGAAGAAGGATTTTTTCTAGGATACAACATACCGAATAAGAGAGTTTAAAACAACTCAACGGGTCAAGTAGAAGTGTGGTGCAACGTCGACGTTCAGAGATACACCACCCCCCCTTCTGGTAAAGGACCCGCATTCTTCTTCAATTATGAGGGATACTTTAAGTCCTTCAACATCCATCTCTCCCCTTCTGATGATGAGTTAGCGACCAGAATGATGTATGATGTCTTAAACACACGTCTCTAGACTCGTCAACATCAGTTCCACACGGGAAGTCTTCTAGCTCTTCAGGGGGAGCACTTGATGTAAGCGACTCCTCCTCTGACGACGAAGAAGTGGAGACTGAACAGGTGAACCAGGAGGAACAAATTCCTGATACAGCAAGTCCAGAAGCATCAAACCCTGATGCCTCTGATTCTTCGGAACCTCAAACTCCAACAGCTTCAGATACTGAAGCTGTGGTTCACAATCTGGAACATGAGGTAGTTGTTCCCACCACTCCTGGATCACGACTAAATGTTTATCATCCTTTGGACAATGTCATTGGAGATGTTCGATCAGGAGTACAGACCAGAAATCAGCTATACTCAGCTGATTATGCCTCAGTCATGGAAAAAGGATATCTTCACGACGGTGCTTATCGATGTTTTGTGTCTCAATTTGAGCCAAAATATGTTAGTGAAGCATTAAACGATGAGGCATGGGTAAGTGCGATGCGAGAAGAACTCCTACAGTTAAAGAAGCCAGGAGTATGGACCCTTATGGACAGACCAAAAGGTGCTAAAGTCATTGGAACTAAATGGGTCTTGAAATGCAAGAAAGACGATAAAGGGGTCATAATTCGCAACAAGGCTCGAGTTGTCGTTCAAGGTTTTAGACAAGTCAAATGAATCGATTATAATGAAGTGTTTGCACCTGTGGCAAGGATGGAAGCAATCCGTATATTCCTAGCCTATGCCTCTTACATGAAGATCAAAGTTTATCAATTAGATGTAAAGAGTGCATTCCTTCATGGTGAAATCCGGGAGACAGTGTACGTCAGTCAACCCGAAGGATTTGAGGATCCGTATCATCGGGACAGAGTTTACAAACTAGATAAGGCTCTCTACGGGCTCCATCAAGCCCCAAGAGCATGGTATGAGAAGCTCTCGACTCATCTTGTGAAACACGGCCTTTCGTAGAGGAGTGATTGATTGTACACTGTTCATCAAAGAAAAGGATGGTGACTTACTGCTCGTACAGATTTATGTTGATGACATAATCTTCGGTTCCAAAAATGAAGATCTATGTAAGGAATTTGAAGCAGTAATGAAAGTTGAAGTTCTTTCTCGGGTTACAGGTGGATCAGACACCAAAGGGAATATTTCTGCATCAGACCAAGTATGTAGGTGATACCTAAGTCGGTTCGATATGGAGAATGCTTCACCAGCTGGGACTCCACTAGCTACAAACCATGACATGGCACCCGATGAAAATGGTGATCTGGTGGATGCCACCTTGTACCGAGGAATGATCGGATCCCTCATGTACCTCACTGCCTCACGACCTGATATTATGTACGCGACGTGTCTCTGCTCCAGATATCAGGCGAAACCGAAAGTCAACCATCTCATAGGAGTCAAAAGGATATTTCGCTATCTGAAGGGTACTCCAACACTTGTGTTGTGGTATCCTCATGACGATGACTTTGAGCTTACAGCGTATAGCAATTCGGATTATGGCGGCTGCAAAATGAACTACAAGTCAACTTCAGCAGGATGTCAATTTTTTGGGAGAAGTTAGTCACGTGGCAGTGTAAGAAGCAGATATCGGTTGCTCTGTCAACTTGTGAAGCTGAATATGTTGCTGCTGCAAGCTGCTGTTCACAAATCATCTGGATTCAACAGCAAATGCGGGACTACGGTTTGAAGGTCTCTAACACTCCTATATTTGTTGATAATTCTGCTGCTATAGCCGTAACTTAAAATCCTGTCCAACATCCTAAAACCAAACACATCGGAATTAAATATCACTTTATACGTGATTGTTTTGAAAAGAATTTAATCGATGTTGTTAAAATTAATACGGACTTTCAACGCGCTGACCTCTACACAAAAGCGTTTGATAAAACAAGATTTTTAAATCTGTTAGAGGTCAACGGCGTGAAAAGAAATGTGAAGTGATTCCAGAAGATGACAATACTTAGTCCGACGAGTAGAGTTATTTTTTATTTTTTATTTTCTTTTATTTTTCGTATTTTAATTTCCTGTTTCTATAAAATCCAAAAACTCAAAAAATATTTTTGGTTTCAGAATTTTAGGGGGATAATAGGTTAGAGTAGTATTATATTAGGTGTTTTTATTTCAGTATTTTAAAAAAACAAGGGAAAAGGACAGTGTAGCTAAAAGGATAGAAATCAAATCTGTGATACTGATTCAACGTATTTGGAAAATGATAGTACACGGGGAACAGATTATTTGGGACTTCAAAAATTTAAATGATTAAGATGCAAAATTCAAAGTATAAATCTGAGAAGTCGAAGCAAAATAAAAGGAAAAATGATAGTAAAACTAGTATGCTACTAAGGTAACATAGAGAAAGTAGACCTAGAGGTTGCAAGTTCATTATATGATGTGTTGGTAGATTCAACACAATAGATGAGTAGACCTCATTGGTGACTTAAACTCAAACTAAATTGTTCAACTTGCTGTGGGTTCCCATCTTATCCTTGGTTAACACAATCAACGTTGTTCCAATAAGGGGTGATGAGCAAATAAACGCCACAAATGTGTGCGGATGGCCATAAAAAGAGCAAAGCATGGAAAAAAAATTGTGTAAGAGTTATCAAGCTGATAACAACTGTTGTTGGTGCGTTACGTGCAAAAAGAAAAGAAAAATGCTCTCACAAGAAGATAGGTTGTGTGCCTCTCTGCTGTGCGATGGCACTGACCTGAGGATAAGCATAACCTAAATATTCTAGAATTCATTGTTGTTTGCTCCTCTATGTTGTGCGATGGCACTGACCTGAGGCTTGGCATCTCTTTGAAAGCTCTCTTAGAATAGTTTCTTCTTGTCAAAATACCCGTAGACCGCTTAAAAATCTCTTGAGCAATGTTGATTACCATATAAGCGTGGGATCCACAAATGCTTGTTGAAATAATTAGACCTTAATTCATCACCAATGTTTGTCAAAAATCAGTGTATGGAAGAGGACAAGTATACTGACAATCATCGTGGCTGCAATTCTTGAAAGTCCAAATCGGCGTGTGCATCTTATAGCTCTAGTATGATTTCCTAAACTTGCTAATGACTCTCGATAAAACCAAGAATCTAGCATCAAAAGGTTTTGGTAACGTGTCCCAAATGATTCTAGAATACTGTATGATTCCAAATCGAATTGTACCAGAAATGATTAACTGGAATTGAAGCTGTGATGTCCATGAAGTAAAATCAATTAGAATTATTCTAATAGGTCGTATTTCATCTCTAATCAAAAATACAAAAATATGTCTTGCTATTGTTCATAATTTCAAAGTTGTTCTGTTTAGTTTTAGTAAATGGTAATGTAAGAGTCGGACTCAACAACTCATCGTAATCTGGGATTCACTCACTAAAAGGGTCACGTATGAGGTGACCAATGGGGTTTTCAAAGGTAAAAGGATCACGTCTGAGGTGATCAACAGTTTTTCTAAGTTAAAATGGTCATGTCTGAGATGATCAATGGTCAAAATGTCTTATCAATAAGTAAAAGGGCTAAGTGTATAAATGGTCATAAGGTCAAACTCATAAGTATGAGCCATTCGCACGACTGGACCATGAGTATGGACCAGTCGTACGATTGGACCATACGTATGAGCCCAATCGCACGACTAAACAACATGTATGGACCAGACATGCGATTGGACCATAAGCATGGGTAAATCCATACGATTGGATCATCAGAATGAACCAATCTCACGAATGGAGGTGACCGAATGAGTCAGTCACACGACTGAAACCTAGTCGCACGACTGAAGGTGACCGACTGAGCCAGTCGCACGACTGAGCCTCAGTCGCACGAATCAACAGTGCGATTAGTTCAGTCGCACGACTGAAGGAAACCCTAGTATAAATAGAGGGGGAGTCGGTCGCAGTCATTCATCACCCCCAAATCGACCCTAAATCGTACGACTGAAATACCGCTCTGCCCAAATTTCATTCAGTGATTTAGCACCATATTTGTGATTCGTACTGATTCCGCATCGTTTCTACAAGTAATGCGGGACTAGAATTGATCAAAGTGCACAGATTAATCAAGCCCTAAGTGTTAAAATCGGTCCAAAGCTAATACCAAGATATAACCACTAAATAAACAACTAATATGTACTTAAATGTCAAATTATTTAGTACTAAGAGTTATGTTAATGAATTGCGAGTCAAATGAGACTAACCTAAATGTTTAACATCAAGTATTGATCAAAAATCGATCCTACAGTACAAAACAGAGATGTTATGCGATTGGACACACTGATGAACTTCAATCGTACGATTGAATTGGGCGAATGACTCAATCGTACGAATGAACCATGCGCATGAACTCAGTCGCACGACTGATTCAACCGCATAGAACAGCATACGACTCAGCTGAATCGCAGGTTAATTCGCACGACTGAGCTCATTCGTACGACTAAGACTCAGTCGTTTGTCCAGTCGCACGACAGAACAGAAGGATTCAAGTCCAATAAATTCAACTGTCATTCACTTACACACACTCTAACGTTTATCTATATTGTGTTACAGCAACATGGCGAGTCGGTGGACGATGAGCACTAAGCACAACATATGTGCTCATCTAGACACTACATCCCCGAACGCATCTGAGTTCGCGGGCATTGTTTCATTTCTACGAAGATCGAGGATTTTCAGAGCTATCTCCACGCCTTGCACACCATACAGGTCGATACAGTAGGCTTTCTGGGAAAGCGTTGTTGTAGATAGATCCTCAGAGCCTCACTGTATTCGGAGTTCCATCTTTGGCCAGGCCATTGACATCAGTGAGGAGGATCTAAGGACGGTCTTAGAGTTGGGAGTTGATGGCGATTGCCCTACCAGACTGCATCCGTTGACTGTCCGAGGTTGCTTTCTTCGGGCTAAGTACTCGGAGGACATCAACGCAGGTGTGCTCAACAAGAGCAACCTGTGCCCCCAATTCAAGTACTTAGCCCATGTGCTGTTGAAGTGTATTGCCTCAAGGAAGGGAGGTTTTGATGAGCTTTCAGATCAGATACAGAATGCCTATGTGGCTCTGGTTCTAAATCATCCGTTCAGCTTTTCGAGGATGATCTTCACCTACTTGTTGGAGAACATAGAGGCCAAAGGCAAGGAAGGCTTCTGCATGTACCCACGATTCTTACAGATGATCATCGACCAGAAGCTTTCTTCGCTGCCCAAGGAGAAAGAGGATGCTATGGTGATCGAGGTCATGGACGACACTAATCTTGGGAGGATGAAGGTTTATCGGGGTAAGCAGGTGAAGCCCGCGGTAAGGAGGCTGTTTGGGCATTTGATCCGAAAGGACTACGTGGTGCCAGCGAAGAGGAAGTGGCGTCACGATGATAGTGACTCAGATTCTGAGCCGATTGTGCTCCCATCCGACGATTCTGATGATAATGACAGTGGTGATGGTGGAGATACTGGCCCCACCCAATCTAGGGCCACTACCACAGATGTTATTTCTCCATCATCCACCCACAGAGGAGCTGAGACGGCAGGATTCCATCATGACTTTCGTCCTGATGAGGAGGAGGAGTTCGATGAGGAACCTTTTGTTCGGGCGGTGGGCAGCAGGGTGGTTGCCATCGAGCGAGGATTAGGGCGGTAGGTGGACGCCAGGGTGAGTCTGGGGCAGCTGCTCCTGATCCATCTTACACCCCATATCAGCCCAGCAGCCAAGGGGGAGCATCCTCCTCGAAGGGATCAAGGAAAAAGAGGATGGCTCAGCCGCATGGGATGAAGAGTAAAAGACAGAAATTCACTTTGACTATCACTACTACCACACCACCGACCACTACTACCATACAACCCACCATTACTACCACACCTCCACCCTCCACTACTACAACCATACCTCCACCAGCTACACCTATACCACCACCCATCTTTACCACAGCTACTACCACTACCACCACCCATCGAGCCGGGACTTCATCATAGGTCCCACAGAGCTTTGGATCCTTTTTGCCCTCCGTTGGGTTAGAGGAGCAGCTGGCCAATCCAAACCGGATTGTGCTTAAGCTGCTTGCTACTGATGAGCAACGAGCTACACAGCTAAACCAGCTGATGGAGCTCAATGCTGCTCAGGCTCAACAGATAGCAGCTCAGAGTCAGGAGATTGCTGAGCTTCGTGAGCTGCAGACTTCTTCAGTAGAGAGGATAGAGGATCTTGAGGCGAAGAACAAGAAGTTGATGCTATAACTCAAAGGCTCCAAAGATAAGCCCCTCAAGATCAAAGAAGGAGGCGATGATGGTGATGATGACGATGATGAGGATGATGAGGATGATGATGATGAGATAGATGAAGAAGGTGATGGAGCTGAAGGAGAGGAGAATGGAGAAGATGAAGATAAAGGAGATGATGCTGCTGCATCAGCATCCACACAGGCAAGAGAGCGAAGTTCAAAGAAGGCTCAGGATCAGGGAGCCTCATCCTCAGCCCTTCCGGCTGATGAGCCTGCTATTCAGGGCAAAAGTAATGATTAGATATTTATGTATTTGAAAGCTTTTGTACCTGAATCATGTATTAAAATTGTGTACTTAATGTTTATATATATTTAATGTTTAAGCTGTCTTGATTATTGACTAATGATTGATATGTTACATGTTTAAATCAAGTAGATCAAACATATCAGCAAGATGAATACGATGTTGCTCCCCTTCAGCAAATCAAGTCTCAACTCACAATGATTCTTGATTAGCAAGGGATTGTCAGACGGTCAGTGAGCTATACGCTCGAAGAAGGAGAAATCATTCATGACCTGACTGACGAGCAACTTGCTGCGATGTTCAGGCTGAACCCGGACGAGATTGTCAAGGATGCTCTTACTTTTGATGTTGCCAGTGATGATGAGCTCAACGACATAGATGAAATCGAGATAGAGGATGTCACTGCTGACCATTATCCAGCGTACACTGAACGAGAGGGAAATGTAGTCCCCAACTTTGGTGATAGTCTTGGCAGTGATACAGTTGACAAGCTGGATCAGATGGAGAAAGAGGCTGAGAAGACCGAGGGTCAAGCTCAAGCCTCAGACGCCGATGTTGACCTCAAAAAGGCTGAATGGGCAGCCTGTTTTGCTGAGATCCGAGCCACGCGTACTGCACAAAAGCCAAATGTCTACGCCAAGCTATCCAATGTCAAGAAACACTTAAAGGTGTCAGGCAAGATCATTGCATGGGCTTATTTTGAGGATCTGAATGTGTATGCAGTGAAAAGAGAAAAGGGCATAGAGTACTTTAGATTCCCACATGATCTAAACACTCTCCCTTGTTTTGAGCTCAACTAGCTGGCACGCCTAAAGTTGTTGTATGCTGACCCGAGAAAGATGTCAGGCTGGTTTGAGGCTACACTGAGTAAAGAATACCACACTATGTGGGTTAACTTCAGACCTCAACAACCGATGTTGACATCAAAAAGCCCAAGCCTCAGACGCCGATGGTGACATCAAAAAGGCTGAATGGGCGGCCTGTTTTGCTGAGATCCGAGCCATGCGTACTGCACAAAAGCCAAATGTCTACGCCAAGCTATACAATGTCAAGAAACATTTAAAGGTGTCAGGAAAGATCATTGCATGGGCTTATTTTGAGGATCTGAATGTGTATGCAGTGAAAAGAGAAAAGGGCATAGAGTACTTTAGATTCCCACATGATCTAAACACTCTCCCTTGTTTTGAGCTCAACCAGTTGGCACGCCTAAAGTTGTTGTATGCTGACCAGAGAAAGATGTCAGGCTGGTTTGAGGCTGCACTGAGTAAAGAATACCACACTAGGTGGGTTAACTTCAGACCCCAACAACCGAAGAGGTACATCAGACGGTCTGAAGTTGATCCCATTACTGGAAAGCAAAAGGTAGTGCTGAAGTGGAGTCCTCCGCGTACAATGTCCAAAATCCCTCTAAGGGAAATGCCACAGGATTTCACTCCACACTTCAAGTGGTGGTACTACGATTGGAGAACAGGTGAAGCGATCATAGTCTTAAAGAAGGAGAGCCAAATGGATACTATCCGGGTGTTTGACCCTATGTGGCTGACCAACTTGTCTGCTAACGATATCTATACTTTATACAAGTGGCCACTATTCTATGACTCGCATGATATTGTACAAGCCCTCCAGTTCCAGAACATGATAAGACTCTGTTTCGCATTCGAGATACATGCCGGAGTTACAAGAGAGAAAAAGTACAAGAAGTTTGAGGAGCTAATGAAGAATGTTAGACAATGATGTAAACTAGGTCCAAGGGGGAGTTTGTTGATACATATGTACCTAGTTTAGGAGCTTAATGTAAAATGTCTTTCATGTCTTACATATATGTAATGACTAAATTGAATGAAATGAAATATGTGTTTGATTCTTATATTGTTTAATGTTTCATTGTTTATTGTGTCATAACGCATATTGAACTAACTATATAGGTTTGTGGTTGTTTACATAGTTCTTAGTCAAGAATGGTTGAGAAATGTGTTTAAACTAAATTGTATGAAGTCTTCATGCGAATGGACCATGCTAATGGACCATATGCATGAACACTTCATGCTAATGGACCAGTCGCACGACTGAACCAGGAGACTGGATCAGTCACACGATTGAGACATAAGATTGGCTCAGTCACACGACTGAACCTTCAGTCGTGCGTATGGACCAATCGTATGATTCAGTCGCACGACTGAACCATACTAATGGTTCAGTCGCACGATTGACAAACTCTAACCTACAAAACAGAGACGTTATGCGATTGGACACACTGATGAACTTCAATCGCACGATTGAATTTGGCGAATGACTCAATCGTACGAATGAACCATGCGCATGAACTCAGTTGCATGACTGATTCAACCGCATAGAAAAGCATACGACTCAGTTGAGTCGCAGGTTCATTCGCACGACTGAGCTCATTCGTACGACTGTCACTCTGTCGGATTGTCCAGTCGCATGACAGAACAGAAGGATTCAAGTCCAATAAATTCAACTGTCATTCACTTACACACACTCTAACGTTTATCTATATTGTGTTATAGCAGCATGGCGAGTCGGTGGACGGTAAGCACTAAACACAACATATGTGCTCATCTAGACACTATGTCCCGGAACACATCTGAGTTCGCGGGCATTATTTCATTTCTACGGAGATCGAGGATTTTAAGAGCTATCTCCACGCCTTGCACACCATATAGGTCGATACAGTAGGCTTTCTAGGAAAGCGCTGTTGTAGATAGATCCTCAGAGCCTCACCGTATTCGGAGTTCCATCTTTGGCCAGGCCATTGACATCAGTTAGGAGGATCTAAGGACGGTCTTTGAGTTGGGAGCTGATGGCGATTGCCCTACCAGATTGCATCCGTTGACTGTCCGAGGTTGCTTTCTTTGGTCTAAGTACTCGGGGGACATCAACACAGGTGTGCTCCCCAAAAGCAACCTGTTCCCCAATTCAAGTACTTAGCCCATGTGCTGTTGAAGTGTATTGCCTCAAGGAAGGGAGGTTTTGATGAGCTTTCAGATCAGATCCAGAATGCCTATGTGGCTCTGGTTCTGAATCATCCTTTCAGCTTTTCGAGGATGATCTTCACCTACTTTTTCGAGAACATAGAGGCCAAAGGCAAGGAAGGCTTCTGCATGTACCTACGATTCTTACAGATGATCATCGACCAGAAGCTTCCTTCGCTGCCCAAGGAGAAAGAGGATGCTGTGGTGATCGAGGTCATGGACGACACTAATCTTGGGAGGATGAAGGTTTATCGGGGCAAGCAGGTGAAGCCCCCGGTAAGGAGGCTGTTTGGGCATTTGATCTGACAGGACTACGTGGCGCCAGCGAAGAGGAAGTGGCGAAACGATGATAGTGACTCAGATTCTGAGCCGATTGTGCTCCCATCCGACGATTCTGATGATGATGACAGTGGTGATGGTGGAGATACTGGCCCCACCCAATCTAGGGCCACTACCACAGATGTTATATCTCCATCATCCACCCACGGAGGAGCTGAGACGGCAGGATTCCATCAGGACTTTCGGCCTGATGAGGAGGAGGAGTCCGATGAGGAACCTTTAGTTCGGACGGTGAGCAGTAGGGTGGTTGCCACCGAGCGAGGATTAGGGCGGTAGGTGGACGCCAGGGTAAGTCTAGGGAGCCTGCTCCTGGTCCATCTTACACCCTAGACCAGCCCAGCAGCCAAGGGGGAGTATCCTCCTCGAAGGGATCGAGGAAAAAGAGGATGGCTCAGCCGCATGGGATGAAGAGTAAATGACGGAGATTAACTTTGACTATCACTACTACCACACCACCCACCACTACTACCATACCACACACCATTACTACCACACCTCCACCCTCCACTACTACAACCATACCTCCACCAGCTACACCTATACCACCACCCATCTTTACCACAGCTACTACCACTACCACCACCCATCGAGCCGGGACTTCATCACAGGTCCCACTGAGCTTTGGATCCTCTCTGACCTCCGTTGGGTTAGAGGAGCAGCTGGCCAGTAAATCAGATTGTGCTTAAGCTACTTGCTACTGATGAGCAACGAGCTACACAGCTAAACCAACTAATGGAGCTCAATGCTGCTCAGGGCTCAACAGATGGCAGCTCAGAGTCAGGAGATTGCTGAGGTTCGTGGGCTGCAGACTTCTTCAGTAGAGAGGATAGAGGATCTTGAGGCGAAGAACAAGAAGTTGATGCTACAACTCAAAGGCTCCAAAGATAAGCCGCTCAAGATCAGAGAAGGAGACGAGGATGGTGATGATGAGGATGATGAGGATGATGAGGTTGATGATGATGAGACGGATGAAGAAGGTGATAAAGGAGATGATGCTGCTGCATCAGCATCCACACAGGCAAGAGAGCGAAGGTCAAAGAAGGCTCAGGATCAGGAAGCCTCACCCTCAGCCCCTCCGGCTGATGAGCCTGCTATTCAGGGCAAAAGTAATGATTAGATATTTATGTATTTGAAAGCTTTTATGCCTGAATCATGTATTAAAATTGTGTACTTAATGTTTATATATATTTAATGTTTAAACTATCTTGATTATTGACTAATGATTGATATGTTACATGTTTAAATCAAGCAGATCAAACATATCAGCAAGATGAATACAATGTCCAAAATCCCTCTAAGGGAAATGCCACAGGATTTCACTCCACACTTCAAGTGGTGGTACTACGATTGGAGAACAGGTGAAGCGATCATAGTCTTACAGAAGGAGAGCCAAATGGATACTGTCTGGGTGTTTGACCCTATGTGGCTGACCAACTTGTCTGCTGACGATGTCTATACTTTATACAAGTGGCCACTATTCTATGACTCGCATGATATTGTACAAGCCCTCCAGTTCTTGAACGTGATAAGACTCTGTTTCACATTCGAGATACATGCCGGAGTTACAAGAGAAGAAAAGTACAAGAAGTTTGAGGAGCTAATGAAGAATGTTAGACAATGATGTAAACTAGGTCCAAGAGGGAGTTTGTTGATAATATGTACCTAGTTTAGGAGCTTAATGTAAAATGTCTTTCATGTCTTACGTATATGTAATGAATGAGTTGAATGAAATGAAATATGTGTTTGATGCTTATATTGTTTAATGTTTCATTGTTTATTGTGTCATAACACATATTGAACTAACTATATAGGTTTGTGGTTGTTTACATAGTTCTTAGTCAAGAATGGTTGAGAAATGTGTTTAAACTTAATCGTATGAAGTCTTCATGCGAATGGACCATGCTAATGGACCATACGCATGAACACTTCATGCTAATGGACCAGTCGCACTACTGAACCAGGAGATTGGATCAGTCGCACGATTGAGACATAAGATTGGCTCAGTTACACGACTGAACCTTCGGTCGTGCGTATGGACCAATCGTATGATTCAGTCGCACGACTGAACCATACTAATGGTTCAGCCGCACGACTGAACCATACTAATGGTTCAGTCGCACGATTGACAAACCCTAACCTATAAATACCACTTAATTCGTGGAAAAACATAACACTTGAAGAATTTCGACTCACATACGTATCCTAGCCGTCTAGAGACCCTAAAGAACCTGTTCCAACTTCATAGATCGCAGTTGATCGTGTTCTAATCGTTTATAACGTTTCTTTAATCTCTAGATTGATCGAAACTGCTTTCTCACTGATTGGATCGCCAATCAAATAGGATTCCACACTATTTGATTAGGTATACACGCATTATCAGTTAGTACTCCGTCTGTACACGGTCCTAACAAGTTAAATTTGTACATAGGCTTTCTATTTTTATGCACAAATTTAAGAGGAGAAATTCAAAAATCTAAAAATAATAGAAAAATCAGAAAAATTATAAAAACGGAGGGGTTTGTTTGCTTGAATAACTGGGAAATGATAAGGATTCACTAGTGCACAATAAGGTGACACATGAAAAGACCAATATTGAAAATGGCTAGCTCATAAGGGATATGTTGATAGGCTTAGATTCTTGATAATCTGTTGAAAATAAAACACAATTTGCCAAGTGATTGAATTTAAACATAATGTATGACCTTGGTGAGAACAATATTTGTTGATACATCATGTTCCTAATTTATGTTCTTAAATGTAAAAGTCTTTTATTTCTTACACATATGTAATTTGACTACTTAATGAAATATGATATGCATCTTGATGTTTATTTGTCTTTGAGTATTTCATTTTATTATTGTATTTAGTATAATTCATATGTATGAACATCATATATAGGTTTGAGGTTGTTGTACATAGTTCTAAGTCAATAATGATTGAAAAATGTGTTCAACTTAGTCGGATGGTTATTCATACTTATGGACCATAGGCACGAATGAATCATACTTATGGACCAGTCGCACGACTAAACCAGGAGGCTGGATAAGTCATATGACTGAGACATAAGGTTGATTCAGTCGCACGACTGAACCTTCAGTCGTGCGTATGAATCAACCGCATGAGTCAGTCGCACGACTGAACCATGCTAATGGTTCAGTCGTACGAATGAATCTGAAAAACTATAAATATCACATAATTCGTGGAAAAACGGAAGACTTTGAATATTCACAAACCCTGGCCGTCCAGAGCAACCAAAGCAGCCCATCTAACTTCATAGTTCATTCCTGATCGATTTCTACTCAATTCTTAACGTTTGTTTCATCGTTAGATCGATCAGGTTGTCGTTCTCACTGATTGAATCTCCTATTTAATAGGATTCCGCACTATTTGATGTGGTCTCACGCAGAATCCGTTAGTACTCCGTACGAAAACGGTCCTAACAAGTGGTATCAGAGCTTTGGCTCGTGATTTTGCGTGGATTCAATTGGTTTTTGTGTTAAAACAAACGTTTTCAATCAAAAGAGTCATTTTTTTGCTTCAAAAGGTGTTTTTGATGATTGCATGTTGATAGGATCAAATGTACCAATCTGTGATGATGTATGAACACAATTCAATGAAATACAAACAAAGTAATTAAATCAAGCAAGATATCAACAAAATTCACAGTTTCATTAATATCAAGCAAAGACAAATTACAAAGTATGTAAGCAGTTTCGTCTCTACTCTCGTTCTAATCTCGTTTAATCTCGTTCCTTACTACATGCAAGTCTAAGCTATTTATAATGAAACAGAATGAACTAACAAAATTACAAAACTAGTTCCTATACTATTACAAATATTAAAAAAGACACATAAAGACAATATGTTAATCTTTCTAGAGCACTAACAATACTCCCCCTAAAATTTACATGGTCTTCAGTCTTCAAAATCTTCAATCTTGTTTTCTTTTTATCTTTTCTTCAGCTTTATCTTTTATCTTCAATCTTCATCATTTATCTTCCATCTTCATCACTCAAAAAAAATCTTCAGGTTCTTCCTTGATTTCGAACATTGACTTCTGTTTGTACATCTCAAGTTCTTTCAAAGCATTAGAAATAGCAGACTTAAATTTGCTAGCAAGAATGCCTTGTTCTAGTTTTGCTTCATTTGTCTTCATCTCCATTTTGTTCATTCTTTCCAAAGTATCTTTTGATAGACATGAGATATCAATATTAGCATATAACTCAATAGGATTTTGACTTTCCTTTCAGTATATTTCTAATACTCCTTTTCTTAAGATTCTCATGAATTCAATGTCTTTAATGTCTTTCTTAACAATGTTTGCATAAGCAAGAGCTTTCCTTAATGATATTCTTTCCATTGCAGCATTCATCACATTGATGATGGAAAGAAAATACTTCTTATCTTGCTCTGCAATTTCTGGAGATACCTTTTCAAACTTTTGCACAAACAAAAATGATATATAACTTGGATGCAATAGTTTTAGTTCAAAAACACCAAATAATGTAATCATATCCTCATCCCATTGTTCGAGATTACTGTTAGGATCTGGTATTTGAACGAAACACCAATTGATTAACGTGTAAACCACACCAAATAGTGCGGAATCCTATTTGATTGGCGATCCAATCAGTGAGAACGCACGTAGAATCAATAAAGTATTGAATCAAACGTTAAGAATCGATAAGCAATCGATCTACAGCATTCTATGAACTTGGAGTATGAACTTGGAGGCTTCTGGACGGCTAGGGTACGTCTAGAATCGAAATAGAATGAATGCTTACGTTTTTCCACGAATTGGGTGGTATTTATAGGTTAGTGTTGTTCATTCGGGCGACTGAACCATTAGTATGGTTCAGTCGTGCGATTGAACCATACGGTTGATCCATCCGCACGACTGAGTGTTCAGTCGTGCGACTGAGCCAATCTTATGTTACAATCATACGACTGATCCAGTCTCCTGGTTCAGTCGTGCGACTGAGTCATTCGCATGAAGTTATTCATGCGTATGGTCCATTCGCATGGGCCATTCGCATGAGAACTTCATTATGTTAAGTTTGAATGTATTCATTAATATAACATTATATGTATCAATTCAAACAATCACAAACCTATTTAACCAATTCAATATCAACTCATTAATGAAATATTAAACATTATAAATCACAAACAACCATTTTCATTTCATTAATATTCCAAACATTACATCAGTGTAAGACAAACAAGACCTATTACATTCATATCATGATCTAGGTACATATGTATCAACAAACTCCCCCTTGGACCTAGATCTCTCTAATGTCTTGTTTTCTGCATCACCTCCTCATACTTCTTGTACTTTTCCTCTCTTTTGACTCCTGCGTGAATCTCAAACGCAAAACAGAGTCTTATGACATTCTAGAATTGGAGGGCTTGTACAATATCTTGCGTGTCATAGAACAGTGGCCACTTGTATAGAGTGTAGACATCATTAGCTGACAACTTGGTGAGCCACATTGGGTCAAACACCCTGATGGTATCCATTTGTCCCTTTTTATTTAGAACTATGACCGCTTCTCCGGTTCTCCAATCATAGTACCACCACTTAAAGTGTGGAGTGAAGTCCTGTGGCATTTCCCTGAGAGGGATTCTTGACATCGTTCTTGGAGGACTCCACTTCAGCATAATCTTTGGTTTACTAGTGATAGGATCAACTTCTGATCATCTGATGTACCTCGTAGGTTGTTGAGGTTTGAAGTTGACCCACCTGGTGTGGTACTCTTTCCTTAGGGCAGCCTCAAACCAGCCTGACATCTTCCTTGGGTCAGCATATAGAAGCTTCAATTTTGCTAGCTGGTTGAGCTCAAAACCTGGTAGAGTCTTTAGATCATGTGGAAATCTAAAGTACTCTATGCCCTTCTCCCTCTTAATGGCATAAACGTTTAGATCCTCAAAATGTGCCCACGCTATAATCATGCCCGACACCTTATGATGTTTCTTCACTCTGTAGAGTTTGGTGTAGACATTCTGTTTAGGCGCAGCGCGTTGGGCTCTGATTTCCTCCAAACAAGCAGCCCATTCAGCCTTTTGGATATCAACATCGTTGTTTAAGGCTTGGGCCTTTCCTTCTGTCTTCTCAGACTCCTGCTCCATCTTATCTAACACCTCAAATGTATCACTGACAAGGGATTCACCTAGATTGGGGATCATATTTCCCTCGTTGTCAGCATACTGAGGATAGTGCTCTGCTGTGACGTCTTCTATCTCTATCTCATTAATATCATTTAGCTCTTCATCACTGGTAGAGTCACACGTTTGAGCATCCTTAGCGATCTCATCGGGATTTAGCTTGAACATCTCAGCTAGTTGCTCATTTGAAAGATCGTGAATTATTTCCCCTTCTTCAGGGGTATAACTCATAGATCTCCTGACGATCCCTTGCAGATCAAGAATCATAGTTAATTGAGTCTTGACCTGCTAAAGGGGAGCAACATCAAATTCATCCCTTTGATAATTTGGATCTGTTTGATTTAAACATGTAACACATCAACCATTAGTTAATATCAAGACAGAAATGCATTAATCTTAACATAAACATCAAATACATAAGTTTAAATACATGATTCAAATACAAAAGTTATCAAATACATAGACATCTAATCATTACTTTTGTCTTGGATCGCTGGTTCATCACTTGGTGAGGCAGAGGATGAAGCTCGTTGGTCTTGATTTCTCTTTGATCTCCTTTCTTGACCCTGAGCTGAGGCAGATGCAGCTGCATCTCCTCCTTCATCATCATCATCATCATGCCTGTCCTCTGTCCTCTCTTCCTCAATCCCTTCATCATCATCACTCTCTTCATCATCGTCCTCATCCTCATCCTCATCATCATCACCATCATCACCATCTCCTTCCTTAATCTTCAGAGGCTCATCTTTAGATCCCTTAAGCTTGAGCATGATGGTCTTTTTAGCATCCTCCAACTCCTCAATATTCTTAGCTGATGTGACTCTATGCTCTTGGAGTTGGGCAATCTCGTGGCTCTGAGCAGCCATCTGCTGGGCCTGCTCCTCGATCAGGTGAGCCTGCTGCGAGATCTGCTGGGACTGCGCAGCTGTGAGATCTGCCAGCTGACGGATCTGCGCAGTCTTCTCTTCATCAGCAGCTAACAGTCGCATCACCATACGGTTCAGCGCTGAAAGCTGTTCCTCTACTCCAATTGGAGGTAGAGGTGATCCGTATATATGTGAGGGATGTGATGATGGTCCTGCTTGGTGGCTACTAGTGGTGGTGGTGGCTGTGGTGAAGATGGGGTTAGGTCTAGATGATAGTGGAGGTGATGTAGGTGTGAATGATATGGTGGAGGTTGGCATATGTATAGTGGTGGGAGGTATGGTGATAGGGGGTGTGGTAGTGGTAGTGGTAGTGGTAGCTGTGGTGGCTGTGGTGGTGGATGGTGTGGCTGTAGAGGTGGTAGTGGTGGTGGCTGAGGCTGTAGAGGGGGTAGCTGAGGTGGTGATGAATGTGAGCCTACGCTTCTTCTTCTTCATACCGTGGGGCTGAGCCATCCTTTTCTTCCTCGATCCTTCTCGAGGAGGATGCTCCCCCTAAAATACGGTAGATGGCTCAGGGGCATAGTTAGGGTCCGCAGCTGTCTCTCCCGATTCCCTGGGGCGTTCACCAACCGCCCGGAGTCCATGTTCTGTGGGAACGATTTTGCTTCCCACAGTCCTAGTCAATGGCTCCTCATCTGACTCTTCTTCCTCCTCACCAGGTATAAAGTCCTGGTGGAACCTAGCCGACTCAGCTATGTCTCCTATGGGGGCATATACTGGAGGTATACTGTCTGTAGCTGTGCCCCTCGGTGGAATGGGCATGTCATCTCCAGCATCCCCACTGTCATCATCATCTGAATCATGCTCTGGGAGCAATAGCCGCTTATCATCTGAGTCGCTATCATCGTGACGCCACTTGCGTCTACCCGGCGCCACATACCTCTCATTGGCCAGATAGCCGATCAATCTCTTCACCTGGGGCTTTACCTGCTTACCCCGATACACTCTCATACGACCCAGAGTCGTATCATCCATAATCTCTAAGGCCACAGCATCGTGGCGCTCCTTAGGAAGTGATGGCAGCTTCTCATTAAAGATCAGCTGCAGAAATCTGGGGTACATACAAAATCCCTCCTTACCCTTGGCCTCCAGATTCTCCACCAGATACGAGAAGATCATGCTCGAGAAGCTGAAGGGGTGGTTTAGCACCAGTGCCACATAGGCATTCTGAATCTGGTCTGACAGATCATCAAACCCACCCCTCCGAGAAGCAATGCACTTCAGAATCACGTGTGCTAAGTACTTATACTGGGGACACAGGTTTCTCTTGTTGAGCACACCTGAGTTGATGTCCCCAGCGTACTTAATCCTCAGAAAGCAACCTCTGACTGTAAGCGGATGTAGTCTGGTGGGGTAATTAGTATCATCCCCAAGATCAAGTACTCTCTGAATGTCAGCTGCTGTAATCTCAATATCCATACCACGAATGGAGCTCCGTATGCTGTATGGCTCACGTGAACGATCAACGGAGGCATTCTCCCAGAAGGCCTGATGTAACGACCTGTAAGGAGTACACGGTGTAGAAATGGCCTTGTGGATCCGAGAAAGTCGAAGAAAAGCAATGATCTCTGTAAACTCGGCACCATTCCAGTCGTATGGTCCAGATGAGCACATATATTGTGCTTAGGGTTGATGGACCATCTATCAGCCATTTACCTGAAACACAAGACATAGAACCATTAGAAAGTCTTAAATCACAATTCAGTTCTAAGTATCTTGTTTAAATTCATTATGATTCATTCATGCGAATGAATCATGCGACTGAGGTCAGTCGCTTGTCCTATTATGCGACTGAGCTCATTCGGGTGAATGAGACATGCGACTAAGTTCAATCTGTTTGCTGAGTCTGCGATTGGTTCAGTCGGCCGACTGAGCTCATTCGCATGGTGCATTCAGCCGATTGACCCAATCGCAAGATTCAATCGTGCGATTGAAGTTCATCCGGACGACCAGTCGCTTGACCCACAATTCAGTCGATTGAGGTTCGAGTCTTGACCGAATCAAGTAATTTACCATGGTTTAGCGGTTCATTAGACTCGCCTTCTCATCACTAATAACCTATTCGACTTAATTTTAACATGTTGCTTAGTTTCAGTTGGTTATTAGGTCATTTAAGGTCCGTTTCTTGTTTCAATCGAATATCACAAGTTAGGGTTCGATTTCTTCTGATTTCGGTGGGATTTCACTGTAATCTACCTGTATAAATGTCAACGCACGTCAGAAGATCAATAAGGATGTAGAAACAAGGTCTAAAGAAATTTCGGCAGAGTAACGGTACTATGTACGAATTAGGAGCGATTGAGAGTAATGAGTAGAATGCGATCGACTATGGCCCTTTAAATACTGAAGCTGAGTTCAATCGGCCGACTGGCCTCATCCGCTCAGTTCATTTGGGGGACTGAAGCTCAGTCGTGCGATTGGCCCAGTCAGCCGCATTCAGTTGGCTGACTGAGCTTCAGTCGGTCGACTGACTCATTCGCACCCTTTCATTCACACCTTGAGTTGACCGACTGAGGATCAGTCGGTCGACTGACTCATTCGCACCCTTTCATTCGGACGAATGGATCAGACTGATAAGCCATTCGGGTGAATGGTTCAATCTCATGTCCAGTCGTTTGAATGGGACCCATTCGCATGATTGGTCCATACTCATGGTCCAGTCGTGCGAATGGGTTATACTTATGAAATTTTCTGCCATTTTGACCATCTTACATTTAAACCCCTTTTTAACTGTTAGAATAACATTATGAGCATTTGACCATCTCAGACATGATCATTTTAACTTGAAAACTTTTGATCACCTCAGACGTGATCATTTTACACAATTTGTCACCTCAGACGTGACCCATTTATCCTTTGAAAACACATGTGGTCATCTCAGACATGACCCTTTTTGGTGAGTTAATCCTATACTGAATTTCATGATATAGTCCGACAAACAAACAATCTGAAATAACTAAATAACTAGAAAATCAAACTAAAGTACAAAAATTAAACTTGTTTTTGACTTTTTGTGAGAGATAAACCCTAAGATAAAATCTACTGGATTCGGTTCCGGAATAGGCAGCTTCTATTTAGTTTGACCATACCTGGACCAATTCAATTTTGGAATCATACAGGCAAGTCAAATCATTTGGGACTAGTTATCAAAACCTTTTGATGCTCAATTCTTGATTTTCATCCAGAGTCGTTAGCAAATTTAGGAAATCATACTGGTACTCTTAGATTCCCACATTGATTTGAACTTTCAAGAATTGCAGCCATGATGATTGGTGATAGTTTAAGGTTTAATTGTTTCAGTATATTTGTCGTCTTAAATCCATACACAGACTTTTGACACAGATTGGTGATAGTTTAAGGTTTAATTATTTCAACCAACATTTGTGGATCCCATACTTATATGGTAATACACATTCCTCAGGAGATTTTGAGCAGTCTACGGGTATTTTTACAAGAAGAGACTATTCTTAGAGCTTTCAAAGAGAAGCCAATCCTCTGGTCAGAGTCATCGCACAGCAGAGAGGCGGAAAACAACAATGAATTCTAGAATATCTAGGTTATGCTTATCCTCAGGTCAGTGTCATCGCACAGCAGAGAGGCACACAACCTATCTTCTTGTTAGAGCATGTTACTTTTCTTTTGCACATAATGCACCAACAACATAAGTTATTAGCTTGATAGCATTTGCTTTTCATTTTTTCGTGCTTTGCTCTATTTATAGTCATCTGCACACATTTGTGGCGTTTACATGCTCATTACCCCTTATTGGAATATTGTTGATTGTGTTAACCAGTGACAAGATGGGAGCCCACAGTCAGTTGAACAACTTAGTTACATCTTGAGATCACTAGTCAGGTCTAATCATCTATTGTGTTGAATCTACCGACATATCATCTGTGGTCTAGCAACCTCTAGGTCTATTTTCGTTGTGTTACCTTAGTAGTTACCAGTTTTTCTATCATCTTTCCTTTTATGTTGCTCAGACTACACAGACTTATACTTTGAATTTTGCATCTTTTCTAAATTAAATTTTAAAGTCCCTCTTGATTTGTTCCTGTGTACTATTATTTTCCAAAGAGTTTGAATCGGTATCACAGGTACGGTTTACCTTATATCAGCTAGCCTCTCCTTCTCCCTCGTTTTTTTTTTAATGTTACTGGCTGACCTATTCTCCCCCTATAATTCTAAAATCATGACGGATTTAATTATTTTAGGATTTTAATAGACAGCTAAATAACATGAGTTTAAGTTAAACAGAAAATAAAATAAATAAAGAAAATGAAAAAGAAAAATTAACTACACTGCATCGGACTACACATGATCATCATCAGGAATAACATCACTTTTCTTTTTAACGCCGTTGACCTCTAACAAATATAGAAAACGTGGTTTGTCAAAAGCTTTTGTATAGAGGTCAGCGCGTTGAAAATCAGTATTAATCTTTACCACATCAATTAAGTTCTTTTCAAAACAGTCTCTTATAAAATGGTATTTAATACTGATGTGTTTGGTCTTCGGATGTTGTACTGGATTTTTAGTTACTGCAATTGCAGCAGAGTTATCAACAAAGATAGGAGTAGAAGAGAAATTTAAACCGTAATCCCGCATTTGCTGTTGAATCCAAATGATTTGTGAACAGCAACTTGCAGCAGCAACGTATTCGGCTTCACAGGTGGACAATGCAACCGAGGTCTGCTTCTTACACTGCCAGGTCACTAATCTCCTCCCAAAGAATTGACACCCTGCTGATGTAGACTTGTAGTTCATCTTGCAGCCCCCGTAGTCCGAGTCACTGTACGCTGTGAGCTCAAAGTCATCATCGGATACCATAACCCAAGTGTGGGTGTACTCTTCAGATAACGAAATATCCTCTTGACCCCGATCAGATGGTTAACCTTAGGCTTAGCCTAATATCTAGAACATAGACATGTAGCATACATGATATCAGGTCTTGAGGCAGTGAGGTACATGAGGGATCCAATCATTCCTCGGTACATTGTGGCATCTACCAGATCTCCATTGTCATCAGGTGCTATATCATGGTTTGTAGCAAGTGGAGTCCCAGCTGCAGAAGCATTCTCCATGTCAAACCGACTGAGAATGTCTCCCACATACTTGGTCTGATGTTGAAAAATCCCTTTTGGTGTCTGATCCACCTGTAACCCGAGAAAGAATTTCATCTCCCCTATAGCACTCATCTCAAACTCTGCCTTCATTACTGCTTCAAATTCTTTGCATAATTCTTCGTTCTTTGAACCGAAGATTATGTCATCGACATAGATCTGTACTAGCAGTAAATCTCCATCTTTTTCTTTGATAAACAGTGTGCAGTCAATGACTCCCCTGCGAAGGCCGTGTTTCACAAGATGAGTCGAGAGTTTCTCATACCAGGCCCTTGGAGCTTGATGAAGCCCGTATAAGGCTTTGTCGAGTTTGTAAACTTTGTCCCGATGATAAGGATCTTCAAATCCCTCGGGTTGACTGACATAAACTGTCTCTCCAATTTCCCATGAAGGAATGCACTCTTCACATCTAATTGATAGACTTTAATCTTCATATACGATGCATAGGCAAGGAAGATACGGATTGCTTCCATCCTTGCCACGGGTGCAAACACTTCATTATAATCAATTCCCTCGACTTGGCGAAATCCCTGAACCACCAGTCGAGCCTTGTTCTTGATAATGACTCCTTGGTCATCCTTTTTGCATTTCAAGACCCATTTGGTGCCAATGACCTTAGCACCTTTAGGTCTATCTACCAGAGTCCATACACCCAACTTCTTGAACTGAAGAAGTTCTTCTTGCATGGCACTCACCCACTCCTCATCATTCAGTGCTTCACTGACATATTTTGGCTCAAACTGCGAGACAAAACACCGATAAGCACCATCATGAATGTATCCTTTTTCCATAACAGAGGCATAATCAGCTGAGTACAGCTGATTTCTGGTTTGCACTCCTGATCTGACATCCCCAATGATTATGAACATTTGGTTCTGCATCTGAGGTAGAAGGAGTTTGAGGTTCCGAAGTCGAAGGGGCATCACTGTTAGATGCTTGTGGACTTGCAGGAATTGGAACCTGTTCCTCCTGACTGTTCTGGTCATCCTCTTCATCTTCATCTTCTGAGGAGGAGTCACTGTCGCCGACTACTCCCCCTGAGTGATGAGATGATTCTCCCTGTGAGCTCGATGATGTTGAATCAAGAGATGGTGTATTCAAGATGTCATACATCATCCGTGTAGCTAACTCGTCATCAGAAGGAGAGATAGGGATGTTGAAGGACTTGAAGAATCCATCATAGTCGAAAAAGTAAGCAGGTCCTTTGCCAGTAGGTGGTGTGGTATATCTCTGAACATCAACATTACACCACACTTCTACTAAACCCGTTTAGTTGTTGTAAACTCTCTTGTTCAGTATGTTGTATCCTAGGAAGATCCCTTCATCAGCCTTCTCGCTGAATTTACCTTCTTGAGTCTTTTTCAGAAGTGTGCACGGCGCGCCAAATGGTTCGAGATACTCCAGATTCGGTTTACGTCGTTGTAGTAGCTCGTAACATGTCTTTCCGTGGCGCTTGACTACCAGAACTCGATTCAATGTATAACATGCATTGGCCACTGCCTCATTCCAGAATTGGATAGGCAGTATCGAGTCTGCCAGCATTGTCTGTGCTGTCTCTATCAAGCTTCTATTCTTTCTCTCAGCAACACCATTCATCTGAGGCGTGTAGGCAGAAGTGAATTGGTGCACAATTCCCTTTTCCTTGCAGTATGCCTCCATCCACTGATTCTTGAATTCAGTCCCGTTGTCTGAGCGTACCTGTCTCACCTTCAGCTTGTAGAGAGATTCCAGTGTGGTTACTAACTCCTTGAATGACTCAAATGTTTCTGATTTGGACTTCAGTAACATTACCCAAGAGAATCTTGAGTAGTCATCAGTAACCACAAAACAGTACAAGTCACTTGCAATGCTCTTTGTACTGACTGGACCAAACAGATCCATGTGAAGAAGTTCAAGAGGAAGCTCGATAGAATGAACTTTCTTTTCCTTATGAGACTTCTTCGTCTGTTTGCCTTTCTTGCACGCTACACAGAAATCCGGAAGTTGGAAATTTTTTACGTTAACTCCTCTCACGAGATCCTTCTGGATCAAGTGATTCATCTTCTGTTGATTAATGTGTCCCATTTTCCTATGCCAGGAGATGGAGTCCTTCTCAGTAGCTTTTGATAGAAAGCACTGACCTTCATGATCCGTTGTAGAAGCCGTTGAGAGATCCAAAACATAAAGGTCTTTATATCTTGAAGCTGTCATCAAAACTTGGTCCTCCGGAATCACGTAGTCTTTCTTGAGGACGTAAAACTTCTTGTTATCGAAAATGACTTTAAATCCTTTGTCACATATTTGGGAAACAGAAAGTAAGTTGTTTTGAAGTTGTTGAACGTAGTTCACCTTATCAAACTTAACTTTCTGATTTCCAACCTCTCCCTGAGCTGTAATATAACCTCCTTTGTTACCAGCAAATGAAACATGCCCTCCTTTTATTTGTTTGACATTTGATAAAAGAGCCCTGTTTCCTGTCATGTGCCTGGATGCGCCGCTGTCTACAATCCACGTGTTGGTTTCAGCACTGTAGCGAACACCCTGCACATACAATGTAAAACATTAGTTTAGGTTAGGAACCCAAGCCTGTACTGGCTTGGGTTTCCCAGAGGCATCACACATCATGAATTCAACCCATTGACCCTTAGAGGGTGAGGGTAGCTCAGGTGCCTTCTTGTTATCATTATCAGACAAAGAGGATGACTTTTCTTTCCATAAGCCAGATTTGTGCAAGGCCTGTTTGTGATAAACAGTCGACTGGCTAATGGGTTGAACTTTGGGTTCACTAGTTCTTCTAGGTGGAGTTAAAGAAGTCCTCTTAGAAGACCTAGGCTTTGAATCCTGAAGTTCAATTTTCTTCCTAGGTGTCTGATAGTAAGGACAAAAGGAAGCAATGTGTCCACACTCTCCACAGTTGTAGCATGACCTGCTATCAACTTTATGATTAAACTTTTGTTGTGGAGATGTGTGTGACACTCTAGTGACATCACTTAGTTTGGGTTTTGACTCTGTTTCTTTTGATGTTTTCTCTTGATTAACAAAGTTAATTGTTTTAACAATTTTAACATCTTTTCCTTTTTGGTTAACTGGTTTTTGACATGAGACTTGTGAAAGATTAACATTTGCAGTCTTTTTAGGTTCAGATTTGACTTTGTTTGACCCTGACTTTATATTAACCTTTTCAAATTCTTTTTCTAGATTAACACAAGGCATTTTACCCTTTGCCTTTGAAGTGGCCTCCTTTTGTTTTGTTCTAGATTCAATTGAAGAACATGAGGAATCTGGATCACTAACGAGAGGAGTAGACACCACATGATCCTTGATGGGATTGTTATTTATTGGTCTACTCTTAGTGTTCATCAAGGTCTCAGGTGGTGGTGGAACCACTTTATAACCCAAACCCCGTTGTTACGTTCTCTCACTAAGTGTTGGACAATATGTGATGAACTTGTCCAACTGTGCAGTTTTTGCTTTAAAGAGTTTACTTCTACTTCTAAAACTGCCTTTTGCTTCTTAGTGTCTTCTAGGGAGTTAAGATAGTACCTAATGTCATTAGCTTGGTTAAATGCTACTACTTCAGTTTTCCTAAGCTGTTTAGTCAGAAGGTCTATCTTTTCTTTGTAACTATGCTCATTTTGTTTTAAAACTCTATTAGCCTCTGTGCACAGTTGCAAATCCTTTACTAAGTTATCATTATGATCTAAATACCTAGCAAATTTCTGATCTATGCTTCTCTAAATGTATTACAATCAGAACAAGCATGATTTTGAAATAGTTTGTCAGTGGTACTTACCTGAGAAGATTCTGATGAATTAGCCATCAACGCAGCATCAGATGTCTCTGGTTCTGGTGATTCTTTCTTTGCTGTGGACGTCCTTTATTCAGGCTTGTAGTTGACCTCAGTTGCAGTTGTCTCTTCACTATTTGACATCGCTATCTCAACTGCAATATCTCCTTCACTCGCGGAATCATCAATTAAGTCTTCCACGCTTGCAATATTGGATTACCCTGGAGAGACAAACCGAAAGCTCCAGTCCTGTCCTTCATCATCATGGGCAGTCAAGGCTTTTGGATCCTTGCTTGATGAAGTAGAACTGCTAGCTTGCTTGTCTTGACGAGTGAAGGACGAGAATGGGTTCCCGTTCCCAGTCTTCTTTGGCTTCACACATTCTCTTTTGAAGTGCCCCTTTTCTCCACAGTTAAAGTAGGTCACTTTGCTCTTGTCAAAGCCAAATGTAGTGTCCTTAGTAGCAACCAAGTTCTGTCCGGTCTTTTTCACAAACTTCTTCGCCCTCCGGACAGCACTTGCTAAGGCCCACATAATGTCCATCCTCTCCAGTTCCATTTCATCTACCTGCTCGTAGTCCTCATCTGCCAGATGGCAGTTTCCAATTTTCCCTGCAACAAGTCCATCATAGGAATGAACCACTGCTGCCAAGAGATCCATGTGCTCTCGAGCTACATCCACAGTCACGTTTCCGAGATTCTCGGTCTTCAGTCTAGTAGCGTTTGCTTCAAATCCAATGTAATGGGTACTAGAAGACCCTGACGTTTCAGATCCTGAAGGAGAAGCTTGTGAAGGACTAGATGAGCTAGACACAAATGCAGTCTGAAGAGGTGCTTCAGACGTCTTGACTTGAGGAGGGGCATTATACAAAGCTGGATTCTGAGTGTATGAGGACTTCTGAGCTCGGTACTTCATCCTAAGTGCTTCTTCTCGCAACTTTAGAATGAAATCATTGATATCCAACTTTGCCAACATTTCATTCTGTCTTAGATTTGACACAAAAGAAGCCCATTTTTCCGGCAATCCGTCTGCAAAATTTGACACTTTATCTTCCATGGTAGTAGCAACACCATGTGTATGCAGTTCGCTCATCAAATGGTAGAATCTATCAATAACATTGTCTAAACTCTCATTTCCCATCGATGAGAAGTTGTCAAATTCTTTCTTCAACTCCTTAGCTTTAATTGCCTTCAGCGAAGCATTCCCGTCATATCTCTTCTCCAGCTCATCCCACAATTTCTTGGCTTGCTTATTCTCCGAGTACTGGTGGAAAATATCCTTAGGAATAGACTGTGTTATCAACGCATAGACTCTCTTTTCTGCATTATACTTAACTTTCTGAGCATCAGTCATTCCTCCTAAAGTAAGCTTCACCCCATCAGCTCCCACCGGCATACTGTAACCTATCTCAATAGCTTCCCACAAATTTGGATCCACTCCTTTGAGGTAGATCTCAAAACGTTGTTTCCAGTGGGGAAACTCATCTAACGTTAAGAGCTTTGGGGGTTTATTATGATTCCCCATCTCACTCTCAAGTAACAGTAAGTTCTGGATTCGTGAATCCTTTCCGGCTGTAAACGCTGACATGATCTTCCATCTCGATTAACTTTAAGTCTCTTAAACAATCTATCAACTGGTGCGACTGAAGTGATGCGAATGGGCTATCCGTGCGAATGAACTATGCGACTGGTTCAATCGTGCGGCTGAACTAAGCGATTGGTCCAGTCGTGCGAATGAAACTGATGCGTATGAACACTGCGAACGGATGGTTCAGTCGTACGAATGAAGATGCGACTCAGTCCAATCGTGCGTCTGGAGGATGCGAATGAAGTCCAGTCGTGCGATTGGGTCAATCGTGCGACTAAAGCTGCTGTTTTGCGAAAATTTCTAGGTTAAACGTGTTTTGGCCGTAAAAATCCGAATTTTCACAAACCCTAATTGCCTAATGCCGTAGAAACCAAAACTTGATGAGCAGGGGACGTCCAAGACAACTTTTGACACAAAAAGATTGCGTTTTTAGTGAAAAAACACAAACTTTGTATCAAAATTGATTGAATCACACGTAATCAAGAGCCAAAGCTCTGATACCACTTGTTAGGATCTAATATTTGAACGAAACACCAACTGATTAACGTGTAAACCAAACCAAATAGTGCGGAATACTATTTGATTGGTGATCCAATCAGTGAGAACGCACGTAGAATCAATAAAGTATTGAATCAAACGTTAAGAATCGATAAGCAATCGATCTACATCGTTCTATGAACTTGGAGTATGAACTTGGAGGCTTATGGACGGCTAGGGTACGTCTGGAATCGAAATAGAATGAATGCTTACATTTTTTCACGAATTGGGTGGTATTTATAGGTTAATGTTGTTCATTCGGGCGACTGAACCATTAGTATGGTTCAGTCGTGCGATTGAACCATGCGGTTGATCCATCCGCACGACTGAGTGTTCAGTCGTGCGACTGAGCAAATCTTATGTTACAATCATACCACTGATCCAGTCTCCTGGTTCAGTCGTGCGACTGAGTCATTCGCATGAAGTTATTCATGCGTATGGTCCATTCGCATGGGCCATTCGCATGAGAACTTCATTATGTTAAGTTTGAATGTATTCATTAATATAACATTATGTGTATCAATTCAAACAATCACGAACCTATTTAACCAATTCAATATCAACTCATTAATGAAATATTAAACATTATAAATCACAAACAACCATTTTCATTTCATTAATATTCCAAACATTACATCAGTGTAAGACAAACAAGACCTATTACATTCATATCATGATCTAGGTACATATGTATCAAAAATTACGGACCAGTTTAAGCTCAAAAGTCTCAGTGTTATAGAACCATCTGAGAATTGGCTTTGACTTTTGATTACCATCAATCACTTTCAGACCAGGAGTTGTGACTTTTTCAAAATACTTGTCACATAATTCTATCATTGAATGTTCTTCTTCAGATTGTAATCCTTTTAGCTTTTTGTTCTTCTTTAAAGTAGCAAAGTACTCTTTATCTTCTTGATCACATCTCGCTTGAAGAAAATTACTTGATCTATCCATTCCTCTTCTCAATAATTCTATCATCATCTTACCACGTTTAGAATCAAATGGATTGATCAGAGGTAATCTGTTTAACTCTTTCAAATCTTGCACTGGAAGTTTAATGATGCTTGAGTAAAAATGATATACATCACAAACTGCATTTACTCTTTTTATAAAAAATGCATCAAATATTTCATCATACTTCCATGCTATTATATTTACTTGGTTTGTAAAATCAGGAGCAATCATAGCATTTAACAACTCAGCAACTGATTGTCCTATTTGTAGTACATTTCTCACCAAGTCTCCAGTTGATCTCGCATTATCAAAAATTTGTCTTTGTTCTGATATGGCTTTATATGCTTGTCTTTCAGGATCAGAAAACATTTTAATCAGATCTTTTCGACTATCATAAGCATCTGATTTTCTTGCCATCTGTTTAATCTCTTAAGGCTTCAACATTCTTGTTCTTTTTGTAATCTCAAGGTATTGAGGATTATCAGTATCAAGAATGATCATCTTCTTTGATTGTTTTTCTGTTTCTTGAAAACTTCTAACAAGATTCCTCAAAGAAACAAATTGTAGTCTTTTCAGTTTTCTCCATGGGTAATTCCTAGCTTGCAACCAAGACCTTAAAGCTGGAATACTCATATCATCAGGATCAGGATGGTGCAGCTCAGAGCTTGATAATTCTTCTACATTAATACTTTCTTTAGCTCTATTCCATTCACTATGTTCCATTACAATCTTATTTGGATCAACAGGAGAAACTGACTCTCCAGTAATGCATTTCTCATATTCATCATTTATTTCAGAAACAGTCAGTCCATCCAAAAATACTCTATTGTATTTCATCTTCACAAGGTAGTTGTATCTATGTTCTTGAGTTGGTTCTTGTGAAGAGAAATTTGATACAAATTGAGCTTCATCTATGTCTTCTTCATCTAAAACTTCATCATACCAGTTATCATTGTAAACTTCTTCAATGTCTTCTAAGGCTTCAATTTGTTCTTGAACGTTTTGCTCTTCAACAGTTTCTTCTATTCTTTGTGCTTTTGAAGATGACTCAGTTAAACTTGTATCTGCTATATCATCAAGTTTCCTTTTGCCTTTGAGCACCTCAAGATTCTCTTTAACAATCATCTCAGCTCTTATCATCTGATCTGGTGAAATAGGCTTTTGAGATTCTTTTTCCTTTATTAATTCATCTTTCAATTTTTCATTTTCATTAGAAAATTTCTTGAATTTTTCTTCAAGAATGTCATAATCCTTTATCATAACTTCAATATTTTTGATGATATCTTCTTTATCTTTTGCATAGCTCACAATCTTTTCATCTTTCAATAAATTTTCTTCATTCAACTTCGAATTTTCATCCTTTAGCTTTTAAATTTCCTTTTCAAGAGTTATATTCATCTCCTTCAATCATTCATTCTCAACTTCCAGTTCTTCAATTTCTTTCTCTTTAATCAAATTTTCTTCTTTCAAGTTCTCCATCTCATCAATATCAATTATCTCCTCTGTTTGCATTGACACATTGTGTGTTGTACTCACAGGAATTTCTTCAACTTCTTCATTCACTTCAGCTTGAAACACTGGTTCATATAACATATTATTCATGAAATCAAAATCAAAAGATTGATTTTGTGAATCTTCTTCATGTACAGAATCAGCATGAATATCAGCATCAATAGTTTCTTCAGCTAAGTTTTGAGGTTCATTGACATTATCATCACATTCCTTTCATCAATTGCCTCTTGATGTGCTTTAGTTGCACCATCATTACCATCATCATCATTATTATTATCATCATCATCATCTTCTGATGAGCTTTTAGTAGCTTCATCATCACTTTCTTCATCATCATCATCAATCATATCATCTACAACATCCTCAAAAGATCATTTGGATCTATTGGTTCATCTTCAGATAAATGATAGTGTTGTTGATTGATGTCAACTTCATCCATAGCTACATTCCTTATATAATCAAATAATGGAATATTTTGAGCACCAGTAATCATACAAAGTCTCTTATACACGGCATCAGACATGTGCTCTAATTGCAACTTATCTCCTTTACCCCTTCAACATATAAATCTTGATTCTCTTCATTAATAAGCAGTTGGAGAAATATTGGATACATCAAGTATTTGTTTCTCTTTCCTCTTTCAAGGTTGAATATGAATCCATTCATTATCAACTTTGCCGTGTTATATCTTCTGTTTGTGGCTAAAGCAATGATAGGAGATGCAATGTCCACTGGGAATGAATCCCAACCAGCACTTCTTTTGGACATGCAATGTTGAAATATATCACAACAATTTCCAGTGTTTATATACTCTTGCTCTGAAAAATTGTTTCTTAGGGAAGTGATCAGGATGACCCATTTGTAGAAATACATCTTTACATTCATTGAAAGTATACTCAGATAAGTCTTCTGGGTCATTTTCACCAAGTTTAAGAGGTATTCTGATTGCTTGTTCAGAAACTTCAAGCATTCTATCTGATGTAATGAAGGCTCTTAAAACTTTATTCCCTTCTTCATCTCTTTCTACTTCTGTTGTTCTCCAGAATCATTTGATCAATCTTGCATTAATCATTGGTCTTGCACACATTGCATAGACATATTTTGATCTTAACAGAAATTGTCTAATTTCTTCATAACCAAAAGCTTCTCTGTTTTCATCATCTAAGAAAGCAGCAACATTATGTTTAGGCTTAAACTTCAAAGCTGCCATCTGCAAAACATAGAGAAAAAGAGTATTAGAACATTTTACACATGAATTTGCAATTTTGTAATATTAAACTCAATTTTGACTTATGATTTTGACTTTTGACTTATGAATTTAATTTGTGAAATCTTAAAATTTATTCATTTTGTATCTATCATCAAGCATTTGAGTTCTGATTTATATACTTTTTGTTACAAAAAATATTTTTTTATTTTTTTATATTTTTATTTTTTTTATTTTTTGTATTTTTGTTTATTTTTATTTATTTTTTATTATTTTTTTATTCAAAATTTGAATCTGTCTGTTCATCTTCTTCTTCTTCATTCGAAGAACAGACTGATCGATCTATAATCAATATTATTTATAATTTCAGTCGATGAACTTTATATCAAATTGCTCGAAATTTGATACATATCAACAATCCAGGGTCAATTTTAGATATGAATAAGATTTGATTAGTTAAACTTTGAATGTTAGTGTTCGAACGCCCAAATAGCAGTCAAACGCCTATACCAATCATCATGGTTTAACCAAAATCTACTGATTTGAATCACAAACTTACGTTTATAGACCCAAATAATATCTAACAATCAACAAGATTTGTTGCAATTACTAAGAATCTGAGACTTCGATGACGACGAGTCGATAGTTCAGAGAATTTTTTTTTGAGAATTTTGAAAATGAATGAGAAACAAGTGTAAGTGTTCAATTTATATTAAGTGAAATTTTAGACGCATGAGCACTGTTTGTGCGTATTAAACCCTAAAATTCACAAAAAAATGAGACGCATGAGCACTGTTTGTGCGTTTTGACTCAGACGCATGAGAACTATTCAGACGCATAAGCACTGTTTAGGCGCTTTTGCACTGTTCAGCCACATGAAGTTCCTGAAACGTGTAACACTTGTAACTCTTGTAACATTTCAACACTGTGTAGACGCATGAGACATTTCAAACGTCCAACACTTGGTTAAAATCAGACTCATTATCAATGTTTAGGCGCATAGGTTTGTGTAAAACGCCCAACACTTGTATAATTCCTGAAAGTTCACCATGCTCCTATTTAGACGTATGCACACTATTTAGGCGCATGAGTTGACTTTGAGTTGACTTTCATGAGTCTAACACTTGTGTTTTTCAAAATTCTTCACCTGTACACTGTTTAAACATATCAGTAATATTTCATACTAATATTTAAACATTTTAAGCACACTTTTGAATTTTCCAGAATTTACCTTTTAGTCCCTCAAATTTGAACTTTTTGCATTTTGCACACTCAATTTTTAATTTTTAACAATTTTAAAATTTATCTTTCCCTTCATTTTAGTCTGAAATCAAATATCTATTTTTCAACTTTTGAAAGAAGCATTTCCACTTGCAAATTTATATAGGTTCATATTATTATTTTCAAATGTTACAATATCAAACACACATATACTTTGAACATATAGCATCATCCTTTCAATTCAACATTTTAATTTTGATTTTGATTTTCTGAGAAAAACTCTTTCATTTATTACTCCCACTAAACTTTTAATTTTGAACAACTTATAAGTTTCCTAGGTAAGATAATAAGATCACACATCTCATTGTTACATTTCCTTCACACACAGAAAACATGCATAAAATCAAAATGAAAGCAGAATCAAAATCTAATATAAACAAAAGAATAAATGTCTGAAGTGAGATCATATCAATGAAGATCAGCACATTAAAATAAAAAAATGTGAATAGTCATAGACAATGAATAACTCCTGATCAAGTGTGTTCCAGGTCAGTGATATCACATCAAAGGAGACACAAGATCTAAGGACAGAAAATAAGTGCTTTTGACAAATTATTACCTCACTTACTTTTTCAATTCTTGGATTGATTAGGGTATATTTAGATATGACATGATGTACATCATACAGAGACTAAGAGAGCTCAACTATCATCATGACATGCAAGAAAGAACACATACTCAACTTATTACCTGAAACATATGTATCATCAGAGTTCATGTTACTTAAATTAATAGAGAATGATCATGGATAACCATTTGATCAGCTCTAACTATTCATTTGAATAGTTTGTGCACATTGGCATCTTTTGCATCAAAGAGAGAATCCAGGTCTGTAATCACTTACAACAAACGATATCTCAGCACTTCAGGTCTATGATGACTCATAACAGAGAAGTGATATGATGCTTTGTAACAGATCTCATGTTTAATCACATTACCAACAGGTGTGAGTGGTGTAACTTAACAAGCAATCAATCTGATAAGCCAAAACATCTCAAAAGTACTCAGATGAATACACACAAGCATGAAGATTTAGTGTAATCACAAGAATTTACTGTTTCAGTATAATAGTATGATATTGTCTACACATCATATCTGATCATGTCAGACTTTATTAATGAGTGAAGTATGCAACTGATCTCACTAATGTACTATCATTTCTCACATATTGCATAAACATATTCTTTTAAAAAAATAAACTGACAATAAGAAAAAGACTCTATTTTTTGGAGTTTTGATTTATACTTTTGTATTTGGTTTTTCTAAGAAAACAAAAATCACACACACACAAAATACAAACAGGCAATTAACATTGAGAGGATCACTTATGATTATCTTTTGATTTAGAGAGTTCACATATGATTAATAAGACCAATTGACTCTAGTAAATACTCAAACCGTCCTGGTAGGAAGGCTTTAGTAAATAGATCCGCCAACTGTTTTTCCGTTGTAATTTGAATCAATATGATTAATCCTTTTCCAGAGTTATCTATGAGAAAATGATATCAAATTTCGATATGTTTTGTTTTTGAATGTTGAACAGGATTAGCTGTAATGAACATAGCAGCAGTGTTATCAATGTAAATAGGTGTTTTAAGAAAATTGAACCCATAATCCAGTAGTTGATTTTGCAACCAGAGGATTTGAGAACATCCTGCTGATGCAGCAATGTACTCAGCTTCTGCAGTTGAAACAGAGACATTTGTTTGTTTCTTACATTGCCAAGAGACTAATCAGGGACCAAGAAATTGACACCCACCCGAAGTAGATTTTCTATCTCGACAACATCCACCATAATCACTATCTGTGTATCCATGTATTTCAAAGTTACCCTCATAAGGATACCAAAGCCCTAAAGTTGGTTTACCTTTGAGATACCTGAATATCCTTTTGACAGCAATTAAGTGAGATTCTTTCGGGTCTGATTGATACCTGGCACAAACACAAACTGTATACATAATGTCTGGTCTAGATGCAGTAAGATACATCAAAGAACCAATCATTGATCTGTATAACGTTTGGTCAATAAATTTTCCTTTTGAATCAGGTTCAATCTTGGTGTTTACATCTGCTGGAGTTCGTATGGGCTGACAGACTTGCAACTTAAATTTCTTCAAGAGCTTGTCAACAAACTTCTCTTGTTTGATGAAAATTCCATCGTCAGTTTGCTTGACTTGAAGTCCAAGGAAAAAATTAATCTCTCCCATAGAACTCATTTGGAACCGAGATTTCATGATTTCTTCAAATTCATTGCATAATTTTGGACTGGTAGACCAAATATGATATCATCAACGTACACTTGTACACATAAGAGATCATCATTATCCTTCTTTATGAATAAAGTTAGATCAATTTTCCCTCTTGTGTATCCATATTGGATTAAGTGTTGTGATAATGTCTCATACCAAATTCTAAGGGCTTGATGAAGTCCATATAAAGCTCTAAGCAGCTTATATACTCGATGTGGACATTCTGCATCCTCAAAGCCCGGAGGTTGCTTCACAAACACATCGTCAGTGATAGGACCATATAGAAATGCACCCTTTACATCCATTTGATACACCTTAAATTTCATGAATGAAGCATAAGCTAGGAAAACTAGAATGGATTCAAGTCTTGCAACTGGTGCGAACACTTCGTCATAGTCTATCCCTTCTTCCTGAGTATACCCTTGTGCAACAAGTCTTGCTTTGTTCCTTATTACTACACCACGATCATCAGTCTATGTCTAAACAGCCATTTCGTGCCTATAGCATTTTCTCAATCAGGTAGATCCACTAAATTCCACACTTCTTGTTTGCAAAATTGAAGTAATTCTTCTTGCATGGCTTCTATCCAACCATTGTCCTTTAAAGCTTCTGTAACATTTTTAGGAACAATTTGAGAAAGAAAACAAGAGTATAAGCACAAGTTTTCTTGTTCTGATTTACTCCTTGTTGTTCTCTCATTCAATGGACCAATCATCTGAGAAATTGGATGATTCTTGTGATACGAGATGTTGGAATCTCATCACATTAAACATTAACATCCAGATTTGTTTGGTTTAAGTTGGAAAGCTGATGTAACAAATTTGAAGAATGTGGATTGAAGTTTTGAACTTGAGTCGGTGAGTTAATAAAGTAATCAAAGTTACTAGTATCAACTGCATCACAAGAGATGGATGATGTACCAGACTCAGGTTGCACAAACTCATTACCATCATTAGGAAATGATTGTGATACTTCCTAATCAAGAGAGACTGAATGATCTGAAGCTGTATTAGCTTTATTATTGTCATTGAATCGTATTGTTGAGTCCTTGACAAATGATAAAAATGTGTAGTCTGAGCTAGAATCATCTGGGTCGTCAGAATCTGAATCCTCACTGAAAGATCCAAGATCTCCTCTAGAGTTTTTCTTACCTGTAGAATCAAGACAATTTGATTGATTAAACAAGTTAAATTGAAGAGAGTTTGATAATGAATCTAATCAAATAACCATGCAGGACCATTTGAAACTGATGGAAAAGAATTTTCCAGAAATTTAACGTTGAATGTTTCAAGAATTATATTTGTCCTAGAGTTGTACACTCGATAGGCTTTTGAAACAGATGAGTATCCAACAAAAAATCCATTATCAGATTTTTGATTCAAATTTTCCTAACTAATCATTTGAATTAAGAATCATAATAGGACAACCAAATGATTTTAGAAAGTTTATGTTTGGTTTTCTGCCAAACATTAACTCATATGGAGTTTTCATTTTATCCTTCATAATTAAGATTCTGTTCTGAACTAAACATGCAGTTGATATAGCTTCATCCTAAAAAGTGATAGGAATTTTTGCTTCAGCTAACATAGAACGAGCAGCTTCAATCAGTGTTCTATTCTTCCTTTCAGCAACTCCATTTTGTTAAGGAGTTCCGAGACGTCTATGCCAAAGCTGGCTTTCATCATTTGATGCTTTAGCAATTAGGCATGTTGTTTCGGTTGAAGGATCAACTTGAGACATATCCAGCTTGTATACATCTCTATCCCTTTCAGTTGTAACAATTACCCAATCTTAGCTTATCTGAAAATCTGGCTTCAAAACATAACAGAATGAATCATCAAATAGAACAGAGTATGATTTATCACATATTTGGGATATACTTAAAAGATTAAAGTTCAACTATGAACAAAAGCTGACTTTGTCAAAGTTTATTATCCCATTTGATACTGTTCCTTCTCTTGTTATTTTTCCTCCAGCATCACCACCAAAGGCGACGTGTGTTCCATCTTTTAACTTAAAATCTTGTAACAAGGCAGGATTGCCTGTCATATGCCGGCTACACCCACTATCCACATACCTTGTATTAAGTGGTCTTCTTTGGCGTACCTGCACAACAAGAAAATTAAGTTGAGATATCCACCTAAGCCGAGATGGTCTTGGGTTTTCTAAATTTATCAACAATGGTAAATTGTTTGTAATGAAGATTATTCAAATCAGGTTTATTCTTGATGAATTTACCAATCTTGTTTTGGAAATTGTTTTGAAAATCGTTTGAGTTATTTTGGAGAACATTCATACCATTTGATTGATCAATTTTTGACATGTATTGATGACTAACCTTTTTATTAGTCATTCTTACAGATCTTGGTATGAATTGTTCTTGCACATTTTGTTTAGATCTCATATAATTGTTCTTTTGAAAAGATCTCAAACCTAAAGAAGGTTGATTAGTTAATTTTTGAAATCCATCAGTTTGATTTCTCATATATTGAGGATTAACATAACCTTTGCTCATGTTTGAATTTGCAAATCCTCTAGTATGTGATCTCTTTCTAAAATAACAATTTATAGTATTGTGGGTCTTCTCATCACAATAAGTACAGTATTTGTTAAAATAACAATCTACTGTGGAATGATTTCTCATGTCACATATGTGACAGTACTTATTGAAATAGCACTCAGCAGTATTGTGATTTTTCATATCACATATTTCACAGTACTTTTGTGGAGTTAAAAACAACTGTTTGTTAACTTTTAACATTATATTTGATTTTGGTGTCAAATAGTTATTTTTCACATTTTGATTTTGTGCCAGATTATTTTGCATCTGTTTAACATGAACTTCCTTCTTGAATTCATTAGGAACAAATCTTCGAATATTCACAAACCCTAGCCGTCCAGAGCGCCCTAAGCAGCCTATCCAACTTCATAGTTCGTTCCTGATCGATTTCTACTCAGTTCATAATGTTTGTTTCATCGTTAGATCGATCAGGTTGTCGTTCTCACTGATTGGATCTCCTATCAAATAGGATTACGCACTATTTGATCTGGTCTCACACAGATGCCGTTAGTACTCCGTACGAAAACGGTCCTAAAAATATCTTAGAATCTTTGCAAACTATTTGACTGCCTTAGACTTTTAGGTCACCTGGATCGTACAAAATATGAATTAAAATCGTGCTTGATATGAATTGACTGAGATTACTGTATATTATCTGTAGGGTGTTCTAACTGTCCTTCTGCTGCATCCAGATATATGTTGACCTAGACATAGTTAGACATCAGCTTGATGTTCAGTATGTCCTTCAGTTGCATCCTGATACATGCAAACCTAAGCACATATAGACGTCATTGACCTTGTGTATTATTCCCAATTGGATGTTCTGTCTGTCCTTCTATTGCATCCATATATATGCAGACCTAGACACAATCAGACATCTGCCCTATCTCAATTGATTTATAATATTAGGCATAATCATAAATCTCATAAAGTGAAACATCAAATATGTGTGTGAGAAGGAGTTTTGGGCTTGATAGAATGCACAAATTGTATTTTCTAGGGTTAAGTATGAAACTCATTTGGATTCGTAATCGATTAATCATTCAAAACATGATTGACAGGATCAACGATCACAAGTTTGAAGTATAAGAGTGTAATGCAGCGGAATGAAGAGATGAATTAGTCAAATTATAGCAAGAGAATGTTATTTGTAAACAAATGCGAGAGAATATTTTTCTGTGATTTGGAATGTTTCAATAATGCTCAATATTATTGCTAAATCATTCACAGTTACAATAAGGTTGGCACTCCTTATATAGAGTGCAATCACTGCTGTAATCACGGGATGGTGATTACTAGCAGATCTAATACAAAAATAACTAATTCTTAATAAACTACTGAAATGTTCACAACTACTGAGAACATGTCAGAGTACTAAGTATAAAACATGAAACCACTGAAAAGAAACTACTGATACTACAACGACTGAAGAACAAACTCTTCAGTCGTTTTACAAAACTACTGAAAATATAAAATATAAAACTACTGAAAGCAAACCGTCACAACTACTGAAGAAGTCCTCTTCAGCTGTTGTGACAACGCCTGATACTTTGTCTTCAGCACTTGTCTTCAGACTTTGTCTTCAGCACTTGTCTTCAGACTTTGTCTTCAGTACTTGTCTTCAGACTTTGTCTTCAGCAGTTGTTGTGACGTCTGTGGGACTTAAAGGTTTTTCTGATCCGGCTCATTGGTTCTTTTGGTCCAACAAACTCCCCCTGAACCAATGCAGCCAAAACCTTTAACTTTATTGAGGTCCCACTTATTGTTGGCAGAATGAATGGTCTTTTTCCTTCTTGATCAGTTGAGAAGATGACCCATATAAGCACCGGCCTGGAAGTAAGTCTCTGATGATTTGGTTGGCAAAGTATGGATGGGAGCTCTGTATTTGGGAATTGGACACTGAGCTGTTTCCCCATCCATGAAACTCACTTCCCGTGTATAAGCCTGTAGGATTCTCTGGTGTAAGCTCTGAGAAACATGATTTGTTCTTCCATAGTAAGATTCTCTGGTTCACCATCGAACAATCCTTCACGCCCATACAGCTCTGAGATGTATTTGGTCTGTTTGCCATTTTTGAGCTCAACTGTTGTGATCTGTCTGTAGGCAAATTCATCTGGATGATTACCTTCAAGTAACAGACTGAGCTCATTTTGTTTGAAGTTCTCAAGCTTCTTGTAGACTAACCCCTTCTTGATCACTCTGTTTTCTAACATCTTTTGGGGAGGTTGTTTAGTCTCATAAGCCTTCTTGAAGTCTTCTACAATCTCCCAGGGTGATACTACAAGGACCACTGTGATCTCTTCATCTACGATCCTCTTTATCTGGCCCTTGTATCGTGCAGGAATGTCCTTCTTCACAATTCTGTGAGCCACCCTAGGATCAGGCCACATCCTCACCTTTTCTTTTTGATATTGAAATGTGTTGGCGAGGGTATACAGTCTCAGAGCTTCTTTCTTCATACTTATTATTGATGAAGAGGCAGCATAAGTTTTATCTATACTTTTTAGCATCTCCTCATCATGAAGCCTTTGCAGTTGCTCTTCTTCGATCTTTACTCTCACAGTTTCCATCTGTGAGGTGGGAGTGATGGGCATAGATTTGGCTTTAGGCAAAGTTAGGACTGCAGAAAGAGGCAGCCTATCTTCTTCCTCATCATCCTCTTCTTCTTCTTCTTCTAGCCTCAACATCCTTCTCTTCTTCTTCTTGGATGCATCATCGGCTGTTGGTTTTGAGGGTAAAGGAGTTGGCTTAATGGGTTGTGGTAGTGGTGATTTTGAAGTGGTAGGTTTTGCAGGTTGTTCTAGCATTCTTGTAATGAGTGAGGCTTTGGAGTATTTTGCTAGTTCGTTTCTTTTTCCAGCACCTGCTTCATTTAAAGCTTCAATCACTAATCCCTTTGTATATGCTTCAGACGTACAGATCTTGGTGGTTATAGCCAAGATACCGTCCCTGGTCCATGACTTAATCTCTATCAATGATCTTCCAAGATACTTAGCAATAAATCTGATCATGATCTCCAGTCTTTCTCTTTCTAGCACATCATAGCTTGCCCATCTTGAGTTAATTTCTTCAACTTCAAGTCTTCTAATCTCTGAGTCAAGCTGTGCAGTATCGAACCCTTGTCTGTATAGTTGGTCAATAATGGAGTCCATAGATTTACTATGTGTAGCATCCGCCATTTTGACCATCTCATCAAGCTGGAGTTCTTTTCTTTCCATCTTCCTCTTCTTATATGTGATGTGAAAGTCTTTGTGACTTTCACTCACTTGATCAGTTTCAGCTCCCTTCACATACTCTTCCTCCTTCTCAGTCTCTTTCTCAACAACCTCTTCTTCCTCCTGTTCTCTCTCTATCAGTATGCGCTTCCCTTTGTCTTTCACTGACTGACTCTCCCCCTTTTTGGTTGCATTGGTTGCAAGGGTTTGAGTAGTAGAAAGCCTTGTGCTCATAATCTCCTCCACCAGTGGCTGTAGGATTGAGGGAAGTTTGTCATCCAAGGTTTTGATCACAATATCGGTGATCATTGGGGTGATGAGAGGTAGGGATTTTTGGAATATAGCAGCTGTTTGCTCAGAGGGGTTCTGTCCCTGAGAAACAGTGCCAGAAGTAGAGGCTGGTGGATTGAATGTTTGTAGTGGCTGAGTGTTTAGGAGACCTTCAGGTGAAGGTGCCATCTGTGGGTGTATGGTGGTATCAGATGGACTTGCTTCTTGAGAGAATTGGTCAAGTAGTCTTTGTAGTCTACTGACTTCTTCCTCAAGAATTGTGTTCTGGGCTAGAACATCATAAAAGAAGCCCAGGTCATCATCAGCAGATGCTGAATCACCTGACCTCTTGCTAGTAGCAAGATGTACATGCTCTGGGTGTAGACCAGATGTAGCATGTGCCCCTTTTTCTTGGAACTGGGGACTTCCAGCCTCAGGACGATGTCCTTCATCAGCTGTTGCCTCTGATGAGGTCTTAGCCATGTTACCAGCCTCAGTCTGATCATGTGCTGATGCAGAAGAGGTGGCAGCCTCACCAGATATTCTTGTCTCCGTATCTACACTAGGAGACTGAACATTTAAACCCCTGTGCTGTGGGTTGTCAGAAGCATGTTGATCCTCTTCCTCAATATATGTGGTTTTCCCTTTAGATAGTTGTCTTGGAGGAGGAGAGGCATGCAGCTGAGTCAGCACATTTGCAATTATAAGTGTTGGACTTTGGGGGGCATTTTCATTGGGAGATAGGGTATTATGCACCTGGGGAGAATGGTGAGTTTCAATGGCAATCTCCTCAAATGAGGAAGATTCCAGATTTGTGGGTACCCCTTCTTTGGTTGCTTCAGGTTCCTTTTGAGAGGAATCCTGAGCGGCTGTGGCTGGGTGAGTCTCTGATACTACTGGGGGGTTAACACCAGTAAGTATATCCTGTCTTGGTGGTACAGGAGCATCTTCAGGGGACTCATCTTCCTGAATAGCTGTTTTGGTTCGTTTTGTTTTTGGTTTGGTGGGGACTTTGGATTTTGTGGTGGTGGCTGTGGGTTCCAGCTGCGTGGGTTTGCGCAGCTTGGCAGCCATTTTGAGTGATTGGTCAGAGTTGTGCCGGGAGTATACTCAGGCAATACAGCCATAGCAGGGACTCCCAGGCCAACAATCCCTCAGCTTGAAGCTGGTTTTCAATTATGGCCATTATAAACCGAGGATATAGTATCCAACGGTTAGAAAGTTGTTTTTGGGCCATATCCTTGAGCTCTAAGAATAATATTTCAGAAAAATTTAAAGGTTGTTGCTCAAGGATAGAGTACAATACCTGTTGCCACCTTGTGGACATTTGATCCCATGATGAAGTCTTTGGAGCCAGGCAGACATTTACCATATGAAAGATAAGCCGTTCAGCATCCTGGAAATGTTTCTTCAATATGGTAGAGGCACTCAGATTGCCTTCGTATCCATGGTGGGCAAAGGATAGATCAGTGGTGCCCTTTGGATAGCTAGTCGGGAAAGTGGCATCATCCAGATTGAGGGTTTGGCGAAGAATCTCTGGATTGATGACCACCTTTTGGCTATGGACAAACGAATGAAGTGACTCTGTGTCATTCTCCTCAGAGACAAGAGTGACGTTTGTCCAGAATTGGCTAAGGGATTCGGCATATATGGTGGGGTTTATCAGAAAGGCTGTTTGGTAAGGTGACTGGACCATTAAATCAATGGCGTTGTGAAACTTGGTCCAGAATGGTGATTTAGTAAGGTGAGCGACACAGTTGTGTCGAGGTTTTAGTTGCATGGTCGCCATGGATGAAGAGAGGGTACAGAGTTTTTGAACGTTAGGTTTGAGAGGAAAGGTGAGAAAAACTCTGGTGAGATAAGGGATTTATAGGGTAGGGTTATGAACCGACTGAAGGTTTTTGGTGAGTCATCATTTGCTGAAACTGATGACGTGGCATTAACTTTGAGGTTGAAATGACTGACCGTATTGGTGTGATCATCAGTTGTTATAAAACAACTGAAGACTTGGTTTTAACCGTCAGACATTGAAACAGCTGAAGTCTTTGATTTAGTCTTCAGTAGTTATAAAACTACTGAGGACAAGTCCGACTTCAGGTGGTGAAACAACTGAGGACATGGTGTTTGTCATCAGTAGTTATGTAACTACTGAAGACAGTGGTTTTGTCATCAGTTGATGGTAACAGCTGAAGACTTAGCGGTAGTCTTCAGTAGTTGTAAACTACTGAAGACATAGCTGTGGCTTCAGTTGTTTAGAAACAGCAGTTGTAAAAACAACTGAGAGAAATTACTCATCAGCTGTTGTCGTCAATTCTTAGCTTTTCAGCTGTTTCAGTCTGACCTCCACATTAAAATGTTTCATTGGTCATCAGTACTTATCTGCATTTCTGACATCAGCGTGGTAGTTACATCAGCTGTTGTGATTTCATCAGCTGTTATACTACATCAGCTGTTTTAACAAATGAAGTACTTATATATGACATGGTTACCAATGATCATCAGTATTTATTACTGAGATTATCGGTAGTTGTCACTTATTCTAGCTGCAGCATACCAAGCCTTAACATCAGGTTGTGGAAAGTTGAACTATCCAAAGGCTTAGTAAAAATGTCTGCAAGCTCATCAGCACTAGGAACAAATTTTGGATCAATCAGACCTTTTTCAAAACAATCTCTAATAAAGTGATGTCTGATTTCAATATGTTTGGTCCTAGAGTGCTGTACAGGATTCTTGACAATACAAAGAGCTGAAGAACTGTCCATTAACAATGGAGTCTTAGTCTCAGTTATGCCATAATCCAATAATTGGTTTTGAAGCCATAATACCTGAGATGTACAACTTGCAGCAGCAATGTACTCGGCTTCAGCAGTTGATGTAGCAACTGAGGTTTGTTTCTTACTCTGCCAAGAAATCAAACAGTTGCCTAGGAATTGGCATCCACCAGAAGTTGATTTCCTGGTCAACTTACACCCTGCATAGTCACTGTCAGAAAAAGCAACTAATTTACCAGAATGTCTAGTAGAATACCATAAACCTAGAGATGGAGTGCCTTGCAAATATCTAAAGATCCTCTTGACTGCAATCAAATGAGACTCCTTAGGTGCAGCCTGAAATCTAGCACAAACACATGTAGCAAACATAATATCTGGTCTAGAAGCTGTTAGGTACATCAAGGACCCAATCATACATCTGTAAAGTGTTTCATCAACCACTTTACCTTTCTGATCTGTATCCAGTTGTGTGGTGTTGCACATGGGAGTAGAACATGGTTTACAATTTTGTAAATCAAATTTTTCCAAAAGATTTTTTGTATATTTGGACTGATGAATGAAAATTCCATCAGCCTTTTGTTTGATTTGCAAACCCAGAAAGAATTGTAATTCCCCCATGCACTCATTTCAAACTTTTGTTGCATCAGCTTTGTAAAGTCATCACACAACTGTGGATCAGAAGATGCAAAAATAATATCATCTACATAAATTTGAACAAGTAGATTATGCTGCCCTGCTTTCTTAATGAACAAAGTTTTATCTATGGTGCCTCTAGTAAAATTATTTTCAAGAAGAAAGTTTGATAATGTCTCATACCAGGCCCTAGGAGCTTGTTTCAACCCATAAAGAGCCTTATCAAGCTTATACACCCAATTAGGATGTTTGTTGTCCTCAAAACCTGGTGGTTGACATACATAAACCTCTTCTTTAATTTTCCCATACAGAAAAGCACTTTTGACATCCATTTGAAAAACTTTAAGATTTTGATAAGCAGCATAAGCTAAAAACAATCGAATTGCTTCCAGTCTGGCTACAGGAGCAAAGGTTTCATCATAATCAATACCTTCTTCTTGTGCAAACCCCTGAACCACCAGTCTGGCCTTGTTCTTAACAATAAGCCCATTTTCATCAGTCTTATTCCTAAACACCCATTTAGTGCCTATTGCACACTTACCTGGAGGTAGAGGAACAAGTTCCCACACTTGTTGTTTCTTGAACTGAAGAAGCTCAAGCTGCATGGCATCAACCCATCCATTGTCTTTTAATGCAATGTGATAATTCTTTGGCTCTTGCTGACTAATGAAGAGAGCATAGAAGCAGAAATTTGACAATTGACTTCTTGTTGATACACCAGCAGTGATATCACCAATGATTTGAGACATAGGGTGATTCTTCAGATCTTGATACACAATGAGATCAGTGCAGTGTTTGTAGCAGGCTCAGCAGCAACAGATGGTGATGGTGAAGAATTTCCTTGAAACCAATCAGTTGATGGTAGTTCAAAGGAAGTTGAAGTTGTAGAAATCTCATCAGCATTTGTTGTGGATTGTGCTGCTGGAGCTGCAGGAACATCAGGTCTAGCTGAATCAGGCAGTTGATCAGTAAATCTGAAGAGGTGAGTACTGCTATCATCATCATCAGCACCAGCAGTACCACCAGGTGGAGAACTGTTGACATGAGCAACAGCAGGAGTTTGATGAGGAGCATATTGTAGTATGTCCAAATCAAATATCTCCACAGGATTTTGTGGAATCTTGTCCTTTGGAGATTCATTAAACTTAACATGTAGAGTCTCTTCAACCATCTTTGTTCTACAGTTGAAGACTCTGTATGCTTTGCAAGTTGATGAATAACCAACAAAATATCCTGCATCCACCTTAGAATCAAATTTCTGGAGTTGATCCCTTGTGTTGAGAATGAAACAAGGACATCCAAAAGCTCTAAAGAATGAAATTAGAGGGGCCAAATGATGAAGAACTTCATATGGAGTTTTCATCAACCTCTTATTCACTAGAGCTCTATTTTGTACATAACAAGCAGTATTGATAGCTTCAGCCCAAAAAGTCATTGGCAATCCAGAGTCAGCCAACATGGACCTTGCAGCTTCAATAAGGGTCCTGTTCTTTCTCTCCACTACTCCATTTTGTTCAGGAGTTCTTGGAATGCTAAAATGCCTCTTGATTCCCTTTGAGAGGAAGAACTCATCAAGTGTGTTGTTTCTAAATTCGGTTCCATTATCACTTCTAATACACTTGACTGAGAGGGAATACTGCTTCTCAACATACAACACAAAGTTGATAATCTTCTGAGGTGCTTCATCCTTTGAATGCAAAAAGAAAGTCCATACAAATCTGGAGTAATCATCCACAATTACTAGACAGTATTTCTTCTTAGCCATACTCATCACTCTCACAGGACCAAAGAGATCCATGTGAAGAAGCTGTAAGCAGGCTGTGGACTTAGGTTCTTCTATGGAAGGAAATGAAACTTTGTGCTGTTTTCCTTTTAGACAAGCAGTGCAGTCATCTTCACATTTGAACTCCTTCATAGGCAATCCCCTTACTAAACCATGGTTAATCAGCTGATTTATGTTTTTGAGATTAACATGACCCAGCCTTCTATGCCATAGTGTAGATTCTTGAGGGGAAGCCTTGGAAAATAGGCAAGGATGGCCTTTGAGATCTATTTTCTTAGAAAGATCTAAGGCATACACTCTTCCTGTCCTGTTGGCCTTAAGGAGAGTGTGTTTATCCAACACCTTGTCAATCAAACTCAGAACTTTGGATGACAGAATCCGGCAGTTCTGACTTGTGAAAAGAGCAACATGGCCTTTGTCACACATTTGACTGACACTCAAGAGGTTGTACTTGAGATTTTCCACATGGTTAACATCATCAAACTTTATTTCCCCATTGGAAACAAAGCCTTTGCCGATGATGTAACCCTTTGCATCATTGCCAAAAGATACAAATCCCTTCCTTCCTTGAGAGTAGTCATTAAGAAGTGATCTGTTTCCTGTCATATGCATGGATCCTCCACTGTCTACATACCAGATGCCTCTGTGGCATGTTGAAGAACCCTGCAGAACAAAGCAAATTAGTTAGATTTTGAGACCCAAACCTTTTTGGTTTTGGGCCTATTCACATCAACAGATGGTGGACTAACAAGTTTGCTAGAAATAACAGCTTGAGAGGAAGAAGATGGTGGAAAAGAGGAATCCTTTGGCTTGGACCTCCTTTTCTGTGGATTCAACATAGGAGCATCTAATTGGTTGACTCTTCCCAATAGATGTTGAACCATCATAACCAGCTGTGTCTGATTTTGTGATAGAGCTTTCAGCTCTTCAGACACATTAGGACTGGAGTTTGATAAGTTCTTATGTTGCACCTTCTTCTTTTGAGCAACCTCAGCTGTTACCTGTTTAACCCCTTCCTTTTTGGATTTCTTTTTGGACTTGAGGATTACAGGATTTGATGTTGCTGGTACAAATGTGGCTTTAAACTCATTTTTCATTTTTACCATTTTCTCTTTAATTTCATCTTTATGTTTGAGTTTGGATCCTCTTTTGTACCAACAATCATCAGTGAGATGATTAAACAAACCACATACTTCACATGGTTTCTTTTTCATCTTTTGTTGATCATCAACTAAAGAGGATGAAACTACTGAAGACTTGCTCTTCAGTACTTTGGAAGCACTATTTGCTTTCTTGGCTTCCTCTTTAGTAGTCTTCAAACTCTTTCTACTGACAGTTTTCTTCTTTTCAGTGCTGTCAGTAGTTGGAGCTTGAACTTCAGGAGTTAAATCTTGCTCTCCAGTCCTTTCAGGACTTTCAGACATAACTCCTGAGTTGACCAACTCTTTGATCATGTGAGTGTCAGCAATTGAACTATCAATATTAGCTGATAAGTTCTGAGAGGGCTTATTGCTGACTTCAACTTTTGATGATGCTTTATCAGAAAGTGAATCACATGATGAGGTGGATTGGTTATTGCTTTCTCCATCAGATTTCACCTCTACTCTTGGAGCAAAATCTGTAGGAGGAGCAGTGTGATTATAACCAATGCCAAACTTCACATTGGAAGCTGATTGCTTACTAAGAAGCATCTCAAAACCTTTGCATGATTTCACCATCGATCACACTCTACTTGGGTAACTGCAAGGGTTTCTTTAAGACTTTTCTGGTCCTCCAGAATAACCTCTAGCTTAGCCTTTTCATCATTTAATTGGCATTTAAGCTTATAAATCTCATCATTTTTACTATTAAGAACAGACTCATACTCAGCTTGTCTTTTGGAAATAGTTTTCTCAAACTCAAGTTTTTCATTTATTAATGCTACATTTGCCTCTCTAATAGAGACAAAAGCAGCAATGCAAGATTCAGAACATAACTTGGCTTTGGCCTCTGAAGATACCTGAGTTACCTGTGAAGATGATGCAGTTGAGCAGGAACCCTCAGTTGATTCCAGAGCCATAAGTGCCAGATTTCCAAAAGGACTATCACCACCGTGTTGATCAGCACTTGTGAACAGTTGTTCATGACCAGACATGTCATCTGGCAAGCTGCTCCAATCAACAACTTCTGGGGTGAAGAAGCTATGTTGTTGAGGTTGAGGGGGTTGATGAGATGGTTGAGGTTCTGGAAGTGCATGAGGTTGTGGTACCATAGGAGCTTGAACCTGACTGGTTTGTGGCATGTAATAACACGGGTAAGGATAAGGCATTTGACCCTGAGGAACAAAGTATGCAGGAGATTGTAGTTGAGACTGATGACTAGAATTGACAGGATGTTGCCCTTTGTTTTGTTGACTATTGCTAGAAAAAGTCACAAAAGGTGCAGAGGAATTAGATCCAGATGATCTACATTCTCTAGCAAAGTGTCCAAGCCTTTGGCATCTGTGACACCTCAACTTACTCTTGTCAAAACCAACTTTGGTTTTGCCAGAGAGTCCTGGGAACTTTCTTCCAGTTCTTTTGTAGAACTTCTGAGATCTGATATTTATCAAGGCCATTTGGCTCAAAATATCCATCTCTTCTAAGTCATCATCAGCAATCCCCTTGAGATCATCCATGATGAAGCATAGATTGTCATTATTACACCCAGAAAATTGACTATCAACACTCACAAATGCTGAATCAGAAATGTTTGAAGAGAAATCAATATGCTCATCATACTGGCATTCAGATGAAGCATATTCTGACTCATGACTAACCAGAGCAGTATTGCCTGGTACAAAGTCCTCAGTGAGCTTACCAGATGAAGACAGTTTTCTCTTTTGTTCTATCTCTCTCTCAAATGTGAGCAATTTCCCATGAAGTTGGGTGAGAGATAGTTTGTCCAAATTTGCACTGGAGCGTAGGACAATGGTATATGTATCCCATCTCTCAGGCAGTGATCTGAGAAATCTGTTATTCATCTGAACATTAGTATACTCATGTTTGACCATTTTCAATTCAGAGATCAAACAAGAGAACCGCTCAAACTGTTGAGTCAGTGTCTCACCCTTCCTATGAGAGAATGTCTCATATTGTTGGGCAAGGATTTCTCTATTATTTGCCAAGACCTCATCTGTTCCTCCAAATTGTTCTTTCAAGGCATTCCAGAGGTCATGGGCAGATTCATAATGCATTAACCCAGAATAAATTTCATTTGGTAGCGCCATGGCTAGAATTCCATGAGCTTTTGCATCTATCTCAAATAATTTCTTATCTTCATCTGAGTATTGATCCTTCCTCTTCGGAACCATTTGATTGGTTTCCGGGTTATTCACCATAGGCTTATGTGGACCATGTACCACTGATGTCCAACAACCTGAACTGTTAACAGACAGGTGATGGAGCATACGACGTTGCCATATGTTATACTCATTCCTAACCAGCATTGGAGGCTTGGTTGAGGAACCAGTATTGTGAGGATCATTGGAAGGAGTAGTCATTTTGAAACAAAAAACAATTTTATTCAAGCAAAAATTTTGACACACCACAACAAGCTCAATGAAAACCGAGAATAAGTCTCAGGATGAATGATTAAAACACAGAAAATTCAATCTCTATAGCAGTTTCTTGCAAAATGATACTAATTCACTCAAACTTGGATCTTGAAGAGCAGTTTCAATGATCAATTATTAGATCGATCAATGATTAACCTGCTCTGATACCATTTGACAGGATCAACGATCACAAGTTTGAAGTATAAGAGTGTAATGCAGCGGAATGAAGAGATGAATTAGTCAAATTATAGCAAGAGAATGTTATTTGTAAACAAATGCGAGAGAATATTTTTCTGTGATTTGGAATGTTTCAATAATGCTCAATATTATTGCTAAATCATTCACAGTTACAATAAGGTTGGCACTCCTTATATAGAGTGCAATCACTGCTGTAATCACGGGATGGTGATTACTAGCAGATCTAATACAAAAATAACTAATTCTTAATAAACTACTGAAATGTTCACAACTACTGAGAACATGTCAGAGTACTAAGTATAAAACATGAAACCACTGAAAAGAAACTACTGATACTACAACGACTGAAGAACAAACTCTTCAGTCGTTTTACAAAACTACTGAAAATATAAAATATAAAACTACTGAAAGCAAACCGTCACAACTACTGAAGAAGTCCTCTTCAGCTGTTGTGACAACGCCTGATACTTTGTCTTCAGCACTTGTCTTCAGACTTTGTCTTCAGCACTTGTCTTCAGACTTTGTCTTCAGTACTTGTCTTCAGACTTTGTCTTCAGCAGTTGTTGTGACGTCTGTGGGACTTAAAGGTTTTTCTGATCCGGCTCATTGGTTCTTTTGGTCCAACAATGATAAATTCATTAGCATCTGTTTAAAAGAAAAGAGAATAACATGGATTGAAGTTTAAACTTGGACACACATATTGACAATCGCTCTAACATGCTAGAGTAGGTTAGCGTCAATAAGTGTGTTTTACCTGTGTTCTAGTGATTTGATCCCGCAAAAGTTGTTCACGGCTTGTGTAAATATTAGTCTGAAGTTTTGATCTTATCTCTTAATTTTGTTTTTAGTTAAATTTTGTCTTATTTTAATTTTAGCAAAACCATTCTTCAATATTTTCTGGTTGTCACACCCCGGGCGCAGGTACGGCGGGATGTCACAGACTAGCAACAACATATGAAAGCTGAAACAAACCATCATAAGAGCACAAAAGGAGAGAACATCACATGGCGTTATAGTTTAAAAAGAAACCGGGCTAGAAGTGGATCTAGCCCCCAATACAAGTGCATAATTTATCAATACAAATTGTTTCCAACATAGACAAATTAAAAATGTTCCAAAAGTTTTAAAACTAAATAAACAAATGCCATGGGTCACGGTGCTAGGTCAAGGTCTTCTACATCAGCTAGACTCCTATTAAGGATTACCTGAAACATGCTCAAAAGAAAATTGTGTCAACTAAAAAGTTGGTGAATTCAAGTGCTTAAAGTTTAAAAACAAAAGGATTCAATAGAATCCACATTTTATTTAAAAATCATAGTTTCATTGTTGTGGAAGATCACAATCAACCCTGCACTCAGTCCCGGCTAGCCTCTTCAAAAGTTATGTTGTACCGGTTAATCCCGAAGGAAGAACTGCGCCTCAAACAGTGGACCATACCTGCCGGATGGTTCAGCCTAGTATCTTATAAAAACCTGTCACATGAAATAAAAACATGTCACATGAGACAAACAACCCCGCAGAATCTCAATGTGGTACCCTTCCCGTTCATCACGACCCTAAGTAGATCTACACATATAGTACAAGCGGTTGACACAAAAATTGATGATGGTGATACAAGTAAAAGCAGGTTCTAACGATATCAACAACATACAAGTATCATACAAAAGCTCATAAATGCTTTCAGTTGAAGCATAGCATGTTTCATCCCAAAAACAATAGTAAAAAGGGAACACTAGAACTCACCTTAAGTTTCAAGCAACGGGTTCTTCGAGTACCGGGAAAAGTTTCCAGTTTAGCACCCTTCCATCAAGATTAAGTTATAAGCCACTAATTTTAAGGTCATAAGAGGTGTACTAGGTGTGTCAAGAGGTTAAATGTCCAACTAGATTTGATTTGCTTTGCTAAGGCTTGCATAAAAATTTTCCTTTTATAGAAAGTTAGGGTTTCTTAAGGAAAAATACATGTTTTACAACATTGGATCATTTATACAAGTTAGATTAAGTTTACCAAATGATTATTACTCCAAGGGGGTCGGTTTATAGAGATTTGGCAGAATTTACAGTTTAGTCCTCCAAGTTTTACAATTTACAATTTCTACCCTTAAGTTTGTTTTCTTACATTTATTGACTTTTATGGCCAAATAACAGATTTTTGGAGTTAAGTAATACATCTTAAATAAGATAAATTCCCAATTTTTTAGAATTTAGATTCAGGTTTAGTATTCTTATGTTTTACGTTACCGGTTACAGTAAAACCGAAGGTTTTTACGGTTAAGTATTAAATCCTATAGTTTTGAGTCTTAAACCTTTAAATATAATTTTAAGGACTTTTTGATAAGTTTCTAATCTGTTGAGAATGTACTTTTAAACTTCTTTTAGTTGAAAGCCTCATTTTTAGGTTCAACATGTTAAAACGCGTTTTTACCCGAAATTGACTGTTCAAAAATTTGTTTGACCAATTTTTCACCGTCTTTAAGTCTTATAGTTCCAAACTTACTGAAATAATATGGTTTCCCTAGATTTTTGGTTTATCCTTTAATTTCCAAGATTTTCTTCCAAATGTTACCGGGTTAAGACCCGTTTTTAACTAAAAATTCCATTTAACCCATTCTTTGACCATTTATTCAACGATTCCGGTTCATACCATTTTATTAACCCTTTTTGGTCCTGGAATTCTTTTTAAAATGGTCATTCCCTAATTTAACCTATTTTAAAGTCGATTTACCACCTTTCGGGTCCCCAAATAAGCTCAAAATGCCTACAATCCATACTTTTATTAATTTTCAGCCTTGACATCACCTCATACACCTAATAACACCCAAAACGTACTGAAATAATGATTCTAACTTACTGGTTTAACATATAACCAAAGAACAAGTTGTAGATAAGTGATTTCACCATTTTAACCCATTACACATGTGTAAAATGTTATGGATCATGCTTAAACATTACCAAATCCTTTTTTAACTTTCAAAACAGGTAATTAAGATGTTTAAAAAATATTTTTTAGCAGGTTACAAGCTTTACTTTGAAGGGTTTCAAGATAAGAAACTTAGATGGTGCAAAAATCACCCAAAAAGAGGGTTTTCATGGTGTAACTCGAGTTCCACCCATAGAATCACTAACATATCAGATGAGTATACCTTCAAGGATGTTAGAAACTCCTCAAGAACAAGGTGATAGAAGTAGCTTTCTGTTAGAACAAAGAAAGTAAGGTTTTTGGTGGATAAAAGAAAGAATACACATGACATAGCTTGTTTCAGGTAAGATGAAGCTTACTCTTTATGTGGTTCACGATTTGGAGAGTGTAGAGAGACAAGGTGATCTGGAAATCTTCGAACAAGGGCTGGAGATGTCGAATTTCATGAAACCGTGAATCAAAAGCTCACAAGATAGCACTTTCTTGCTAGTTTGAAGCTTGACCGATGATGTTTGATGGTGTTCTTCGAATGTTATTGCTGCAATGGTGATGGAACCATGGGTGTGTGTGTGTTTCTGCTAGAGAGAATCCGAGAGGGAGAGGAGAGGAAGAGAAAGAGGGTGTGTGTCTGTGTTTTGCATGAAAGGTGAGTGGAGGGGAGGTAGTTTGTGTAAGTGGAGTTTCTAGGAGAATGGTGAGTGGTGGTGTGACATCCGTCACCTTAAGGTCCGTCAATTAACAAGGCTTTCCATTAACTATTCTTCGATAAATCATCCCTCATCTTTATTAACTCTTTATGTGGATATCATGCTTGCTTTATCATCATTGTTCTTGTGCTTTCATTGTGAATTTGTGTTATCTTTAAAAACATTTAAAACATTCAACATCGTAACCGCCAAATATAACATTTTTATATAAAATTAATGTCACCAATAAAACCATTTTTTAAGTTACAAATATCATTAAATATATTTTTATAATTAATATGATTAACCTAATAAAGTCGTTTTTCAACTGAAACAAATTTGGGAAACTCGGGGGTTAAGTGCAGGGACTAAACTTGACATTTTGCAAAACTTGGGCTGGGTATATAAACCCATTTCCAGCCCTAGAAACCATAATTCTCCATCTTCTTCTTCTTCACCATTTTCTTCATCTTTGCACCAAAACCGACCCATTTGGTCTCGTTTTCACCGTCTAGACTTCATTTACAACCTAGTCTACTCCATTCTAGCAGGTACACGACTTTGGTTGTCTCTTTTCTTGTTTATTCACGGCTGTCCATTCTAGGGTTTCGGGTGTTCGGGATCAACCCGAAAACATGAGGTCGTGTGGGTGCGTGTGAGGTCTTTCTGCGTGTGCTTCTTGTTTGTGTATGTGTGTAGAGTGTTTCTGGAAGTCCTTGTTGTGTAAAACTTGTGCTCACCCGTCAACAGTCGCGATTATGCTGTCCAGGCGACTGGGTCTGTCATGCGATTGAGTCGTGCGACTAGGTGAGTCGTGCGACTGAGCCATGCGTCTGAGTCAATCGTGCGACTAAGTTGTGCGACTGGGTGTGTCGTGCGACTGAGTCGTGCGACTGTGTGTATGTGTGCGATTGAGTCAGTTGACCGAATGAATGTATGCGATTGTGCGTGTATCGCACGACTGGAGTCCAATAGCACGAATGAAGGTTCAATCGTACGAATGTAGCTGATTCGTACGAATGAAGGTTGATTCGTGCGTATGGAGGTTGAGTCGTGCGATTGGGTGTTGTGTGGTACGACTAAATGCCAGTCATACGAATGAAGGCTCAATCGTACGAATGAAGCTGATTCGCACGATTGAGGGTTGATTCGTGCGAATGGAGTGTTGAGTCGTGCGTCTGGTCGTGTCGTGCAACTGAAGTTGTTGTGTGTGATTTCCTTCGTATGCGTGGTGTGTGTATGTCGTGTGATGTTGAGGTAACATTAACACAGTTGTCATTGTTCGGCCACAAAGATTAAAGTCAACGCTAAAAAGCCCACAAATACTATTCAAAAATCAAATCAATCTAGCGTCTCACGATTATCAACCAATTTGTAACTACTAATGTTTATCAAATACTTCTTCAATAACTTACACAAATATCATCAACAATGGCAATGATGTCTAGTACTTGGATCTACATAATATTTAGTACGTGAGTCTGTTTGTGTGTGTTACACGCGACCCAACTGATATAACCCGAACCGACCGAACAATATTATATGCTTCATTCATATCATTAATGCTTAACAGTAACTGTCAGTAGGTGTTTGACCGTTCATTGCATACAACATTTGGATACTTTGATCATACATACTTACTACCTAACAAGTGAGTTTCGTGGCCCCTTTTACGCTTACAATATTTCAATCATTTACAACTTGGGGGAAAATTATGCTCACCCATTTTTCAATGCTGTACAATTTACTTACAATTTATATACAAGGAATCAACGTGATACTGGTTTACAACTACTTATCTGATACATGCTTGGGTCTGCTGTGTGGTTCTATCTTTGCAACTATTTAATTCCAGTGTGGGAACCGACGGATAGGTATTGGTAGTACTACTGGGTTGACACCCCCACCCTTGTTTGTTGGTATACTAGTTGGTACCATCAGTGGCCAGGAACGGGCCCTTGGGTGAATATATTCCGACAATATCTTTGTGTACGTCGCTAGGTTTGGTTGCAAAGCTCATTGTCATGTGATTTTACTTGTTATATAACTGTATTCATGGTATTCCACATCGCTTACTATATACAGCATCACTTACTTATTTATTACTTAAACCTGCGAGCTCACCAACAATTTTGTTGACCATTTTGAGCATATCTTTTCAGGTGATCATGCAAATTGAGGAATCTAGATGTGCTGCCTTAGTGGAGACCCTAGGATGCATTTTGGGACTAAACATATTTGACAAACAATTATTTTGAACAATATTGTAGTCTGATTAAACAATTACAATCTTTTGATACTTGTTCCCGGGTTGTGGGAATTTACATTACAATTTCATCTTTATTTGGTTATGTGAATCATTTAACCTGTTATGCTTATGGCTATGTTGTAGTGAATATTGACTAAACACGACACAAGTCCCCTTGTTGTCGGGTGTCGTCATGACACTCTTGTCATCATTTATTATATTGCATCTCTATCGCTTACCATGTGTTATGACGATCCCGATCTCGTTACATCCCCGTGTTTCCGCTTTTAGCGGGGGTGTGACAGATTGGTATCAGAGCCAGTGGTTATAGAGAATTAGGCAATACGCTTGACCTAGACTATAACCTAGGAACCTTCATGTAGATTTGCATGCTAGGATCTGTATGCATATTATATCTCGTGTATGTGTTCCTCGTTACTTGATTTCTTTATCTATCTGTTATGTGATCTTTCCACCCTATGGGAGAGCCCTTGTGCTCACTCTTTTATGGGATGCTTCTTTTGGATCTTCCGTTCCCTCTGCGCGCCGAGTTGGTTTATCAAATCCGGGTATTAAACCCGAAGAGATCTTCACAGATCATGTTATTGCGCTTGACCTCGACATTGAGATTAACCCTGAGGAGGTTATGTCTGAAACCTCGAAAGAGGAAGAAATAGAAAACCTCCGCTAGACTAACGTGATTATATACATGGACTTACAATTGATATGATGGACTATTGTTGAGACATTACCAATTCATGGTGTGAGAACCACAGATCTTGCATGCGACATGTGGTGACAATAAGTGTGATATTAACTTGGGAATACTGGACTTGATGAGTGTTATGGATAATACACTTTGAAATGATTTAAGCTTACGTGTTTACTATTTCTATGATTAGAAAATGCCGCCTCGAAGAGTTACCCGCAGCAATAGTGGCGGGAGTGAAGCCCCAAGGGGCAGAGGCAGAGGTAGAGGTAGAGCACCAAGAACAAATGATGGTCCTGCCAGTAACAATCAGGATACATGAAACTCTGATATGGCAGCTCTGATCGCTCAACAGTTGGCCGCACTGATTCCTACTATCGTGGCCCAAGTGAGCGATGCACTCCAGCAACACAACCCCCACGAGGATGGTGGCAATGATAATGGAGATAATGGAGAAAGAGGTCAAGGCGGGATCGAAACTGAAGTGGGAAATGGAAACCCAACTGGAAACGAAAGCAACCAAGAGACCGGAAATGGTGGTACAACTGGAATTGAGACTGGGGTGGTTAATGCTAGACGGGGGTGTTCATACAAAGAGTTTGTGGCCTGCAAACCGAGAGAATTTGATGGGAAAGGTGGGGCGATAGCCCTAACCAGATGGCTTGAAAAGATGGAGGAAGTGATTGACATCAGTGAGTGCCTCGACAGCCAGAGAATCAAATATGCCACATGTTCATTGCAGGGCAAGGCCCTAACCTGGTGGAACACCCAGGTTCAAGCAAGAGGAAGAGAATCTACAGTGCAGATGTCATGGGATGAGTTTAAAGCTTTGATTACCGAGGAATACTGCCCCCTCAACGAGATGCAAAAATTGGAGCATGAGTTCTAGAATCATGCTATGGTGAGGTCCAGGCATGCAGCTTATACTGACCGTTTTCATGAGCTGGCAAGATTGGTTCCGCATCTGGTCACTCCGGAATCAAAGAGAATTGAGAGGTACATTTGGGGACTTGCGCCTCAAATCCGAGCGATGGTTACAGCAGCTGCTCCTCCTACTATCCAGAGCGCAATTTTGAAGGCTGGCGCTTTGACCGATGAAATGGTGAGAACGGGGGTTTTGGGCAGAGGAGCAGAAAAGAGAAAGGATGTTGGGGAAACGAGCCGGTCAAGTGCCGGGAAATTTGATAAAAGGGCCAAGACAACCAGGAATTTTGTGTCCGTGACTTAGGGCAAGAGAGAGTATGTGAGGCCGCACCCCAAATGTGACAGGTGCAACTATCATCATCCCCCAGGAACAAAGTGCCGGGTGTGCGCGAATTGTAGACGCCCGGGGCATTTGGCGAGAGACTGCAGAACAACGCCGAATCTTGTGGCACCGGTCAACGCGGTTAACCCCGCCGGGAATGCAAGGGCTTGTTATGAGTGTGGAAGCCCTGATCATTACAAAAACATGTGCCCCAGACTAAATCAGGCACCGGGTCAACAAGGAAACAACCAGTAGCAAGTGATGGCTATAGCTGGAAATCAAGGCCCGACCAATCAAGGGAATGCGGCTCGGGGACGTGCATTTGTCATCGGAGCCAACGATGCTCGTCAGGACCCGAATGTTGTCACGGGTACGCACTTACTCAATCATCACTTCACATCTATATTATTTGATACTGGAGCAGACAATAGCTTTATATCTTCTGAGTTTGTGCAATTGCTTGATTTGAGTCCTAGTAGGCTAGAAACTAGCTACTCAGTAGAAATGGCCAATGGTAGGGTTGTTCAGGGCGATGAGATTATTAGGAAGTGCTCGTTAACATTGGAGGACCATGACTTCGATATAGACTTGATACCCTTCGACCTAGGAAGTTTTGATGTGATTGTGGGTATGGATTGATTGTCGGAAAACGGAGCAGAGATTGTCTGTCGGGACAAAATAGTACGAATCCCTATGCCAAACAGGGAAGTACTCAAGATTCAAGGAGAACGACCGGGAAGGAACTTAAAGCTTATTTCCTGCATGAAAGCACGCCGAAGTTTACGAAAGCAGTGCTACGCTTTTCTGGCTCATGTGGTTGAAAGAAGGACGAAGAGAGGAAACTAGTAGACATTCCTGTGGTACGGGACTACCCAGATGTATTTCCTGATGACTTGTCTAGTTTACCTCCTCCACGACAGGTGGAATTCCGTATAGAGTTGGTTCCTGGAGCTACACCGGTAGCAAAAACGCCCTATTGGTTAGCGCCATCCAAGATGCAGGAGTTATCTAGTCAGTTACAAGAGCTACTGGAGAAGGGTTTTATTCGACCGAGTCATTCACCGTGGGGAGCACCGGTATTATTTGTCAAAAAGAAGGATGGGTCGTTCCTCATGTGCATCGATTACCGTGAACTGAACAAGTTAACCGTGAAGAATCGATATCCTCTCCCCAGGATCGACGATCTGTTTGATCAGCTGCAAGGAGCTTCGTATTTCTTAAAGATCGCCCTTCGTTCTGGGTATCATCAGCTAAGGGTTTTCAAGGATGACATACCGAAAAAAGCATTTAGAACTCGTTATGGGCACTATGAGTTCTTGTGCATGCCGTACGGGCTGACAAACGCACCAGCCGTGTTTATGGATCTAATCAATCGGGTGTGCAAACCTTACCTGGATAAATTTGTGATCGTATTCATAGACGATATACTTATCTACTCCCGATCGAAAGAGGATCATGAAGAACACCTTCGGGCAATTCTGGAACTGCTACGGGAAGAAAAACTTTTTGCCAAGTTCTCGAAGTGTGAATTTTGGCTGCGGGAAGTGAAGTTTTTGGGTCATGTGGTTAACAAGGACGGGATTCATGTAGATCCCGGCAAGATCGAAGCGGTGAAGAAATAGGATGCACCCCAGACACCATCAGAGATACGGCAATTCTTAGGATTGGCCGGTTACTACCGTCGCTTCATCGCAAACTTTTCAAAGATCGCGCAGCCATTAACCCTGCTTACTCAGAAGGAAAAGAAGTTTGATTGGGGACATGCACAAGAACAAGCGCACCAACATTGAAAGAGAAGTTGTGTAACGCGCCTATACTGTCCCTCCCAGACGGAACTGATGATTTTGTGGTGTACTGTGATACTTCACATCAAGGATTGGGATGTGTGCTAATGCAGAAGGATAAGGTGATTGCCTACGCTTCGCGACAACTTAAAGTGCACAAAAAGAACTATACAACTCATGATCCTGAGTTGGGCGCTGTAGTATTTGCACTCAAGATTTGAAGGCATTACCTGTATGGAACCAAATGCATCATCTACACAGATCACAAGAGCCTCCAACATATCCTGGATCAGAAGGAACTCAATATGCATCAGCGACGTTGGGTAGAGCTACTTAGTGACTACGATTGTGAAATACGGTATCATCCGGGGAAAGCTAACGTGGTGGCTGATGCTTTAAGCCGTAAAGAACGCGTGAAACCACTACGTGCTCGAGCGTTGGGATTGACCATTCATACGAATCTTAAACCCAGATCCAAATTGCACAAGGTGAAGCGTTGAAAGAAGAAAACCTCTCGGGAGAAGAATTCCGAGGGTTGGATAAACAGATGATTTGCAAGGATGATGGTATACAATACTTCATGGATCGCATATGGGTACCCAGATGGGGAGGTGTACATACCTTAGTCATGGATGAAGCCCACAGGACGCGATATTCTATTCATCCTGGTGCAGACAAGATGTATCATGATCTCAAAGATCTGTACTGGTGGCCAGGTATGGAGAAAGACATTGCCTTGTACGTCAGCAGATGATTGACATGTTCGAAAGTTAAAGCTGAACATCAGAAACCATCGGGATTATTACAGCAACCTGAAATTCCCGAGTGGAAATGGGAGAATATAGCTATGGATTTCATTACCAAACTCCCTAGAACAAGCAGCGGGCATGACTCGATATGGGTCATTTTGGATCGAATGACGAAATCAGCACATTTCTTGCCTATCCGAGAAGATTACAAAATGGATAAGTTGGCGAGATTGTACATCCAAGAGGTCGTGACATGGCACGGGGTGCTGGTGTCAATCATATCCGACCGTGACAGCCGATTTACTTCACGATTTTGGCAGACATTACAGAAAGCGATGGGCACTCGATTAGATATGAGTACCGCCTATCACCCTCAGACAGATGGCCAAAGTGAACGAACTATACAGACGCTAGAAGTCATGTTGAGGGTGTGTGTAATCGACTTTAGTGGTAGTTGGGACACACATCTACCGTTGATTGAGTTCTCTTACAACAACAGCTACCATAAAAGCATTGGGTGTGCTCCGTTCGAAGCGTTCTATGGAAGGAAATGCAGATCTCCCGTTTGTTGGGCCGAGATTGGTGAAAGTCAGCTAACAGGCCCAAAGATCATTCAAGAAACAACTGACAAGACCTTTCAAATCAAAGAACGACTGAAAGCCGCTAGAGATCGCCAAAAGAGTTATGCCGACAACCGTCAGAAGCCTCTAGAATTCAACATTGGGGATCGAGTTTTGCTTAAAGTCTCCCCTTGGAAAGGAGTCGTTCGATTTGGAAAGAAAGGGAAGTTAGCCCCAAGATACGTTGGACCATTCGAGATTACAGAAAGAATCGGTCCAGTGGCTTACCAATTAAGGTTGCCACAAGAACTCAACGGTGTGCATGATACTTTCCATGTGTCGAACCTCAAGAAGTGTTTGGCTGACGAATCCCTTCACGTGCCAATTGAGGATATCAAAATTGACGAGAAGCTTCATTTTGTTGAGGAACCCATTGAGATCATGGATCGAAAGGTCAATCAACTGAAACGCAGTAGAATACCTATTGTTCGCGTAAGGTGGAATTCAAAACGAGGGCCAGAGTTTACATGGGAACGAGAAGATCAGATGAAACTCAAATATCCACATCTATTCGAGGATGACACTCTTGGACCTAACTCCAGCTGAATTTCAGGACGAAATTCTCTCAACTAGGGGATACTGTGACATCCGTCACCTTAAGGTCCGTCAATTAACGAGGCTTTCCGTTAACTATTCTTCGATCAATCATCCCTCATCTTTATTAACTCTTTATGTGGATATCATGCTTGCTTTATCATCATTGTGCTTGTGCTTTCATTGTGAATGTGTGTTATCTTTAAAAACATTTAAAACTTTCAACAACGTAACCGCCAAATATAATATTTTTATATAAAATAAATGTCACCAATAAAACCATTTTTTAAGTTACAAATATCATTAAATACATTTTTATAATTAATATGATTAACCTAATAAAGTCGTTTTTCAACCGAAACAAATTTAGGAAACTCGGGGGTTAAGTGCAGGGACTAAACTTGACACTTTGCAAAACTTGGGCTGGGTATATAAACCCATTTCCAGCCCTAGAAACCATAATTCTCCATCTTCATCTCCATCTTCTTCTTCTTCACCATTTTCTTCATCATTGCACCAAAACCGACCCATTTGGTCTCGTTTTCGTCGTCTAGACTTCATCTACAACCTAGTCTACTCTATTCTAGCAGGTAGACGACTTTGGTTGTCCCTTTTCTTGTTTATTCACCGCTGTCAATTCTAGGGTTTTGGGTGTTCGGGTTCAACCCGAACACAGGAGGTCGTGTGGGTGCGTGTGAGGTCTTTCTGCGTGTGCTTCTTGTTTGAGTATGTGTGTAGAGTGTTTCTGGAAGTCCTTGTTGTGTAAAACTCATGCTCGGAGCAGCTGCTCAGCCCGTCAACAGTCGCGATTCTGCTGTCCAGGCGACTGGGTCTGTCATGCGATTGAGTCGTGCGACTGGGTGAGTCGTTCGACTGAGCCATGCGTCTGAGTCAATCGTGCGACTAAGTTGTGCGACTGTGTGTGTCGTGCGACTGAGTCGTGAGACTGTGTGTATGTGTGCGATTGAGTCAGGTGACCGAATGAATGTATGCGATTGTGCGTGTATCGCACGACTGGAGTCCAATCGCACGAATGAAGGTTCAATCGTACGAATGTAGCTGATTCGTACGAATGAAGGTTGATTCGTGCGTATGGATGTTGAGTCGTGCGATTGGGTGTTGTGTGGTACGACTGAATGCCAGTCATACGAATGAAGGCTCAATCGTACGAATGAAACTGATTCGCATCATTGAGGGTTGATTCGTGCGAATGGAGTGTTGAGTCGTGCGTCTAGTCGTGTCGTGCGACTGAAGTTGTTGTGTGTGATTTCCTTCGTATGCGTGGTGTGTGTATGTCGTGTGATGTTGAGGTAACATTAACACAGTTGCCATTGTTCGGCCACAAAGATTAAAGTCAACGCTAAAAAGCACACAAATACTATTCAAAAATCAAATCAATCTAACGTCTCACGATTATCAACCGATTTGTAACTACCAATGTTTATCAAATACTTCTTCAATAAACTTGAAACTTTTACACAAATATCATCAACAATGGCAATGATGTCTAGTACTTGGATCTACATAAAATTTAGTACGTGAGTCTGTTTGTGTGTGTGTTACACGCGACCCAACCGATATAACCCGAACCAACCGAACAATATTATATGCTTCATTCATATCATTAATGCTTAACAGTAACTGTCAATAGGTGTTTGACCATTCATTGCATACAACATTTGGATACTTTGATCATACATACTTACCACCTAACAAGTGAGTTTCGTGGCCCCTTTTACGCTTACAATATTTCAATCATTTACAACTTGGGGGAAAAGTATGCTCACCCATTTTTCAATGCTGTACAATTTACTTATAATTTATATACAAGGAATCAACGTGATACTGGTTTACAACTACTTATTTGATACATGCTTGGGTCTGCTGTGTGGTTCTATCTTTGCAACTATTTAATTCCAGTGTGGGAACCGACGGATAGGTATTGGAAGTACTACTGGGTTGACACCCCTACCCTTGTTCGTTGGTATACTAGTTGGTACCATCAGTGGCCAGGAATGGGCCCTTGGGTGAATATATTTCGACAATATCTTTGTGTACGTCGCTAGGATTGGTTGCAAAGCTCATTGTCATGTGATTTTACTTGTTTATATAACTGTATTCACGGTATTCCACATCGCTTTCTATATACAGCATCACTTACTTATTTATTACTTAAACCTGCGAGCTCACCAACAATTTTGTTGACCATTTTGAGCATATCTTTTCAGGTGATCATGCAAATTGAGGAATCTAGATGTGCTGCCTTAGTGGAGACCCTAGGATGCATTTTGGGACTAAACATATTTGACAAACAATTATTTTGAACAATGTTGTAGTCTGATTAAACAATTACAATCTTTTGATACTTGTTCCCGGGTTATGGAAATTTACATTACAATTTCATCTTTATTTGGTTATGTGAATCATTTAACCTGTTATGCTTATGGCTATGTTGTCGTGAATATTGACTAAACACGACACAAGTCCCCTTGTTGTCGGGTGTCGTCATGACACGCTTGTCATCATTTATTATATTGCATCTCTATCGCTTACCATGTGTTATGACGATCCTGATCTCGTTACATCCTCGTGTTTCCGCTTTTAGCGGGGGTGTGACAGGAGGAGAGGGGGGTGGCCGAATTTGTTTAGAGTGTAGTGAGGGATTTGAATTTTAATTTAATGGTAAATTGTAATTATGAGTATTATTTTGTAGATTAGTATTTTAGATGGTAAACTCTAGTTAGTTGTTAAGCATTAAGCATGAATATGTGTGTTTTAACCGTGAATTATCTATATACACACATTTTAACCGTTTCAGTTAAGATTTAATTTTTGCAAGGGTGACTAATTGACTTTCCCGGAACACGAAGTTAGTCTACGCTAAGGCTAGATTTAGCTAAATCATCTCAAATAGCACATGAATTAACAAAAATGACAATAGTAGCAATAATAATAATAATGCTAATACTAATAATAATAATGATATTAACATTAATATTAATTGTATGGATAATGATGCTGGAGGTTAAAGGTTAGAATTATGACCTAGAGGTCGGTTGTTACATTCTCTCACTGTTTAGGAAATTTCATCCCGAAATTTTTAGCTTCGATAAACTCTAGAACGAGTGCGTTTGAAGAGGCGCAAATAACTCTTTCTCATCTCGTCTTCTCGCTCCCAAGTGAATTCAGGTCCTCGCCTAGAATTCCATCTTACTTTGACCTTGGGTATGCGACTTCGTCTGAGTTTCTTGACCAGCCGGTTGGTGATCTCTATAGGCTCTTCCACGAAGTTCAACTTGTCATTAATCCTCGCTTCATTCAAAGGTAACATCATGGTCTTATCTACGATGCACTTGTTCAAGTTTGGCACATAGAAGGTGTCATGAATGTAACTTAACTCTTGAGGTAGCTTTAATTTATACGCCACGGGGCCAATTCTTGCTAGTATCTCAAATGGTCCTATGTATCTCGGGCTTAGCTTTCCTTTCTTTCCAAACCTCACGGTTCCCTTCCATGGTGTTACTTTTAGCATTACTCTGTCACCCACTTGAAATTCCAACGGTTTTCGCCTTCTGTCAGCGTATTTCTTCTGACGGTCTCTGGATGCTCCTAAACGCTCCTTGATTTTAAATATTTTGTCGGTGGTCTCCATCACGATGTCGGGTCCCATTACTTGGCTATCACCAATCTTATTCCAACTCAATGGTGATCGGCATTTCGTACCATATAGGGCCTCATAATGAGCTGCTTTTATACTTACGTGGTAACTATTATTGTACGAGAACTCTACTAGAGGAAGATGGTTATCCCAGTTCCCACCAAAGTCAATCACGCAAGCCCTTAGCATATCTTCCAAGGTTTGGATGGTTCTTTTACTCTGATCGTCAGTTTGTTGGTGGTATGCAGTGCTTAAATCTAGACGGGTTCCTAGAGCCTGCAGGAGTGACTTCCAAAAACAAGAAATGAAGCGACTATCACGGTCGGAGATGATTGATAGTGGCACCGCATGCCTGGTTACTATTTCATCGATGTACAGTTGGGCCAGCTTTGACAGGTCGTAGTCTTCTCGAATCGGCAAGAAGTGAGCTGATTTAGTTAACCGATCCACTATTACCCCGATAGCATCATGACCTCTGAAAGTTCTGGGTAACTTTGTAACAACATCCATCGTGACGTTATCCCATTTCCATTATGGAATTTCAGGCTGTTGTAACGTCCCTGATGGTTTTTAATTTTCAATTTTTACCATGGGCACGTCAGGCACTTCCCAACATAAATGGCGATTGATTTCTTGATTCCAGGCAACCAGAAAAGTGCCTTTAGACCTTGGTACATTTTGTCGCTTCCGCGGTGAACCGAGTACCTTGATTTGTGGGCTTTATCCAAGATTACCTCCTAAATTCCTCCGTACTTTGGCACCCACGTTCTCCCTTCATGTTTATATATACCCTCGTTACTCAACTCTAATCGCTTCTCCATTCCTGTCAACGATTCCTCTGCTAATTTATCTTCCTTTAATGGTTAGCCTTGAGCTTCTTTTAGTCTTGCAATAAGGTCGGTGTACACGCTCATCCTTAGGCACGAACGCGAATGAGTTTCTCTCTGTCTTTCCTACTTAAGGCATCTGCCACTACATTGGCCTTGCCGGGATGGTAGCGAATCTCGCATTTGTAATCACTTAGTAGTTCAACCCATCTTCTCTCAGGCATGTTTAGCATTTTTGATCAAGAATGTGTTGCAAACCTCTATGGTCGGTGTAGATAATGCACTTCGTGCCATAAAGATAATGCCTCCACATTTTGAGTGCAAACACCACGACACCAATTCTAGATCATGCGTTGTGTAGTTCTTTTCATGATCGTTTAGCAATCTTGATGCATAAGCAATTACCTTGTTGCGTTGAATTAGCATGCATCCTTGTCCCTGACGCGAGGCATCACAATAGACTACAAAATCCTCAACTCTTTCTGGAAGGGCGAGGATAGGTGCACTACACACTTTCTCCTTGAGTGTTTCAAACGCTTTATTCTGATCTTGGTCCCACACAAAAGCTTTATTCTTCTTAGTCAAAGCAGTTAACGGTTGCACAATACGCGAAATGTCCTTGATAAACCTTTTGTAGTATCCGGCCAATCCAAGGAATTGCCTTATCTCGGTAGGAGTTTCAGGAATTTTCGAGTTCTTAATAGCCTCAATCTTAGAAGGGTCCACTTGAATCTCATCTTTATTTACAACATGCCCTAGAAATTGGATCTCTCGCATCCAAAATTCGCATTTGGAGAGCTTGGCATATAGTTGCTCATTCTTGAGCAACTCGAGAATCAGCCTAAGGGGCTTCTCATGCTTTTCCTTACTACGGGAGTATATCAGGATGTCGTCAATGAACACAATCACAAATTTGTCTAGATATGGGAGACACACTCGTTTCATGAGATCCATAAATGCCATTGGTGTGTTAGTTAGCCCAAAGGGCATGACCAGGTACTCATAATGTCCATATCTAGTTCTAAAGGCTGTTTTGGGTATATTTTCTTCTTTTATCTTCAGCTGATGGTACCCTGATCTTAAATCCATTTTGGAAAAATAACTTGCTCCCTGCAGTTGATCGAATAGGTCATTGACTCTCGGAAGAGGATAACGATTCTTTATTGTCAGCTTGTTTAGTTCTCGATAATCAATGCACATACGTAGTGTTCCATCCTTCTTCATCACAAATAGTAGCAGGGCACCCCATGGAGAAACACTCGGTCATATAAATCGCTTGTCGAGTAGCTCTTAGATTTGTAGCATTAGTTCTTTCATCTCGGGAGGGGCGAGTCGGTACATGCCTTGGATACTGGCGCAGCACCAGGCAATAGATATATTTGGAACTCAACCTGTCATGTTGGAGGGAGTGTCGGTAGGTCTTGAGGAAATACTTCCGGATATTCAGAAAGCACTAGTATATCCTCGATCTTCTTCTCCTCTTTTGCCTTCATCACATAGACTATGAAAGTTGGGAATCCCTTTATGAGACTCTTGGTAGCTTTTAGATGGGATATCATAGGATATAGCGTGTTACTTCTTTCACCATGAACAACTAGCACTTTCCCATCGCTCAAAGGTATCTTAGGTAGGCGTTCATAACACACGAGTTCAACTCTATGCCTAGCCAGCCAATCCATGCCAACAACCATATCGAATCCTCCTGGCTTAATAGGCATCAGATTTATCTTAAATGTACTACCTTCTAGGTTCATTAAGGAATCTTTGATGACTTCATTAGTTTCTAGGATGTTACCGTCAGCTAATTCTACGGTGAACGAATCAGTCAAGGTACATGCACTTAAGTCGATCAAAGGCCTAAAAGCACTAGAGACAGAACTAGCAGTTGCTCCAGTATCAAATAGAACGGTAGCAAGATGGTTGTTTATAAGGAACATACCATTCACCACATCAGGTTCCTTACGAGCACCGGCTGGATCCATCAGGAATGCTCGTCCATTGGGCTTGTTGGGTCTGGCGTCCTTATCTCTCCCCAGCTTAGGACATTTATTTCTTATGTGCCCTGGATCTCCACACTCATAGCATTATTTCTGGCGCATACGTATAGTCCTTAATTAAGTGGCCTGGTCATTTGCATCGTAAGCAGGGCATCGAACCTCATACCTTTAAAACCCTTCTTGCTTGACCCAGTACTGCTACCAATTACTTTCTTCACATCAAACCACTTTCTCTTCTCACCCATCGACTTCCTCCTTTCTTCAACACTGGTTGTTCAGTCCATCCAACCCAGACTAGATCATCAGTCAAACTACTAGTGAAGTCAACCGCAGCTTGCAGGGTTGAGGACCTGGAGGATCGAAGCATACCCCTAACTCTAGGATGTAGTCCCCAAATGAAATGTGCTACGCCTTTGGATTTCGGTGTCACCAGGTGTGGCACTAGTCGAGACAGGGCTAAGAAGCGGTTGATGTACTTAGTGTAATTAGGACCTTTCATCTCCAGGCTCAAAAATTCAGACTCCAGCTTCTCTAGTTGGTTGATTGGGCAGTATTTGTTGGTTATCAACTCCCTGAATTCGGTTAGCAACGTTTCTTCCCCGACGCTGAGTAACAATCTTCCACCATTCCAGTGCCGATACCTTGAGTGATTGGGATGCAATCCTCACCATGTGTTCCATCTTACATTCTCTGTTATCTAAGACGACTACCATTTCTTTGATCCATCGGTATGTCTCTATCGCACCCTAGGTGCCATAGAAATCCTTTGGCTTTCACGCCATGAAGGTTTTGTAGGAGCGTCCATTCATTAATGCTTCATCTTCCTCATTGTTGCCCTCATTGTTCCCGAATCCATAATTACCACCAGGGTTGCTCCAGTCCGCATTGATCTGAGCAATGATGGTCTGAATGGCATTAGCAAATTGTTGTGCTACGAGGTTAGCAATTCTCTCATCATTCCCCTGATTGGAATTCTCTCCACGAGGAGTTCGTGGTGGAGTAGGGGGTTGGTTTCTGGTTTGTCTAGCCCCCTCACGGCGGCCTCTAGTAGCTCTTTGTCTTCCAATACGGTTTCCTCGTCTGGATGGTATTCTGGTAGCATCACGTATAAATTCGTTTACCATGTAGCCAATGCATCACTTATCCTAAAACACCGTGTCCTAATAGGAGGGAGTGTAATATACAAGCCATAATATACCTCTAAATATGTTCCTTTAAATTAATTTAGGACAATTGTTGGAGCATATATTGTCATATATAATGTGTTCGTCGCTTGTCGAATAGTCTAGGCTTAATGTAATACACCTGATATATTGTAAACACATGAAACTGGGTCATTCGTAGGAGCATATACAAATGAGACTCAGTCGTGCGACTGAGCTTTGCTAATGGGCCAGCTGTGCGACTGAGAGATGCGATTGGCCATTCGTAAGACTGAACCATAGGTATGGTCCAGTCGCACGATTGAACCATACGCGTGGTCCAGTCGTACGATTGAACCATACGCATGGTCCAATCGCACGAATGGGCCCAGTCGCATCTAATATGGGCCGAGGCCTATATATACCAGTTTTAATATGTAGAGAGATTAAGGGTTTGGGGAGGGGGTCTGCCCGGCGCCTAGGGCTGCCGGATGAGAGGGGAGGTCATGCTCGATCTCCCCTTGCCAAGAGTCTTGATTCTTATGTTGTAACGAGTTTGTAATCGTTAGGTTTTATCAATGAAACCATTATATTATAGTTCATGTTATTGATTGTCTCTTGGTTTTTGTTGTTGTTTATCCTTCCGTCAAGAACATGCTCGGATGTTTACCGATCCAGTGACTTCACAATTGGTATCAGAGCCAGGTACTGCTGGAATGATCTAACAATCATTCTAGCAACCCGAGCTCTTGATTTCTGGATCAAATTTCAGATCTTGACGTTAAACCCACTTCGTGTTCTTCATGTTTTGCTCAGATCTTGTTACATGTGTTGCTTCTATGTTAAAATCGAACTTGAAACCATGTTCGGATCACCCTTTCGAAACTGATGATGTCATTTTGTTTCGGTACATGTAAAATTCGTCAGATTAGGGTTTTGGGTAGCCCTGACAGCTGCAGATCTGAAAATCTGCGCGTAGATGCGCTCATGCGACTGGACTATGCGAATGGACCATTCGTACGACTGGACCATGCTAATGGACCAGTCGTACGACTGGATCAGTCGTATGTTCAATCGTGCGACTGGACCAGTCGTATGTTCTATCGCACGAATGAGCCATCCGCATTGACTCATCCGCATTTGTTCCAGACTAAAAAAAAAGTCTGGAACTGCTTCTTGCACAGATTTGAGGAAGAGCAAAGCATATTCACCCCGAGGTTCTTTTGTCAAATAAGTTCGATGTATACCCCATTATTCGTCGGACTTCCAGAATAGGTGAATGTAGTTGGAACACGAAAGAGAGAAGAGAAGATGTCAGCAGTCGGTGCTGATTTTGTGGGGTAGTCAGCAGCATCTAACTATTTATGGGCCAATCAAGTTATATTTATCCGCACAGAGAGGATTCTCATTCTTAGGGGGAATTCATGTCTAGAGAAATTGAAAACGCAATCAGAAAGTGATGATTTGAGACAGTTTCTGATGATGAATCTAAGTGCACGCTGATTTGGTTGATATTATCAGCTGTGGATTGGAACCTTCAACCTTTTGCCCAATACATCGTATGAAGATGCCAATAGAGCACAACGTTTATATATTGGGATACGCTGAATTTGAGAAGGAATTTCTGCAGGGGTTAATGTTAATCAAGTTGCTTGTGTGAAGATTGAAGCAATGGAAAACTGTTCATGTCATTATCTGGAAAAAGCAGTCATATGGGGAATCTTGCTGTGATGATGGTGTTCTGCAAAGTAAATGAAAGCTGTTGTGCCTAAATTCATTTTCAAGGATGTGTAACAACCTGACGGATCGGCAACGTTGGCTAATATGGTTTTCGTTTGATTCTATTGGCAACCAGAGCAAAGATTGACTGAAGATTGTAAGAGGTGCTATCTACTATTCGCAAGCAACGTCTAAGGGGGAATTTGTTGGAGCATATATTGTCATATATAGTGTGTCCGTCGCTTGTCGAATAGTCTAGGCTTAATGTAATACACCTGATATATTGTAAACACATGAAACTGGGTCATTCGTAGGAGCATATACGATTGAGACTCAGTCGTGCGACTGAGCCTTGCTAATGGGCCAGTTGTGCGACTGAGAGATGCGATTGACCATTCGTAAGACTGAACTATAAGTATGGTCCAGTCGCACGATTGAACCATACGCATGGTCCAGTCGTACGATTGAACCATACGCATGGTCCAATCGCACGAATGGGCACAGTCGCATCTAATATGGGCCGAGGCCTATATATACCAGTTTCAATGTGTCGAGAGATTAAGGGTTTGGGGAGGGAGTCTGCCCGGCGCCTAGGGCTGCCGGATGAGAGGGGAGGTCATGCTCGATCTCCCCTTGCCAAGAGTCTTGATTCTTATGTTGTAACGAGCTTGTAATCGTTAGGTTTTATCAATGAAACCATTATATTATAGTTCGTGTTATTGATTGTCTCTTGGTTTTTGCTGTTGTTTATCCTTCCGTCAAGAACATGCTCGGATGTTTACCGATCCAGTGACTTCACAACAATTCACCCAAAATGGACGCAAGTCAAAATTCCCAACACATGACATAACACATTGCAATTCAATACAAATTACCCTGCGAATTTAGCATTAATAGAAATAGTTTCATAAATAGATAGGGTTAATAGTATCAACAAAACATAATGCATCAGGGTTATAGTCTTACAAGTTGGAAGGTGCCATGACCCCCATAATAAATAATAATAGTACCTGACAATAGTAAAAATTGTTTCCTTGCACTGTCCAAAAGACAGACAACCCCACTTCTTCTCCATGCTCTCACAGCCACTTCTTCTTTAGCCATCCTAGCCACCTTGAGTTCTTTTTCCTTTGCTCTTGCTCCAACCACTGGACCCCGTGTGAAGCCACCATGGCCTGAAACTAGGCGGACTGAGAGGTCTGGTTGGCGTGCTGGAGTGTCAGCTCATGGCGGCGGACAGTCTTCAAAATCTTGTCCAATGCAGCATCAGACGGACCTACGTCGCTTGCCCGACGACTAGACTGGGAATACAGGTCACCAGATAGTACACTTGGGCCATTATACATGATGTGCCTCGGTGGCATCCAGTACTCATCACGTGGGTGGGTTTGGAGCGGGTCAAACATCGGTGGTGCAGGTGTCTGAGTCCTAGCAGGTGGTGGAGGAGGATGTGGCATGCTGAAGGAGACTGAGGGTCCTAGCCTAGCACTTTTGCGTGGAAGGGTGATAAAACATGCATCCCTATCCCGATAGGTGGGATAAGTGAGTGGGTAGGAGCTGTGACATACGGTGAATGGGAGCGTGTTCGGCTCCTAGAGGAGGATGTCGAGGAAGAGTCCTTTGATGGCTCAGTGTCGTCGGATGTAACGAATATCCAGCCCGGATGTCCGCATCTCCTCAGGTATTCCTTGTACTTAGTCGGTGGCGTCTCCTTCTTAAGGCTCCCAGTTGGTGCAGTACTGTCAGTTGGGTATTCCGGTGCCTTCCTTTTATCGGCCATAGCTTTGATGTCCTGTAAGAAATATCATGAGTAATTTGATTTCTCATAGCTCATGACTATAATAATAATAGTACATATACTAGTAGTGATGGCAATAGTATTAGATATCCCAATAGTATCAATAATCAGAGGTATCAGTAATCAATAGTATCAGATGTCAGTAGTCTCTTCGAGTAATAACAGGTAACATAGTTTATTTTAGGAAAAACATTTAGACCACTCAAAGAAAATTTCAGAAATAATAAGTTTCAAACAGAAAAGGTCCAATCATTACCTAAAGGTCCATGCTGGAATTTACGCGTCCGGTAAATTCATGATTACGTTGATCAAGTGTAATCATCAATTTACCCAACCCGATCATCCCAACACTTTCCCACAAGGACGGTCCTAAAGTATCAGGGTTGATGCCTAGGGTCTACTATGGTATTCCCAACTTCTCTACAACCTTTGGCTCTGATACCAATCTGTCACACCCCGGGCCAAGGTAGGGTAGGACGTCACAGACTAGCAATAACATATGGCAGCGGAAACGAACCATCATAAGAGCACAAAAGGATAGAACATCACATGGCATTATAGTTTAAAAAGAAACCGGGCTAGAAGTGGAATTAGCCCCCGATACAAGTGCATAATTTATCAGTACAAATTGTTTCCAACATAGACAAATTAAAATCGTTCCAAAAGTTTTAAAACTAAACAAACATACGCCATGGGTCACGGTGCTAAGTCAAGGTCTTCTACATCAGCTAGGCTCCCATCAAGGATTACCTGAAACATGCTCAAAAAAAATTATGTCAACTAAAAAGTTGGTAAATTCAAGTGCTTAAAGTTTAAAAACAAATGGATACAATAGAATCCACATTTGATTTAAAAATCACAGTTTCATTGTTGTGGGGGATCACAATCAACCCTGCACTCAGTCCCGGCTTGCCTCTTCAAAAGTTAGGTTGTACCGGTTAATCCCGATGGAAGAACTGAGCCTCAAATAGTGGACCATACCTACCGGATGGTTCACTCAAGTATATTATTAAAACTTGTCACATGACACAAACGACCCCACGGATCTCAGTGTGGTACCCTTCCCGTTCATCAAGGAAGGCACTGTGGGTGGGGGATTCCCCAAGTAGATCTACCCATATAGTACAAGCGGTTCACAAAAGAATTAATGATCGTGACACAAGTAAAAGCAGGTTCTAACAATATCCACAACATACAAGTATCATACAAAAGCGCATAAATGATTTCAGTTTAAGCATAACATGTTTCATCCCAAAAACAGTAGTAAAAAGGGAACACTAGAACTCACCTTAAGTTTCAAGCAACAGGTTCTTCGAGTACCGGGAAAAGTTTCAAGTCTAGCACCCTACCATCCAGATTAAGTGATATGCCACTAATTATAAGGTCATAATAGGTGTACTAGGTGTGTCAAGAGGTTTAATGTCCAACTAGATTTGATATGCTAAAGCTTGCATAAAAATTTCCTTTTATAGAAAGTTAGGGTTTCTGAAGAAAAAATACATATTTTACTACAGTCTAGCACCCTACCATCCAGATTAAGTGATATGCCACTAATTATAAGGTCATAACAGGTGTACTAGGTGTGTCAAGAGGTTAAATGTCCAACTAGATTTGATATGCTAAAGCTTGCATAAAAATTTCCTTTTATAGAAAGTTAGGGTTTCTTAAGAAAAAATACATATTTTACTACATTGGATTATTTATACAAGTTAGATTAAGTTTACCAAATGATTATCAGTACAAGGGGGTCGGTTTATAGAGATTTGGCAGAATATACAATTTAGTCCTCCAAGTTTCAGAATTTACAATTTCTACCCTAAAGTTTGTTTTCTTACATTTATTGACTTTTATGCCCAAATAACAGATTTTTGGATTTTATTAATAAATCTTAAATAAGTTAAATTCCCAATTTTTCAGAATTTAGATTCGGGTTTAGTATTCTTATGTTTTACGTTAACGGTTACGGTAAAATCGAAAGTTTTTAACGGCTAAGTATTAAATTCTATAGTTTTGAGTCTTAAACCTTTAAATATTATTTTATGGACTTTTTGATAAGTTACTAATTTGTTAATAATGTATTTTTATGCTTCTTTTAGTTGAAAGCCTCACTTTTAGGTTTAACCCGTTAAAACGCGTTTTTACCCGAAATTGACCGTTCAAAAACTTGTTTGACCAATTTTTTACCGTCTTTAAGTCTTATAGTTCCTAACTTACTGAAATAATATGGTTTCCCAAGATTTTTGGTTTATCCTTTAATTTCCAAGATTTGCTTCCAAATGTTACCCGGTTAAGACCCGTTTTTAACTAAAAATTCCATTTAACCCATTCTTTGACCATTTATTCAACGAATCCGGTTCATACACTTTATTAAATCTTTTTGAGCCTGGAATTCTTTTTAACATGGTCATTCCCTAATTTCACCTATTTTAAAGTCGTTTTACCACCTTTCGGGTTCCCGAATAAGCTCAAAATGCCTACAATCCATACTTTTATTAGTTTTCAGCCCTTGACATCACCTCTTACACCTAATAACACCCAAAACCTAGTGAAATAATGATTTTAATTTATGGTTTTAACACAAAACCAAAGAACAAATTGTAGATAAGTGATTTCACCATTTTAACCCATTACACATGTGTAAAACGTTATGGATCATGCTTAAACATTACCAAATCCTTTTGTAACTTTCAAAACAGGTTATTAAGAGGTTTGAAAACTATTTTTGAGCAGGTTACAAGCTTTACTTTGGAGGGTTACAAGATAAGAAAGTTAGATGGTGCAAAAATCACCCAAAAAGAGGGTTTTCATGGTGTAACTCGAGTTCCACCCATAGAATCACTAACATATCGAATGAGTATACCTTCAAGCATGTTAGAAGCTCCTCACGAACAAGGTGATAGAAGTGGCTTTCTGTTAGAACAAAGAAAGTAAGGTTTTCGGTGGATAAAAGAAAGAATACACACGACATAGCTTGTTTCGAGTAAGATGAAGCTTACTCTTTGTGTGGTTCACGATTTGGAGAGTGTAGAGAGACAAGATGATCTGGAAATCTTTGAACAAGGGCTTGAGAAGTCGAACTTGATGAAACCATGAATCAAAAGCTCACAAGATAGCACTTTCTTGCTAGTTTGAAGCTTGACAGATGATGTTTGATGGTGTTCTTCGAATGTTATGGCTGAAATGGTGATGGAACCATAGGTGTGTGTGTGTTTCTGCTAGAAAGAATCTGAGAAGGAGAGGAAAGGAAGAGAAAGAGGGTGTGTGTGTTTTGCATGAAAGGTGAGTGGAGGGAGGTGGTGTGTGTAAGTGCAGTTTCTAAGAGAATGGTGAGTGGTGGAGAGGGGGGCGGCCGAAATTGTTTTGAGTGTAGTGAGGGATTTGAATTTTAATTTAATGGTAAATTGTTATTATGTAGTATTATTTTGTAGTATAGTATTTTAGATGGTAAACTCTAGTTAGTTGTTAAGCATTACGCATGCATATGTGTGTTTTAATCGTGAATTATGTGTATATACACACATTTTAATTGTTTCAATTAAGATTTAATTTTTACAAGGGTGACTAATTGATTTTTTCGGAACACGAAGTTACTCTATGCTAAGGCTATACTTAGCTAAATCGTCTCAAATAGCACATGAAATAACAAAAATGATAATAATAGCAATAACAATAATAATGCTAATACTAATAATAATAATAATAATATTAACATTAATATTAATTGTATGGATAATGATGATGGAGGTTAAAGGTTAGAATTGTGAGGTTTGATGATGTGTACGATTGAATGAAGGAATGAAGTATTTCGATGGACTTATTGATCCGAAATCATGGTTTCGGCTGGAGAAGATGAGAATGTTACCGGACTTGGGTGGATGGTAGTCGAAAATGATGAATTTTGATAATGATCGATTGTGATGGTTGTTATTAATGATAGAGTTTGAATGAACAATTGGTTCTCGGATGACCTTATGATGGTTGCGATGGTTTAGGGGGTTTGAGAACTCTGTGAAGAAGATGAAGAGTTCTCGGTGTTGTCTTTTGTTGGCTAAGATTTTATGGTTCTCGATGTTGACCAAATGATATTTCCGGAAACCCACATGCGTTCCGGAAACTAACTTACCTTTTCGAAAATTGACTATCGTTTTCGGAAACCCAAGGCTGTGTTTCTGAGAACTTTTGTATTTTTGAAAAATCAATAGCCATTTTCGGAAACCTTAATTTGTTTATCACAAACCACAAGTGTTCTCGAAAATTTAATTCAATTTATCATTAAATTCTATATTTGATTCATTATTATTTTAAATTCTTAATCTAGTTTAATTCAATTTTGTTTCAGATATGGGTGATAACGGTTTCTTCTTAGATCACAATGTTGCTGGACACTTGGCTGACCCTCTGGCGCAGTTCAGAAGTCTCTATGGTTCTATGATGATGGGACTTAACACTTGTGTTTTAAGTCATGCTTTGAGAGAAAATCTAGTTATTTGCAAGTCTTGGGTTGAAGAATTCTGGAAAAATACTAAGGTCATTCAGCGAGGGGAAGTTCCTATTTTGAAGTCTAAGATTTAGCTTAAGGAGATCATTATTTCAAAACATATTAACAGAGAAGTCCTGGTCCTTAATGATGTTGCTGAATATCCACTTACCTATCCTAATGAACAAGTTATGGAGGTTTTGAGGAGAACGAGTTACGAGGGCCAGTATCCACCGATGGTAAAGAAATTGCTACATCCATACAGGAGGTTGTTAGCCCATACTCTTGTTATGTGTGTAGCGGGAAACAAATGTGGTTCTAACCAGTTGAGCGCGAAGTTGACATCAGCAATGGTCACTCTAATGGTGGATTGGAACTACAATTATTCCAATTACTTCTTTGAGGAGATTCTTGGGAATTTGAAAGGAGTAAAGAAGGAGATGTTCATGATGTATCCCAGGTTCCTGCAGATGATTTTTGATGTTCGATATCCTACCTTGGAGAGAACTGTTGACACCTTCGATATCGAAATGTTGAAGTAAGATATTTTTGGATTAATGAAATAATCAAGGAAGAAGGTGAAGGTTGCATGTTAGGGATTATATGCATTGGAGAAGTTTGGTCATTTTGTTGTGTTGGAGGTAAATGAAGATGTTCCAGCTGGTGCCAACAGGAATGTAGCAGAAGAGCACCATCTTGATGCTTCTAAAATTCACAAGGAACTTGCTGTGGAAGTTATTGTTTCAGATGATGAAGATGTTATTTCTAGAGAATTATACGATGATGTGAATATCTCAGATTCTTCTACAGTGATCAATCCTCCAGTTGTTCCTTTATCAGATATCTTGGCTGCTTTGATCTCTAAGTTATCAAGTCAACTTCCTTCATCTTCCAATATCGCTGGTGCGTCCTCTTCTGCCGAATGGTTTACTAATGAACTGTTGAGGGTGAAAAGAAGAAAGAAAGATCCTAGATCAGGTATTTTTGTTGGATCATCTACTGAAGTTCTGCATGGTGTTGTTGGTCCAGATATTGTTATATATCACTCTGATACACAAGAGGATGTTTTTGGCGAACCTAAAGAACCAATTATTACTCATACTATGGAGACAAATCTAGATTCGGTTTTTGATGCACCAGTATCTGCACCTGCTAAAGTTATTCCGATTCATGTACCAGTGTTTCCTAACATTAAGGCAGGTGGATCTACTACTTCTGCTGGTCAGGGGTAAAAACTGAAACATCTTATGGAGGAGCAAGATCGTTTTATTGAGACAGGGAGTGCTGGAGATTTTCTGAACGATGTTGTTGATGACACTAAAGATTTTAATGTTGTTGAGTTGAAGAAGAGGGTTATTATGTTTGAAGAAGATCAAGTTATCAAAAATTTGGAAATCAGTCGTTTGCAAGAAGAGAACAAAGTTCAGGTTCGAAGCATTATTTAACTGCAATCTATGGTTGGCGAGCTATCAGCAAAATTGATTGATCTTAGTTAGAGATTGGAAACAAAGTGTGGTAATGATTTTTCTAAAAAAGGTGAAGTTGTTTCGGGTTCTGGTTCGGCTCAAGCTCAAACTGCTGGTGTGTCTGAACAGGCTGGAGGTGATAATGAAGAAACTCAAATTGGATTTGATGATGAAGAAGATGGTGGTACTGAAAGAGTTACTTGATTTGAGGATATAATGCAGTTAGAGAGAATGCAACAATATTTTGCTACTGAACCAAAGAAAAGGAAGCGTATGTCTAAGCCAGTAGAGAAAGTTCCTGATGCGTGTGAAATGTATATATTTTGATAAAGATTTTTTGCACAGATTCATTTTTAATTGATTATTACTGCAGGACCGTTTAAGGGCTTTAGCACAATTACAACACAACAACACAATGAGGAGATTAACTAAACTCTAATCAAACAGTGAACTGGGTAACCAAAAGTGATACAAAGAACACAAGTAAAGTAAGAGACAGAACAAGAGAGTATGGGTTTCAAGGAGGCAGTATATTGCTTTCTCAAGTTCTTTTACAAGTGTTACAAAGCATGAAGAAAAGATACAAGAACTTGAAATACTTATACTACAACCTACAGCCGGCTATACTTTGAAAGCCAGCTGGATACAATTGACTAGACACTAACAAAATCAATTGTAGGATCAAAAGGCATATCTGCCTTTTGACCTTGTGACTATGACATGCCATAGCTCACATCCTTATACAATACAAAAAGGATAAAGTACATAAAGTGGAAAGTTGAAGACTCAAGACCTCAATGTACAGTTACCAAAAGCAAGGCCCTTTTCACCAACTCATGTAAGTTGGTGACTTTACAGAGATGCAGCGGAAAAGGTGCTTTATGGAACAGTACATCAGATAAAGCATGTGTACTAAAAGTCTTCGGAAGAAATCTGTCTTCATAGGCTGAAGCTTCGGAAGACTTTGTCTCTGAAGCTTCGGAAGACTTCATGTTTGGCTTCGGAAGATATTGGTCTTGGCTTCGGAAGATTTTACACTTAGAGTATTTTTCTAATGCTTTGTGTAAAACTTCCGAAGCATTCTTCACTTCAGTACTTAGTGCATGTTGCTGAGACACTTAGGCTGTTTTGGGTTGCATCAGACTTCAGGAATCCTTACAAACTCCCCCTAGGCTGATGCTACCAAAACACTTGGAAGATCTTCAAATGTTGGTAGTCTTCAGTACAATCAGGACCATTCCTTTCTTCATGAGATGGTCAGGATCATCAAGACTTTCATAGTATCTTCTCATCTCAAAGAGATCATGCAGAGGTAAGTTGATTATGTCTTGCCATGAGTAGACATTCTCAACACCTTGATCTCTGATAACAGTCCATCTTTCTGGATTAGTAGAGTAAGTCCAGGACAAGATGGGTGTCTCACTAGTTAGAGGAGCCACTTGAATAGGAGTTGATTGGGCTGCCTCATCATGCACTTCCTCAGGTTGATCTGATTCAGCCTGAGGTGCAGAGGTAGATGACTTTGGCTTCTTCTTCTTAGTCTTTGTTTAGAAGCCATCCTCTTCTTCCTCTTGGATGTCTTTAACTGAGAAGACTGGTCTGCAGCACCATGTTGATCATCAGTGTCTTTCTCAGTTGGGTGTTCCTCCCTCACAGGTTCAGAAGGAGAGGGAGTTTGACCCTGCCTAGGATCAGAAGATGAAGCTTGCTGAGGCTCAGCTGGAGGTGCTGGTTGAGGTGTCTCTGGTTGTTCAAACTTGACCTCCACTTCAGGTGGGACTTGACTTGGAAGAGAGTGCAAGTCAATGAGTTCTCCACTTTTAATCTTCTGCTTGATCACCCTAATATGCTCATCCATAGTGGATAGAGACATGGGGCCAAGTCTCCTTCCGGAGAATCCATACAGCTTCAAGAAGCTCACCATTCTTTGTCTGTCAGCAGACTTCTTTGCATTCTTTTGAATGATGGCTCTTGACTTTGCAGCTTCTTCCCTTAGCTTTCTTTTAGTTGTCTTTCTTTCCTTGACTAACTCAAGCTCAAGTTGCTTTAGATACTCGAACTCAATGAAGTCATAGGACAAGGGAAGAAGTGCATCTGCCTGATAGAAGCCTGTGGCACTCAGGTAGTTGATCATCTTGATCCTATCTTCTTCTTTATCTACCTGAGGTTCTTGTGGAGCCACATCTTCCTGTGCAGGACTTTCTTGAACTGGTGAGAGAGTGGGAGCATGCTTGTAAAGTCTTTTTGTCTCTTCTCCTCTTTGAGTTGGAGAAGTATCATTGCATCCTCTTTCTCCTTCAACTCTCTTGACACTTCCCTGTCAGCCAGTTCATTTAGCTCTTCTAAGGGGAGGGAGATGATTTCATCAATGTCATAGTTCCTGGTCTGTAAGTAGGTAATCCTGACTGCCCTTAACTCATCATCTTGAGTATTTGGTCTGGGAGCAGCCCTGATTGCAGCTTGCATGAAGCTAGATGACCCAGTGGAACTTTCTCCCCTTAGTCTCCTTTTCCTCTCTCTCTCTTCCTCCTCAATTTCCTCAGGAGTCATTATCCTTTTCCCTTTGTCACCAACAGACCTTTGTGACTCAGGGTGGATTGAGGCTTGGCCTTCATTGCTTGGAGTAGCTTCCATGCTCTGGCCAGAGAGAGGCTGAGAAACACCTTCACCAGCAGGTGTCTCAGATGGAGTTTGGACCTCAGCAGCAGTTGTTGATGATGAGACAGGGGTCTCAGGTTCTGTCACTGGGCCTTCAGTCAAGGTTTCCCCTATGAAACTAATCTTAGGGTCCACCTCAACATCCAGTTGACCGATGACATTGCCTGATTCCCTAAGTCTCCTTCTTAGAGTAAACTCTGCAAGGATCCTGTCTTGGATTCTTTGAGCCAGCCTGTCAGCTTGTCTTGAATTGCTTGGATTGACAAGTGGCAAGTTGACTAAATCCAGTCTTTCATAAAAGCTCAGGCTTTGGAATTGAAAAACTTCTTGTTGGCCTTGAACTCTTTGAAGTATAAGGGCTCTCCTGTCATCATCATACCTCCACCTTATGATGTGATTGCCAGTTCCTAGTGGTGGAGATGAGACAGCCCTTGGTATACCTTCCTCAAAGAGACTCCTGATGAGAGAGTCTATAGAGTCCACATTAATGTGAACTTGAGGAAGTTGCTGAGAATGCACAACAGCAAGTGAGGATGGTGAGTCCTCTATGTCCATTCTCTCTGAAGAACTCCCAGGTTCTGTGGTTGTAACAACTTTCTCCCCCTTTTTGGTAGCATCACCCACTTGCATAGGTGAGCTGGAGGATAAGTCAATCACTTCCACAGGTTCTTGTGTTCCTGGTTGAGCTCTCCTTAAAGGTCTCCCAGCTAGTTTTTCCTGCAGATATGAAATCTGGAGTTGCTGATCATTGACCCTGTTTTGCAGGGTAGTCACCTGAGATTCCAAGTGACTAACCTTAGAGACTAAATAGGTGCATGTTTTTGACAGTTTTTGCACCTTTAGTCTCAAATTCCCCTCATCTTCATCAGAAGATTCATTGGGGGATGAGATGATTGGACCAAAGTCCTCTCTCTCACCACCAGCTTGAGTTTCTTGGCTGCTGGTTTTCCTCTGCTCACTGGCAGCCTCAGTTGAGATGCCAATGGGCTGAGTTGCCATGGTTGAGGTCTTAATGATGTAATCACTTTCAAAAGTGAGAGCCTCTTCCATATGGACATCCTGAACAGGTTCAGAAGTGTCCACCTCAGTAATAGGTGACTGATGGGGATAGACTGAGGAGAGTCAGAGGTACTCATCTCTCTTTGAGTAGGGGAGGAGAAGAGAGACTCATGGTACTCACTGAATCCTAAGTCTTCATCAGTGTAAAAGGATAGGTTGGGAATTGGTTGGTTGAGATCCAAAGGCTGGGGATGGTAGCTGTCCCCTGAAGGTTGTTCACTTGAGTGTTGAGACTCAGAGTGAAGGCTTAAGGGTTGTTTGAGCTAGTGAGCTCATAGGTGAAGTAATGGGAGTGGTTTGCTCCTCAGGAGAAGTGGGAGCTCTAGTGTCCACTTCTTCCTGTAAGGTTGAGTATTTGGGGGCCTGCACAGACTCAATAGCCTGAGCAGGGGTTCGTTTGGATTTTCTTTGGTAGGTGAGGGTAATTTCTGGTCTTTTTAATGGTAAGGACAAAAGAGGTGTGGGTTCAACACTAGCTTGTGTTGCTAGGTTGTCACCTTGAGCAATGAGCTCTAACATTTTTGGGACTAGGGCTGTTTCTACCCCAGAGAAGCCTACAGTTGGCTTCTTCATTATTTTAAAGATGCCGGGCTTCATCTGTCCCAATTTAAGAATATTACCTGTTTCCCTCAACTGTGAGCCCAGTTCACAGTTGAGAATGTGTTGAACATATCTAGGAAACATGTAATACTCTAAGGAGTCTAAGTTTGCAAGTAAATTAGTATAAACAAATTGTGAATACCTGAACTTGACCCCCTGAACCATTCCATGAACTATAAAGGAGAGATCCTCAGGAATCTGGTCCCATCCACCATGCTTGTTTGACAAGCTGTGGATAACCACATGGAGCAGGAATTTCCATTGGGATGAGACCTTCCCTTTCCTAAAGGTCTTTACAGAGAAATCTCCCTCATAGCCCATCTGCTCAAAAGAATGATTAACAGCTTCTTTTGGGAAGGACACCTCACCTTCTTCATCATCCAGCTGCAGATGTTGTTAATGATGGCCGGAGTGATGAAGATTGTCCTCCCTTGCACTGTGGCAGACAGTGCCTTCTCCCCATCCATAATGACCTCTTGGCAGGTCTTCCAGAATTCAAGCAAGTGATCCTCATATAGAGTAGGATCAATGGTCAGGGAGGTGAAGTAGTTTGACAGAGTCAAGAATTGGCAAATCTCTGAGAAACTTGCATCTTTCTCAGAGCTTAACAGAGCAACTTGATTATGTTGCCTGTGTAGTTGCATGGAGAAATCAGGGTTGTTTCTGCGGTTAAGGTTGGCCATTTCAGAAGCTTAAGGGTGAAGAAAGGTAGAAAGCAAAGGCGGTTTAGAGAATTAGGTTAGAGAAACAGTAGAATTGAGGAAGATAGTGGGAAAGAGGGGGAACCGTTGGGTATTTATATGAAAAGGGATTTGAACCAAAGTTAATGAAAGAGGATAAACTTTGAAATCCGAAAGTCGGTCCCACCTCTGAAAAGGTAGTTTACTTTTGCTCAAAAAGTAGTTTTCTTGGAATTCGAAAAGCTTCCGAAGTTTATTTGTCTTCGGAAGTTTTGATTGAAAAAGCTTCCGAAGCTAAAATGGCTTCGGAAGATTTTCCTGAGAGTCTTGAAGATTTATGCTTCGGAAGAGAAATAAACCTTTGAATGCTTTGTATAGAAATAAACAAAGCTTCCGAAGGTTAATTTTGCTTCGGAAGGAAAAGGTCCTTAAAAATAAATAAGTGTCTGAGATAAGAATTTTAAGCTTCGGAAGATGAATTTGACTTCTTCCGAAGGTAAAATCTCTTAGACAGTTATTTATTTTGAAGACATGTTTTTCTTCCGAAGATAAAATTTTATCTTCCGAAGTATCAAAAATTTTCAAGAATCTAAGGAAAGTCTTCAAAAAGAATTTTACATCCAAAGAAAACATGAGCTTATGAAAGTGATGAACTAGACAACTTAGGACACACATATTTTAAGAAGAAATAATTAGAATTAGTTTTAATAAAAAGTCTACTCAAAGTTAATCATCCCAATAGCTGATATCAGATACTTAAATCTCTGTTCATCAAAAGCTTTTGTGAACAGATCAGCATATTGTTCATCTGTATGAACTTTGACTAGTTTAATTAATCCTTTTTCATAGTTATCTCTTATTAAATGATACCTGATGTTGATGTGTTTGGTCCTTGAGTGCTGCACAGGGTTCTCAGTGATAGAGATAGCACTATTGTTGTCTATGTGGATAGGAGTCTCTTTGAAGTTAAATCCATAGTCCAGCATCTGATTTTGAATCCAAAGCACTTGAGCACAGCAGCTTGCAGCAGCAATGTATTCAGCCTCAGCAGTTGATGCAGACACACAGGATTGTTTCTTGCATTGCCATGAGACCACCCTTCCACCAAGGAATTGACATCCCCCAGATGTAGACTTTGCAGTCATATTGCAACCACCATAATCACTATCTGTATAGGCATACAGATTGAAATTTGGATTCTTTGGATACCATAGACCAAGTGTTGAAGCACCTTTGAGGTATCTTAAAATCCTTTTCACAGTGATTAAGTGAGACATCTTAGGGTTGGCTTGATATCTTGCACAAATACATGTAGCAAACATGATATCAGGCCTGCTAGCTGTAAGATACATAAGAGACCCAATCATAGCCCTGTATAAGTGCTCATCTACACACTCCCCCTCAAGATCTGGACCAAGGGAGTGGTTTCTGGCTATGGGTGTCTTAGCAATCTTACAATCAGTCATATTGAACCTCTTGAGTATGTCTTGAACATACTTTGACTGACTTATGAAGATGCCATCTTCAACCTGCTTCACTTGAATTCCCAGAAAGAAGTTGAGTTCTCCCATTGAACTCATCTCAAATCTGTCTTTCATCAGCTTCTCAAAGTCTTTGCAGAGCTTTGGATTAGTTGAACCAAAGATGATGTCATCACATATACTTGAACCAGCAATAAGTCATTTCCCTGTCCTTTGATGAAGAGAGTTCCATCTATAGTACCTCTTCTGTATCCATGCTTACAGAGATACTCAGATAGTGTCTCATACCACTTCCTGGGTGCCTGATGCAGCCCATAAAGAGCTTTGTCAAGCTTGCAGACATAATCAGGATGATCAGGGTCTACAAAACCAGGTGGCTGTTTGACATAAACCTCCTCATCAATCACTCCATATAAGAAAGCACACTTTACATCAAGTTGGTAGACCTTGAAGTTCTTGGATGCAGCAAATGCCAGGAATATCCTAACAGCTTCTAGTCTTGCTACAGGAGCAAAGACATCAGTGTAGTCAATCCCTTCTTCTTGTGTGTATCCTTGAACAACTAGTCTTGCCTTGTTCTTGATGATGATTCCTCTATCATCCTTCTTGTTTCTAAAAACCCATTTGGTTCCAATGGTAGTCTTCCCATGAGGAAGAGGACAAAGGTTCCAAACTTTCTGCCTTTTGAATTGAAGCAGCTCTTGTTGCATAGCTTCAACCCAACTTCCATCCTTTAGAGCTTCATCAACTTTCTTGGGCTCTATCTGAGATAAGAAACAAGAGTGAAGACAAACATTTGCTTCATGGGTTTGTCCTCTTGTTCTTACCCCTGTGACAACATCTCCAATGATGTTTGTGGTGGGGTGAGACTTGTGGATCCTTAGCTGAGGGATCACAGCAAGTTGTTGAGAAAGATCTAAATTTGAGAAATTTAAATCTGGTCTGGAAGATTCACCCTCCACATTATCACACTTATCAAGATTAACTTGATCCAATGAGTGTGAGACATCATTGATGTTGTCATCTATGGTATGGTTATTAGCATCAAGAAATTCCTGATCACTATCACCATCACCATTGTTGTCTTCTACAAGTGAGGTGTCTTTATCTGGTTGAGAGGCCTCTGAGCTGGAATTTGAAGGCATGCCAGATGTATCAGCTGAATTTGTCATTGTTGTGCTGATAGAAACCTCATTTGCTGAAGTAGTTCCAACTGGAGCTGAAGATGTATGAGTTGAAGGTCTTCCTAGCTCAAATCTTGGATCAGGATCACCTGTATTTAGATTTTCTGCAGATCCTGAAACATGCTCACAAGATTTGTTAAAACAGTTGGTAACTAAATCAAGATCAAACAGCCAATCCGGACCAGAACCAGCCACACAAGGAGTGTGCTCATTGAAAGTCACATTGGCTGACTCCTCAACAATTCTAGTTCTGAGATTGTATACTCTATAAGCTTTAGCTTGAGAAGAGTATCCAATGAAATGTCCATCATCTGATTTCTCAGCAAACTTGGCAATTTGATCTTTGGTATTCAAGATGGTGCAGGGACATCCAAATGACCTGAGAAAACCAATGAAAGGTTTCCTCTTGTGCCAAAGTTCATAAGGAGTCTTACCATGTGTCTTAACTACTAAAACTCTGTTTTGCACATAGCAAGCAGTATTAACTGCCTCTGCCCAGAAGGTGATAGGCAGTTTAGAGTCAGACAACATAGTTCTTGCAGCTTCAATAAGTGTCCTGTTTCTCCTCTCAGCAACTCCGTTTTGCTGAGGAGTCCTGGGAGCACTATATTGTCTTGTAATACCTTTTTCATCACAAAATGTATCAAGGATTTGGTTCTTGAATTCAGTTCCTTGATCACATCTTATGGTTTTGACCTTGTGATCACATTGATTCTCAACTTTTAAGATGAAATTCTTCAGAATCTCAGGGGTTTCATCCTTAGTTCTAAGGAAGAAAACCCAAGTGAATCTTGTAAAATCATCTGTGATCACCAGACAGTAAGAGGTCCTTCCTAAACTCATTACACTGGTGGGGCCAAAGAGATCCATATGTAACAAGTGTAGGGGAGTAGTGATGGAGTTCTTTTCCTTAGGCTTGTGAGATACCTTGTGTTGCTTCCCTTTCAGGCATGCAACACAATGATCATCACTTGTAAACTCTTTCTTTGGCATTCCAGTTACCAGATCATGTTTAATTAATTTATTCATGTTCTTAAAGTTTACATGGCACATTCTTTTATGCCATAGGAAAGACTCATCACTATTTGCTTTAGATAGAAAGCATGAAACTTCTCCAGAGGGAGATGTTTCTTGCAAATCCATCTTGTACATGTTCCCTTTCCTGGGGGCTCTGAGCAGGATATGCTCATGAGGAATGACCACACCAGGCTTGAGAACAATGCACTCATGCTCAGTAAAGAGCATGTTATGACTCTGATCACAAAATTGGGATACACTCAGAAGATTGTACCCAAGCTCCTTAACAAAGTTTACCTTCTCAATGCTGAGCTTACCATTTGTGACCTTGCCCCTTCCAGAAATGTAACCACCTTCATCTCCTCCAAAAGCAACTGGTCCTCCATCAATTCTCTCAAAATTATGGAGTAGAGACCTATTGCCTGTCATGTGCCTGGAACAGCCACTGTCAATTATCCAGACATTCCTGTTTGTCTTGAGCTGTTCCTGCACAAAGAAAATGATTAGTTACATTTGGAAACCCAAGCCTTACTTGTCTTGGGCTCATTAATAGTAATAGAAGGTAATGCAACAGTAATAGATCCTATGGTTGTACTATGGGGATCTTCAGCTGTTGTTGATGGAGAAACTTCAGTCATTTGGTCTTTCTTAGACTTCCACACCACCTTTGGAGTCTTGGACTTGACCTTCAAAACCTTAGAAGCTTTTGGAACTTCACAAGTTTTGATGACTGATCCTTCGGAAGAATCTACAGTCACTGCAGCAGACTTCAGTGCTTCGGAAGAACTCCTTTCTTCCGAGACCAACTTTGCTTCCGAAGGTAATTTTCCATTTACCTTCTTCTTTGATTTGGAGCTTCCGAAGGAAACAGACTTTCCTTCCGAAGCTTGAGACTTCTTGAGACTCTTTGAAGTCTTTGTTTTGGTCATGTGGACAGTACTTTTAGGATTGTATGGGCAATCCTTAGCAATGTGAGAAGTACTTTCACACATAACACACCACATTTTCTTCTTCAAAGAAGTCTTCCTTTGAGAGCAAGACTGGCTTTGGTCACATCCCTTCTCCACCTTCATCTTGGTAGATGCTGAGACAGTTCCTTTGGGCTGTGAACTGTTCTTGGAGTTTGATGGTCCAGGCTGTGCAGCAGTGGTACACAGCAGCTCAGTCTTCTTCTTTGCACTGAGATGATTTGAACAAGAACCATGACTCTTAGCTGAGGAGTCTTGGTTGATGTCTTCAGTCCTTACTACTTTGAAACCTGCAGAGATAAAAACTTGTTTCTGCTTAGCATCAAAAGTAGCCTTGATTTCTTGAGCCTTCTTTGCTTTTCTTTTGCTCTTCCTGATCAAGTTCTTTCTTTTGGACTTGGTCATCACAGTTGATTTCTTCTCCTCAGAAGGATAGTGGCCCTTGGAAGAATCCTCTTCTTCACTCTTCTCAGAGGAATTCTTCACTATCACTTCTTCATCATCCTCACTTATAGGATCTATGAGAGGAAGCTCATCTTCACAAGTTCCACACCTAGGAGATCTTACAGACAAGATTGTGTGTGGAGGAGCTATCTCATTTGATCCCAGTCCCTGTCTATTTTGATAACAAACCTTGTTGTGCAGGGATGAGGATATCATGTTCTTGAAGGTCTCTTCTTCAAGAACACTCTTCTCTGCCTTGGCTTTGCTGATCACAAGCTCAGCCTGGCACTCAGTTAACTTAGTGATGAGATCTTGGATCTGAGTTCTAAAATCTGTATGTTCATGTTTTAGTACTGAAATGGTTTTCTCCAAGTCCTCTATCTTTAACTTGTAATCATTTTCAGACTTTCTAAAATCAGATTTTAATATGTTTAATGACTCAAGATCAGATCTCATCTCTAGGTTGTAGGACCTGTATCTATTTACTTTAGCAATGCATTCAGGGGAGCAAAGATGTTCCAATACCTTGGCTTCATCATGGTCAGCCATCAGTGCTTGGTTTGGAGAAGCATCCTCCACCTGAAAACTCCAGTCAAAGCCTCCCTCTTCAACAGCAACAGCAGCATGTTGCTTTGTCTTCTCAGCCTGAGGAGCTTTGTCAGTAAAGTTTGGTCTGGGTTGTGTTTGGCCCCCATTTGCTTTAGGTGCCTTACACTCCCTAGCAAAGTGACCCATAAGGTTACAGTTGTAACACTTAACTTTGCTTTTATCCAGCCCAAACTTACTACTGGTAGCATTGCTTGGAAATCTTCTTCCTGTCCTCTTGTAGAACTTCTTGGCTCTGTGAGTGAGGAGAGCCATCTGCTGAACTATCTCCATGTATTCCAGGTCATCTGGATGGATACAGTCCAGGTCTTCAAGAGTGAAAAGATAATTCCCACAGCTTTCATCTGCAGACACAAAGGCTTGAGAAGAACTTGTCTCTTGGAATGGGCTTCCTTGAGTAAAGTTCTCCCTTGGTGTCTCCGGGAAGGTGATGAAAGGACCCTTTTGTGAGTTGTCAGGGTAGCATATGAGATGATGTTGGGGTTCTATGCTGTCCCTTTCAACCACATGAAGGGCTGAACCCATTTGATTGTTGGAGTTGCCAGATGAACCTTGCATGTTCATCTCCATCTGGTATCCACTGAGAATCCCATACAACTCTGTAAGAGTAAGAGTCTTAAGGTTCTCAGTCCTCTTGATCACCACACAATAGTGTGTCCATTGCCTAGGAAGTGAGGACATGAACTTCCTTACAATGTCCCTGTTCTCAAGAGGAACTCCTCCATCCACTAGGGTATCCACAATCTCAACATACCTGAAGTATTGTTGGGTCATGGTTTCACCTGCTTTGAAGGTGAAATTCTCAAACTGCTGCTTCAGAAGATCTTTCTTGTTCTCCTTGGCTTCAGAGGAGCCTTCATACATCAGCTTCAGTGCATCCCACAGCTGTTTGGCTGTCTTGCACTTCTTAAAACCTCTGTATACAGAGTTTGGGAGAGCAGTCTGAAGAGCAGTCATGGCCTTCCTGTCAATCTCTACTCTTTTTCTATCTTCATCTGAGTAGTTGGCCACATCTTTAGGAATCATACCAGCACCAGTAGCAGAGGGGGTGCTGGGTATGAAAGGTCCATTCTCAACAGATTCCCACATTCTTGAATCAAGAGACCTGATGAAGCCTTCCATCCTCATGCACCAGGTGTCAAAATCATCAAGAGTGATCAGTGGGGATTTGTTCATGGTTCCAGTCTCCATATCAGTCTTTGAGATGGAAGCCATTTGAAGAGTTTAGCTTTTGTGTGTGTGAGGGATCTTAAGATGGTTAGATCTTATATCAAGAGCCTGGAAAGCTCTGATACCAATTGCAGGACCGTTTAAGGGCTTTAGCACAATTACAACACAACAACACAATGAGGAGATTAACTAAACTCTAATCAAACAGTGAACTGGGTAACCAAAAGTGATACAAAGAACACAAGTAAAGTAAGAGACAGAACAAGAGAGTATGGGTTTCAAGGAGGCAGTATATTGCTTTCTCAAGTTCTTTTACAAGTGTTACAAAGCATGAAGAAAAGATACAAGAACTTGAAATACTTATACTACAACCTACAGCCGGCTATACTTTGAAAGCCAGCTGGATACAATTGACTAGACACTAACAAAATCAATTGTAGGATCAAAAGGCATATCTGCCTTTTGACCTTGTGACTATGACATGCCATAGCTCACATCCTTATACAATACAAAAAGGATAAAGTACATAAAGTGGAAAGTTGAAGACTCAAGACCTCAATGTACAGTTACCAAAAGCAAGGCCCTTTTCACCAACTCATGTAAGTTGGTGACTTTACAGAGATGCAGCGGAAAAGGTGCTTTATGGAACAGTACATCAGATAAAGCATGTGTACTAAAAGTCTTCGGAAGAAATCTGTCTTTATAGGCTGAAGCTTCGGAAGACTTTGTCTCTGAAGCTTCGGAAGACTTCATGTTTGGCTTCGGAAGATATTGGTCTTGGCTTCGGAAGATTTTACACTTAGAGTATTTTTCTAATGCTTTGTGTAAAACTTCCGAAGCATTCTTCACTTCAGTACTTAGTGCATGTTGCTGAGACACTTAGGCTGTTTTGGGTTGCATCAGACTTCAGGAATCCTTACAATTACTAATACTAAACCACACACACAAAAGGCAAGTGTACCTATCGTGTGGTAATATAGCGATGGAAAGAACCGAGTATCAATCTGTGGACACACCTAACCTACTCAGCAACCTTAATATTTGACTACCAGATTTGGTTTTTATTTGAGAAAATGATAAGTTGGTATTGATAAGATTTTTAGGGTTTAAAAACAATAATTAAAATAAAGTAAAAATAAGATTGAGGCATTTGGATTTAAAACCAGGGAATAAAGGCTATCATCATAATTAGATTACACTTATGTAACTATGATGAATTGGTGGTGTGATTAAAGTTATTGCTTAATGTAATTATGTTAATGTTTATAAAGGTGAGCTGGCGCGATTTCTCGTCTATCTGCTCCGTAGTGACTAGATCACGTGAGGTTGAGTTTTACTGTTTAGATCAAAGCCCTAGTAATGTAGGTAAATCTTCATGACCTTTTGACATACAATTTCTGAAACTATAACTTAATGTTAAAAAGAGAGTTGATCAGGTTCCTTTCTAACATACCATTAATTTTAGAAAACCATAACATTTACTGTAGATTTCTCGGACTAATAAAAGGGAACCCGTAAATGGTCAGAAACTTAAGGTGATATGATTTCTAATAACCATTTCTAGTTCATTAGTCATGATTTATTATGAAGACCGGTTTCGCGAATAAAAGTTGATCATACGTTTTTCAACCGGGTATGAAAATCACAATTACGAATCATAAAGTTATAACTTCTCGTTCAAATGTAGATGCTACCTATCAAAAGTTTTCCCTAGACCACGATGATGTTAACATAATATAAATCACACCATTAGTGCATCACAAATTAAATAAGTTTCATCCAATTAGGATGATAATGAGAGTTTAACTCATAATGAGCTTGAACATAGCAACAAATAACATAGAAGATGGATATGAAATCATCGGTGAAATGAAATAATCAAACTCGCATTCCATAATGGATGATGTTTAGACAATTCTGAGCTTCTTCCAATTGTTGTGTACATCTCCCGAGCCTCCAAATGATCTTTAAGTGTTGATTCTTGAGAGAATTCTATAGAGTAACTCTCCCACCAAAGCCTGCCAAAATGGTGAACTTAGGCCTCTATTTATAGGTTTTCTGGAGTGTTTAAGCATGGCACCGTGCCTAAAAGGCACGACCCCGTGCTAGTACAATGATTACAAAAGTTGGTCGGCTCGTACGACCCCGTGCTTAATAGGGCATGTCCCCATGTTGGAGGTGGGGCACAGCCTCGTGCCTCATGGGGCACGACCTCGTGTACATACATCCAAATGTATTTGCCAATTTGAGCATGGGGGTGTGTTTCAGGCAAGGCATGGGGGCGTGCTTAATGAGGCATGGCCCCATGCTTGGATTCCAAAGCTTGGATTTCTTCAATTTCTAGTCAAATATGCTTCTTTTGTCCATCTTGCCCTTTTTAACACCTGAAAAAAAATATTTAATACTTTTAAGTACATAATCATCATTTTAAGGGATATATTAAGGAATAATTGATGTGCTTTTGATAGGATTTTTATGTATAACTCAGAGCACATCAAACATCCCCACACTTGAACTTTGCTTGTCCTTAAGCAAAAATCACTTAAAATGACAATTCCACTAAAACCAAATAAATCAAATAATAAATATGTCTTTCAGAAAATACATCCAAATGTAAATATTTTACGCATATGTAAAATAATATCCTAGCAAGCAATAGATTAGTTAGTAAAGATTATTATCATGTAAAAATCTACAGTTCTCACAAGATGCACTCACACTCGGCTAAATATACGGAGTCATAATCAAGATTAAATATGACTAATACGCTTAATTGCCTGGTATGAATACGTGTAAAATCATATGTTTCTTAAGGGATCAAATCTCCATCTACTTAGATATTTACTAGCATAAATTGTTAGGTCTTTGATGGGTTGTAACTTGACTCGGGCTCAGGTATGGGATATTTGGAAAAGTGGGTAATTGTTAAAGACGACAGTCTTGTCTTATTTTTCTAACATAAACTACAAGAAAAGCAGTAAAAGGCTCCTTATACAATACTTCAAGCTAGAAGGAATATGCTAACTTGAGGACTTGTTTAAGGTCAGCTTGTCAAGACCGTATTTTACTTTCAAAAACCTTATTTAGTCTTTCACCCGAAGATACACAAAACTTTCCTTTCCTAAGTATCGTTCAGCTTGAAGCCTAATAGCACCCGATCAGATCAGCTCTGTGTATTCGTACTGGGACTCGGTTTGGTTCTTTTTGCATTTTCCATTGTAGGATCAATTTCCACAGTTCGGGTATCTTTCATATCTTTTTGCCTGTCTCTTTATAGCACTTTTTGAAATCCACAAAATAGGGGAACTTGTTCCTTTTTTCGCCATTTCTTTCTTGCGTCGAACGTGAGGTTGAAAATTTGTTCGCGGATTTCCAGGGGAAATCCCGGTTTTGCGTGGTGAAGGCAACAAAGCAAATTAAAATCAAAAGAATGCACTCTAGTTCTTTTAGGTTTGCCGGTAAAAGACCAATTTTTTTCTCTCTATTTTTTGTAAATAATAAGTGAAAAACGTGTCTTTAACGAAAAACGGGTTTTGTTGAAGTCTTTTTGGTTAAGTGACTTAGTGATTCGGGTGATCGAGAAATAAAAACATTTAAGCTCAACGGGGTTAACTAAGGTTGACGTTCGGGTAAGGAAAGTTAAAAGAAAATGGTTGGGGCTTGAATTGTTAGGGTTTCCTAATGCCTAACTCATTTTTATGCAACAGATACTAATTAAGGTCTTGAAATACATACCCTAAAGCAAGTTCTAATCACACGTATCATAAGGCACCCTTAATTGAATACAGAATGAAGTAGAATTGCATTTGCAAAAGTTTGCTTAAGGTCACATACGGATGAAATTGGGTAAATGTGTTTCATTTTACATGATTAAATATTTTTACTAGATTATTGCTTTTAAAAATATAATAAAAAATATTTTCAATTTTATTTGGATGTCATTTATTGCTTTTAAGGATATCAAAATTTGTTTTAAAATTTTGGTTTCTTGTCACAAAAATTAATGGTTAAGTGATCTTTTATAAAAATTTTAAATTTGGACCTTTTTAGCAAAGTGTCAAATGTGTAAATTACCCCACCCTACACTTAAAATTCAAATTGTCCCCAATGTGATCAATAAATTAAAACCAGGAAAGGGTAATGAGATAACTCCCCTAAAAATGATGAATTTGACACTTGTGATTAGTCGCTCTAAGTTGAGAGAATCCTTGGGATCACCTAAAATATCTTTAGTTTATTGAAAACATTAAAAATCCTAAACACACAAACTAAAGTAAAATGATATAAATTAAAAGATAGATTGGCACGAAACAACTGTGTCCGGGCCCCGAAAGTGATACGGTTTTCAAAGGCTTTGTGTCGGGATATCCCCCACTCATGGTACATTCTGTTCTTGATGTACGTGACACTTGGTCCAGCTGTTGTTTCAAACTCATTCAATGAGGACTGATTGAATGAATGAGAAACATCATCATCATTTGTTTGCTGTGAAGTAGCATTAACAGTTGCTTGTTCCTTCAAGATGTCGCTTCCATCAGCTTGGTGTTGTGGAGTGTCACCTGATGAAGTTTGAGGGTCAACATGTGAACCGCCGATTGAAGCTCCATTATTCCTTGAGATAGTTATACTGTCAAATCTGCCAATAGTGGAAACTTGATTTGTTGCAGCTCTTGGAGAACTTGTAATAGGTCTGGGAAGCTCAAACAGTTGGTCATCATCATAATCACTTTGAGCACATGTTCCAGCTGAAACATTCTCACAAGATGGTTTAGAATAGTTTGGAAACAATTCTTAATCAAAGATGTGATCAGGGCCATTCCCCTTAACACAAGAAGTGTGCTCATTAACTACAATGTTGAAAGATTCCTCAAATTGTTGATTTTTAATGTTATAAACTCTATAAGCTTTAGAGTTAGAGGAATATCCAACAAAGATGGCATCATCCGACTTTTCAACAAATTTTGCCAAATTGTCTTGTGTTAAGTATGGTACACCTGGTGCCAAAGGACCTTAAAAAGCCAATGAACGGTGGCCTGTTGTTCCATAGCTCATAAGGGGTATTTCCATGTGGCTTAACCACAAGAACCATGTTCAGCACATAGCATGCAGTGCTGACTGCCTCTGCCCAGAATGTTAGAAGCAGCTTTGAATCAACTAACATAGTTCGAGCAGCCTCAATAAGTGTCCTGTTCCTCCTCTCAGCAACACCATTTTATTGAGGAGTTATAGGGGCACTATATTGTCTGGCAATCCCTTTTGAGTTACAGAATGAATCAAGAACATGGTTCTTAAACTCAGTCCCTTGACCACTTCTAATTATTTTAACCTTGTGATGAATTTGATTTTCTATTTTAAGAATAAAAGATTTTAAAGTTTCAGCAGTTTCATCTTTGGTTCTTAAAAAGAATACCCATGTAAATCTAGTAAAATCATCAACAATCACAAGGCAATATGATTTTCTTCCAATGCTCATTATACTTGTTGGACCAAATAGATCCATGTGCAATAAGTGTAATGGAGTGGTGATGGAGTTAACGACTTTGGATTTATGAGATGCCATGTGTTGCTTCCCTTTTAGGCATGCAACTCAGTTATCTTTGCAGAAAAATTCCTTTTTAGGCAAACCATGTACCAAGTTATTTTTAGCCAATTTATTCATTGTCTTAAAATTTACATGACACATTCGTTTATGCCATAGTGTTGACTCATCACCATCAGCTTTGGAAAGAAAGCATGATACTTCTCCTATTGGGGAAGCATTGTTCATATCCAGCTTGTACACATCCCCTTTCCTGGGAGATCTAAGAAGCACCGATTCCTGAGGAATTGTCATCCCGGGTTTGAGGATAATGCACTCATGTTCTGTGAAGAGCATTTGATGCTTTTGATCAAAGAACTAAGAAACACTTAACAGGTTGTGTTCAAACTGTTTGACAAAGTGAACTTTGTCAACTTTTAATTTTCCGTTGGATATACTTCCTCTGCCAGAAATATATCCTCCAGCCTCACCTCCAAACTGGACAGGACCTCCATCATAATGTTGAAATTGTTGAAGGAGAGATCTGTTCCCTGTCATGTGCCTGGAGCATCCACTATCCACAATCCAAACATTGTTATTCTTGTCATATGGATGTCCCTGCACATAAGATGAGATGATTAGTTTTGATTGGAAACCCAAGTCTTGTTGGTCTTGGGTTCTTGCAATGATAGTGACATAATTGAACCAAAATTTATGCATGAGGGTTCAATGGATGTCTTTGAAGAAGAGGTTTGGGCTGCAACATCTTCATTGATCTTCCATTCCATCCATTGGTTGATCATGGAGGATGAGCTTGTTGAAGCTTTTGCAGCTTGACATTCTTCCGAAGCTTCTTTCTTTTCGGAAGAAGCCTTCACCACCTTTTCTTCCGAAGTAGTCTTCTTCTGGGATGGTCTCAAGGGGACTCTTTTATTCTTTTGAGTCTTGACAGCTTTAGCTTCCGAAGCCATTTTCCCTTCGAAAAAGGACCTTCTTCCGAAAGAAACCTTGCTTCAGAAACAAGCTTTCCCTTTTTCATCACTTTAACCATTTGATATGGTCCAAATGAGAAACCTTCCCTGACTCCTTCCTTTTTAACATTATATGCATGATGTGTGCTAGCAGGATTGTAGTAACAATCTTTGGCCATGTGGTTTTGCAGACCACACATTATGCATGCAATGTTAATCTTTTGGGAATTTGAGGATTGCTGTTTCTTGTTCTTTTTCTCTTCATCAACAACCTTTCCCTTTAACTTCTGATCCTTTGGTAGTACATGAGTGCTGGTACTACACTCCTTTCCTGAATCAGAGTTTCCTACCACCTGGAATCCAGCTGAGATGAATACACCCTTTTGCTTTGGATCTATCTTCAGCTTAGACTCAGCCACTTTCTTGGCAGCTTTTCTGGCTGCCTTAGCTCTACTTCTTCTGGCTTTGGTGGTTAGGGGTTGATCATCACCAGTAGGAGTGGGTAAAATTACCTGGTTCTTCCCTATGATGGTGTCCATGGTTGCATCACTCTTTAACTCATGAGAAGGTAGGTCAGCAGATGGAACCTCTTGCTCTTCAGTACCACACATTGGTTGTCTTATAGACTCATAAGAGTGTGGTGGAGCAATTTCATTGGTTCCCAACCCACCTTTGTTTTGGTAACAAAGTTTTGAGTGAGAAGATGATGCAAGAATGGCTTGGAAGTTCTGCTCAGAAATAGCATACTTCCTAGCTTGAGCCTCAGCTGTGACAAGCTGGGCTTGAGCCTCAAACAATTTGGATATTAAATCCTTTATTTGAGTCTTATAGTTTGTGTGTTCATGTTTTAATAAGGACACAATTTTCTCCAACTCCTCAATTTTTCTTTGATATTCAGATTCAGCCCTTTTAAAATCAGATTTTAAAACATTTAAAGACTAAATATCGGATTTAATCTCCATATTGTAGTCCTGATACAATTTAACCTTAGCAATACAGGCAGGAATACAGAGATGTTCATATACCTTATTGTCATCTGTTCCAGCCATGAGTGCTTGAGCAGGAGTCATATTTTGTACCATGAAACTCCAGTCAACTTCTTGAGCCATTGCAGCTGTCTCTGTTGATTTTCCAGTGGGCTTTGGTGTAGAGGGATGTGTGGAGGCCTGTGGGGTTCCCGGATTTGACTTGGGAGCCTTGCATTTCCTTGTAAAATGACCAAGTTGGTTACAGTTGTAACATTTGGCCTTGGTTTTGTCAAACCCAATTTTGCTGTTGATTGGGTTCTATGGGAAATTGCCTTCCGGTTCTCTTGAAGAACTTCTTTGCTCTTATGGTTAAGAGAGCCATTTGTTGGACTATGTCCACGTATTCCACGTCATCTGGGCTGAAGCACTCTAGATCATCAAAGCAATATTGATAATCACTAGAGTGTCCACTTCCTGAGACAAAAGCACAGTTGTCCAGAAAGGAGCTTTGCTGAGCTTGTTGAGACCTTGGAGTCTCAGGAAATATGATATATGGCCTAGAAGAACAGGATGGCTACTGGGTGTAAGTAAGGTACTGTTGAGGTTGGGAGGGTCCTGAGCCTTCAGCAACCATTAAAGCGTTGCTAGCAGGAAGACTCAAGGGTCTGCTTGTCTGATGATCTCTCTTATTCTCCTTTTCCAAACGGTATCCATCAAGGATGCCATAGAGTTCGGTCATGGTGAGTGTGTTCAGGTTTCTGTTCTCTTGATAGAGACACAGTAGAACGCCCACTCATTGGGAAGTGCACTCATGAACTTTCTTGTGAGGTCTCTAAGTTCAAGAGCAATTCCCACAGACTGAAGGGAAGAAATAAGATCCATGTACCTGAAGTATTGTTGGCTGAGGGTCTCTCCAGCAATGTAGGTGAAGTTCTCAAACTGCTGCTTCAGTGAGTCCTTCTTGGAGTCATTTGAGCTTGAGTACATGTGAGCAAGTGCATCAAACAGTTCTTTTGCTTACTGGCAATGCTCAAACCCCACCATGATGGAGTTAGGAATTGCAGTCATGAGAACAGTCATAGCATTGCTATCAATTTCCAACTTCTTCCGGACCTCATCAGAGTAGTCTTCAACAACTTTCTCTATCATGGCACCGTTTCCACCAGCCACCTTTGGCTTATACGGGCCATTTACAATAGATTGCCACATCTTGCTATCTTGATACCTGATGAACCTTCCATTCGTCTGCTCCATGACCTGAAGTTTTCAGGGGTGATGATGGGTGCTTTAGTCATCGTCCCCATCTCTACTTCAGACTTGTTGAGGGCCATTTTGAGTGTGGTGTAAGGAGGAGTAAAAAGCAGGTTGATTAGTATGGTAAGATCTCACAATCAAGAGCTTAAAAACCGCTGATACCAATTGCAGGATCGGGTTTGTCACTTAACACTTGGATTTCTCTCAAACTCACTTTATATTACACTCAAATCAGATGAAGTAGTATTTCTCCTAAGAGTTGACAATAACATAATAAGTAGCAAAGAACAGAAGGAAATAATTTTCAAGGCACTTGTATATATAACTTCTCAACTCAAAGTATTACAAGACCCTTACAAGCATGAAACATGAGTTACAATGAGAAACTATATATATACTAGATCATACAGCCGGATATACTTTGATACCAGCTGGAAACCTAAGACTAAAGCATATACTACAATGCTAAAGTTAAGGTATCTTAGATAAAGAATTATCTAAGATAAAGTTGGCAACTGTACTAACTGATAAAGGTAAATAGTGGAATAAAGTATGGTCAACTACATGGCTTTTGAGAAAACGCCATGCAGTATCTCAGAGGTCTGCAGCGGAGTGTCAGGGAGACCATACTTATTTCCACTGGATAATAGTAGAGTCTTCCGAAGGTAAGTTGGCTTCGGAAGAACAAGTTCTTCCAAAGCCACTTATACTTCGAAAGAGGCTTCTGTACTTTCGAGGCTTGAGGACTTCTTTCATAATTCGGAAGTTGACTTCTGATCTTTCACTCTAAGTCTTGATCTTCGGAAGTGAATACCTTGTCCTCGGAAGAGTTTTCCTTCGGAAGTTGGTCTTACACTTTGTCTTCGAAAGAGCTTCTTTTTCCTTTGGAAGTTCCACACTTAGCTTCGGAAGTCCTTTATTACTTGCACCAAAATAGTATAAGTGATTTGGTTTTGGTTGCACCAGCCTCTCTAGATCCAACAAAAAGCAACAAATGGTTCTATCATGTTCATAAAATCATACAAATTAATTAGTTTCAAACTTTAAAATTCAGCAGAAGCTACAGTGCAAAATCTAGACTTCAACAGAAGCTACAGTGCAAAATTTGGACTTCAGCTGAAGCTACAATGCATTTTCCTTAATCAGCAGATGCTAAGTGCGAAACTTTAAATCAGAAAAATATGACAATCCATAGTTTGGTAACCTACAAATGTGGTGATATTTTCACGTAGAATACATTTCCATAGATTGGTAACCTTTGCAAAATTATACTAATCAAATTTAGTTCTTTCAAGATAGGCATCCGCAGATGATCTACGGAAGAACTAGAATCTGTGGATTCAATAAAAGTTTACTCATCAAACTTAGATCTTTCAAGGTAGACATCTGTAGATGATCTACGGAAGAATTAGAATCTTCGGATTCAATAAAATTCCACGGAAGGGTAATAAGGAAAGAGAGCCCCACATCATTTAATAAATGAAATTAATTAGTTTGAGGGAGTATAAATGATGTTTTTGACTTAAGTATTCATCATTCACTTTTACAGAACACTTTTTCAGACCTAGAAAATCGTTCACTAAAACATCACCCTCTTTCCGCCAACATTCAAATTACCCGCATCAAAACATCAAACAACACACTAAACTTGATCTCAGTTTTAATTCTAGATCATTGTTGTCAAGGTAAAACGTATCATAATCATCAATAATGAACTGTTTGATTCATTTTTATAATCAAAACTCTTCACATTCTTATGATTGATAACTCTGCTCTAACGTAATCTCTTTCATTCTTATATACACATGGCAAATCGATTTGCTAGAGAGCACAACGTATGTTCTTTTCTGAATTCCGACGACCCTATGTCTGAAGGGTGTCGAGACATCATCCGCTACTTAAGATGATCTAGGTTGCTCTATGCCCTATCGGTGGAGCCTGTAATCTACCAACAACATATTGCCGACTTCTGGAACTCAGCTGAGATAGAGAAGAAGGAGAAAGTGAAGTGATATTTGCTGAGATTAAGAATGAACGGCTGAGGGTTGATGAACAAATTATTAGGAGAGGTCTTGAGCTAGGAGAACAAGAGGCAGGTCACCCCGATGTGTTTATAAATGAATACATTGAGAAGATCTTCTATTTGATGGTTTATGATTGTGATTTTGACAAGGGAGAAATCAAGAAAGGAAGACTGTGAAAGACATATCGATTCCTATGACACACTTATCTGAAATATATTTCAAATAGGAAATCAGGTCTGGATAGGTTTTCAAGGCACATTTCTTCTAGAATCATTGGAATATTTGAAGGAAGGATCTACAACTACTCAAAATACATCTTTGGATGTTTATGTGACCAAATAAGAGTACATAAAGATAATAAGATGTTCATGTTTCCAAGGTTCCTCCAACTGATCATTAATGCTGAATTGCCTGCATAGAAAGGTTGGTGATGTCTTTGTACAAGCTCACTTGGGAAGATCTGTATTAAACAAGATTAGTGGAAAGTATGAAGGTGAAGATATGCCCATGTTCGCACATGTGGTTGATCCCAATGCCAATATTCCACAAGAGTTGGTGTATGAAGATCAACAAGACAGTTCTTTGCTGCTACTAAAGAAGGATCCCACTCTCCTCCTCAAGCACCCATACACCACCATCATCAATCTCCACAAGTTCAATCACCTACTAGTGAAAACTCACATCCCATCTCTACCATTCACCCACAATCACCAATTCATCAACAACCTCCCCATCACCACAAAATCAATAACCTGCAGATGATCATGCTTTGCCTATTTCTCCTGCTCTTTCCCAAGTATCAGTCCACTCTGGTGAGACTGAACTAGTATCACAAGCAAGTATTGTTCAACTATCAATCACCCAATCTCAAACCCCTGTTAACTCTACAGATACTGAACCATTTTCACCCACCACTGATCTTCAACTCCAACAACAACCTCATCAAGAACCAGTTTTCCAGCAGCTGAATCAAGCTCAAGCTCTGCAAGTGCAGTTCCTGCTGAAGAGATAAACCTTAAGGAAGAAGATAATGCTGAGCAGGTTCAGAATGATGAAGTACGTTTGGAAGAAGTTAATAAACCAGATCAAGCAGCAAATTAAGAAGGTGAAGGTGAAGCAAATTATGTTGATGTCATTGCCTACCATGAAGATGATTTGAGTGATAATGACATTCCTGTGAGTAAGAGTTTTCTTGTGGCTGAGTACAACAAGTTTACCACTAAATGAAACAAAAGGATGGAAATAATAAGAGGGTTGAAGGGAATGATGAAAGAGAAGGAGGAGCTGTTGAGCAAATAAGAAGCTTCACTATAAATATTAAGAGAAGATGCTCAAACTAACAATGAAGTGATTGATGCACTAAATGAGCTGGTTAAGGAGCTTAAAGAGTTTGTGAAGTATGAGAAGAAAGAAAGGGAGAAGATGTTGTTAGAACTAAACAAAGAAACTAACTCTCTAATTGAACAATCAATGATGCCGAAAGAAAGATGAAGAAATTAATGAGCTAAAGATGAAGATCTATGCACTTGAATCAAATGAAGAATCAACAAAAGTTACAAAAACATCAACTGAGATTAAGAAACCACTCATTCAATACAGCAGAAAGAGATAATATATGGGGTCTTTCAAGAAAGAAGTGATAGAAATTGAAGACTCTGCCAAGAAAACAAATATTTCCTTAACAGAGGACACTCCTTCAGTGGATGTGTCCACTTTGAAGCCTATAACACATGCTGAAGTCGAGAGTGATGTTGAATGGGAAGAGCTGACCAAGACGGACTCTCCAAAAGAACAAAAGAAGTCAAAAGGTGATTATTTGCTGACTACTAAAGATATCTTGGAAGAGAGGCTAGAATCTTCAATGTTCATGACTTTAATCAACCATGGCTTTCCATATGATTTGGTAGAAAGGATGAGTATGAATAAGATGAAGGATGTACATAAAGATTTTGAGCTTGCAAGATTCAAGATCCCCAACTACAACTATGAAACATTCACAGCATTTGCGTCTATTCATAAAACAAAGAAAGACCTAGGTCATTGTGAGCCAGCCAAACTCAGCAAATACAATGAGACTTATTCGTTGCAAGGTCACAATTACAAGATGCATGAGCTGAAATGGAGATTAGTGGGTGAGCTGAGAAGAATGATGGAACATGTAATGAAGGTGGAATTGGAAACTGGAGTGAAATTCAGGACTGAAGCTCTAAATCCTGCCTATGAACATCAAGCCTAGACTCCTGCTGAACTAGTGACTATTGAAAGAAAAGATCAATTCAAAGGAAAAGAAATATTAATCAACGAACCAAGAGAAGTAATACCAAGCAAAGTATGGCCACTTGGTAAAACAGTGAGAGAAATTACAAAAGAAAAATCAACACTGATTGAATTGTTTGATCATCTCACAACTCGTAGCTCTGTTGAAGAAAACAGAATTATGGCCTGGAAATATGACCCAAACTAGGATTATGGAGTCACTAAAAGAACATCTGGAAGGATTCAATACTTCCATTTAGTGGAAAGAATACTGTCCCTCCCTGATTGTGACACTAAAGATCTCCAAAGCTTAATCATTACTAATTATCCTATTAACCCAATAGGAAGAGATTTCTTAGTGGCAGTGGGTAAGTTAAAGAACAAGTTCAAAGATGACGTGTTAAAAGAAGCTAGAAGAGATGATTATGAGCATAACATAAGGAAATCTCTTTGTCCAATCACGAGACCACATGTATTACAAGGACAAAGAAGATCAAAATCCAACTCCTCCTTATTGGTTGAGGATGAATTCTTAAGGAGGGTTGGATACTCAAACAGAAAGACAACATCCATCAGGAACATTGAAGGAAATCAATATACATTTCTCATAACTGAATGGGATATGTTGAGAAAACAAAGGAGCTTGTGCTGTTAAGAAATGAAGAGAGAAAGAAAGCTCAAAGTATAAGTATTTTTGATCTTGTGGAAATCAAGCTTCTCCATCCAAGCTACATGTCATATCTTCATGATAAGTATTTCCCTATGCTAAATGATAAGAAAGCACAAAATGATTTATGCTTATATGTGCACCTCATTCAAGTGATTGACAAATTATATGCAAAGTCTTATAAGAGAAGAAAGTATGAAGCAGGCCAGCTAATTGGAACAAAGATCAAGGAAGTGACTGAACTAAGAATCTCTGAGCAAGTTGAACTAGAGATAGTCCACAATAACAGTGTTTTGAAAACCCTTACTACTGAAGAAGATGTTCTGGATTTATGTTTTGAAACATTAAGGATGATCTGCAAGATGGTAATCAAATACAAATATGATGATCAGAAGGCTGCAGTCTCCTACTTCAACAACAAGATGGTTGCAAGAGTGAAAGAACTTTCAAGTCTGGAGAGCCGATTTCAAGTAGCTAAGCCTAAGGGGGGTATTGTTAGATCTAGAAACAATAGATCTAGATCCTTTGTATATGCTTAGCACATTAATCAGTTTCTTGTAATAAACTCTTGTAAATCATATCTTGATATATGCATTATATATATATATATATATATATATATATATATATATATATATATATATATATATATATATATATATATATATATATATATATATATATATATATATATATATATATATATACATACATACATACATATATATATAAGGTTAACCCATAACTGTGTTGATTTATATGTGTGATTGCAGGTTTAACATCATATTTAAGTCAATTTCATGAAATTAACTAAGTGTAAGTGGATGAACATATTTGTTCTTCCGTAGATAATCTTTTGAAACAAAGTGTATTCGAGGATCTTCTGCGGAAGAACACTTTGTTGCGGATGAAGTCACGGGACCTCTACAGAAGACCAAAGTTTGACAACCGACCTCCAGGTTGTTACCCTAACCCTAGATTACTTGCATCATTATCCATGTTATGAGTGCTAATAAGTGAAACTATTCAACCCTACTATGAAATTGGAATCAATTCTTACTATTTGATGTAAATTATGATTTCATGTGATTTTTATTATTGACTTTTAACCAATTTAGGTTTCTACTTTTTTTTTAAAAATTAGTGTTCCGGGAATGTCAACTAGTCACCCTTACAAAATTAAACTCAAGAGAAGGCAATTAAAATGTGAGCATACACACTCACACTTACATAATTTCGGCCATGCATGCATGGGCATGCATTAGATACCTCAATTCACCTTCCACTAAATAATACATAATATCCAATACTAGAAATTACACTACACAATATAAATTACAATTAAAATTAAATCAAAAACCCTTCCCCACTACCCTCCAAGAACGGCTGCCCCCCTCACCACTCTCCTCTCCTCTTCACCACCACCCCACACAACCACTCATCTTTCATGCATCTCTCTCCCTCTCTCTCCCTCTCTCCCTTTATTCGACTCACCAGCTGAACCAAGACACACACACACATCTCACAACATTCTCAAACAATTCTCTCTAGTCTTGTGAAGAAAAATTCGAAGACCACACCAAGATCCATTCGGCCAAGAGCAAAACCGCAAAGGAATGGCCTTGTTCGCAAGATTTGGTCACACAACCGTATTTGTTCCACCTTTCCAGCCTTAGTTCGAGTTTCTCCATTCAAGTCCAAGGAGTTTCAAGCCATTCACGGCCATCAACACCTTCTAAACCATGAGTTACATCGAGTGTAAGCTCAAGTTGTCGGTTTTGTGACATTTCTCTTGTTTTCTCCATTTATCATCTAAGAACCGTGTATTTCCTTGTTGTAGCAGAAACATCTCACCATCATCTCGTTCTTAAGGAGTTCCTAACGTTCTTGAAGGTAAACTTCCTTGTTGTGACCTGCATTTTTATGACTTAATGGACTCCCAAGAACCTGTTTTTAAAAGTTCCAAGTGACTACATACTCAAATCCACGGTTGATACATGGATTTCACCTTGAAACCCTCCTTTCTACATGTAACAACACCCTCTTGAGCATTTGTTTGAAAAATCCTTTTAACCAAGACCCATAACCTACCCATGAACGACTTAATGACACCTTAATAATCTGTTTATGAAGTTAAACGAAGTGTTGGTAACATTTAAACTCAAGTTAAGATGGTTTACACAAGTGTAATTGTCGGTTATGGCATTTTCTACATATTTGAAGCATATGGATGTATAGATCAACTAGGCAACATGTTGGGACTGAAATTACAGTAGGTTTTAGTGAATATTAGAAGTGTTAGCAATGTTTAATCTCTGGAATAAAGGACATGTTGTGATTTACCCTCTTTTAGTCACTTTCGGGACCCGAAAACACGGTAAAATGACTTAAAAATAGTAAGAATACAAATTTAACATTCTTGAAAAGTATTCCAGGCTCAAAAATGATAAATAAAGTACTCTTGAGTCAATGGATAATTTAAATGGTCAAAGACCCAAATAAATGACATTTTAACTAAAACGGGTACAAACTGAGCATCGTTTTTGAGAAAAATCCATAAAAATAGAGTTTAAAACTAAGATTTATAAAAATCATATGATTTCAGTAAGATAAGTAATAAAGGACTTAAAGGATTTAAAAATTCGGTCAAACAAGCTTTAAATGGTCAAACCCGGTCAAAACCGCGTATTAACGGGTCAAACGTAAAAACCAGATTTTTAACTATAAAAGGCCAATTTACACAATTTGAGGACTTAAAAATTTATAAAGAAATCTTTTAGAAAATACCTACTGGTCCAAGATTTAAATATATGAAAACTCCAAATTACTGTTAAAACTATCCGGCTTTTACCGTAACCGGGAGCGTTAAACGCGCAGTTTTTAAAATCAAACCCGTAGACTAAAGTTTTGAAGCACTTACTCCAAAATAATTATAATATGACTCTAATAATCTGATTTTTGGTCTTAAATGACATAAAAGGCAAGAAACTAAACTTAAGGGTAGAAACTGTCAATTTTGAAACTTGAGGGACTAAACTGTAAAATTTTTCCAAACCTTATAACCGACTTCCAGGAAACTAGTAAGCACTTGAACAACAAAATCTCTTAATATACTTAATCTAATGAAGTGAAAATCCTCAATTTTCATGAAGACGCCTTGACTTGCCATAAAAGGAAACTTTTTATACAAACCTTCACGAAACCAAAGCCTTGCTCAATAGCTAAACCCTTGACATCATTGTTGCACTTTGAATGAGTTTAGGGCAGTAGCTTATTGCTTAATATGTACATGTTAGGGTGCTAGACTTGTGACACTTCCCGGCACACCAAGAGACTTTGATTTGGAAACCTAAGGTGAGTTCTAGTGATCCCCCTTTTTACTATTGTTTTGGGATGAAACATGCTCTACTTTTTATAAACTATGATTGTGCTTTATTTGATGATACTATGTGGGATTTGTGGTTACCTGCTGATTCTTATATCATGATCATTAATTCTTTCGTGAACCGCTTGATTTATATGGATACATCTATTTGGGGAATCCCCCACACACAGTGGCTTCCGTTCCAGGAAGGTTACCCCACTGAGATCCTGGGGGATCGTTGTGGCATGTAACAAGTTTTGTTAAGATTCTATGGTGAACCATCCGGGCAGGTAGGGTTCACTGGTTTGGGGCTCAGTTTCTTCCTTCGGGAATATCCGGTAAAACACAACTTTAGAAGAGGCTAACCGGGACTGAGTGCAGGGTTGATTATGATTTTATTTTTCCCACGATGATAAACAATGATTATTTTCTTTTAATCAAAGAAGGATTTATTAAGTCCTTTTGTTTTTAAACTTTAAGCACTTGAATTCACCAACTTTTTAGTTGACACAATTTTCTTTTGAGCATGTTTCAGGTAATATATGAAGAGATCCTAGCAGTTGTGAAGACCTAGACTTATCCCCGTGACATGGCATTGGCTTATTTCCTTGATGAAACATTGAACAATTTATATTTTGTGTTGAACAAGTACAATTTCATTTTTATGGATGATTGTAAAACTTATTTGGGGCTTGATGTGTCTCTAGCCCTGTTACCTTTTTAAAACATTAATGCCATGTGATATTCTCTCCCTTGAGCTCTTATAATGGTTTGTTTCCGCTGCCATACGTTGTTGCTAGTCTGTGATGTCCCACCCTACCTGGGCCCGGGGTGTGACAGATTGGTATCAGAGCCAAAGGTTGTAGAGAAGTCGGGAATGCCATAGTAGACCCTAGGCTACAACCCTGATACCCTAGGACTGTCCTTGTGGGAAGTGTTGGGATGATCGGGTTGGGTAAATTGATGATTACACTTGATCAACGTAATCATGAATTTACCGGACGCGTAATTTCCATCACTGATCTTTAGGTTATGGTTGGACTTTTTCTGGTTTATATTGATGATTTGAAACTAATTTTTTTTTAAAAAGGGGATTTAAATGATTTTTATGATGAACTATGTTATCCGATACTACTTGAAGAAACTATTGATCTGGGCAAAACAGACAGCTATATATTGAAATAACAGATACTATTGCCATCACTACTATTATTAGTACTATTATGTAAATCATGAGCTATGAGAAACCAAATTACTCATGATGTATTTCTTACAAGATAACGTCAATGGCTGATAAAGGAAAGACGCCTGCTCACCCCGACACTGAGACCACTCCTACCAGAAACCTGAGGAGAGAGAAGCCCCAGACGGAGTATGAGGCGTACCTCCGGAGATGCGGACATCCAGGGTGGATATCCGTCACGTCTGAAGACACTGAGGCTTCCGAGGACTCTTCCTCCACATCACCTTCCCGAAGCCGAACGCGATCCCACTCTCCTCAAGTAGCTGCTCCGACCCTCTCATCCATCCCACCTATTGGGAATAGGGGTGCGCGTACTGTCACCCGACCTCGCAAAAGCGTTAGGCCAGGATCCTCCGTATCCTTTAGGATGCCTCCTCCTCCTCCCCCGCCTGTTAGGATT
>CM046031.1:34982634-35180359 GCA_025215565.1 Flaveria ramosissima
GCAACACGAGGCTATAATTATGGGGTGTTTCAACGATGCAAGCCCCCAACTTTTTATGGTAATGGCACTGTTGCTGCTGCTCACCGATGGGTGAGGGAAATGGAAGCTGTTTTAAATATCCGCAAATGCCGAGAAGATCAGAAAGTAAAATTTGCTACCCACTCTTTTGTGGACTCAGCTTTGTGCTGGTGGGACAACATAGTCCAAGTTGAGGGAAGCAGGGCTATTGAAAAGATGAGATGGTCAGAATTGAAAAGGCTGGTGATTGAGGAGTTCTGTCCTCACCGTAAGATGGATAAAGTTGAAAGAGAGTTCCTGCAGCTGGAAGCGGGAACAATGACGCATCAGCAATACACCACCAAGTTTAATGAAATGGCACGGCTCGTGCCAGATCAGGTGACACCTCTTTCGCGAAAGATCAAGAAGTATATTCAGGGCTTGCCAGCGGACATCCAAAGGCACATGATTGCTGCCCGACCGAGCACGTTTAGGTCGACAGTTGATTTGGCAGGAAGGTTGTACGATGAAAGAACACTAGTGGTGGTGGCTGAAGACAGTGAGAAAGGTGATGAAGACAAGAACTGGGGGGAAGAGAACTAGACGGCGTGGTGTCCCGATGAATAATAAGCACGCACAGGGGGATGACCGTCGTGTGATCACACCCGGTGCGGAGTCAAACGAATGTGGTAAATGCGGGATGGAGCATTCGGGGGTATGCAAAAGGGGACCAAACACTTGCTTCAAGTGTGAGAAGCCTGGTCATGTGGCTAGAGATTGTGGTACTGTGAGATGTTATAATTGTGGAAAAGTTGGCCACATGAGCAGGGACTGCAAGAAGCCGAGGGATGAAGGTTCAGGAGTGAAGAAGATCGAAGGAAGCTAGGACGGACACCGATGTTGTGTCAGGTATGTTTCTAGTAAATAAATACTTAGCCTTTGTGTTATTCGATGCTAGCGCTAGTAGCAGTTTTATTCCTGCTGCTTTCTGTGCTAAATTGTTTGTTAGTGGTTAGAATATAGATACACCCTTCGATGTGATCTCAAAGCCTTGATGAAGGTAGCATGAGATAGACAAGAATTCGTGTATGGATAAACGACGTAAACCGACTGAACTCCAGGTGGGAGACTGGAAAAGAGATGAGACAGTATTGCCCGCGACGGTTTAAGGAATAACAGGTTTCGGGGACGAAACCTATATAAGGGGGGTAGACTTGTAACACCATGAAATTTTCTTTGAAGCCGACGAAAGAAGAAAAAGAAATAAAGTCCAAAGTCGAGGGACCAAACTCGCCAACGAGACAAACTTCGATGAATGAGGGTATAAAAGGGGGAGGGCAGCCCACACACTCCCCATTCTTGCCATTTTCAGCCAAAGAGAGGGAGAAGAGAAGGAGAAAAGAGGAGAAAGGCTTGGTTTGGGTGGATTCGAGCGTGGAAATCGTTGTGTAGCGGGTCAAATCGAAGGTCTACTCGACGGGATCGTTCTCTTTTACACGTTTTTGAATGATTTTGGGGCTGGAACACATCTGAAAACCCTTTTTTGAGGTTTTGGGTGTATACCCGTTTTTATGCGTATGTGTATATGTGTGATGCGTTTTGGGTTGGCTTTTGGGCTTGTGTATGCATGAATGATGTTGTGGTAGGTGTTTCTAAGGTTTAGGATGGTTGATTGGGGCTAAAATCGAGTTTGGAAGAGCTTGGAGGCCGAAAGGGGCAGTTTGCGTTCGGCTAAAACTGCATTCTGCATCAGCTAGGGCTATGCGACCGAATTGAGTGTGACTGGAGGCCATACGGCCGATTGGCGTGCGACTGAGGTCCATGCACACGGTTGCCATGCGACTGAGGTCCATACGCATGATGGACATGCGACTGAAGTTCATGTGCCTGTAAGGCATGCGATTGAAGGATTGTGCGACTGAGGTTCATTCGCACGAAGGTTATGCGACTGAGGTCTATGCACCTAGAGGCCATGCGACTAAGGTTCATTCGCACGAAGAGTATGCGACTGAAGCCCATACGCCTGAAGTCATGCGACTGAAGGCCATACACATGAAAGCTTTGCAATTGAGAGTCCATTCGCATAGATGTCCATTCGCACATGGTCCATTCGCATAGGGTCCATTTGCCTGATGTCCATTCGCCTAAGTGTTCAGTCGCCTGAGAGGCCATGTGACTGGAGGGTGTCCATATGCCCAAGTAGGGTTCATACGCTCGAAAGAACAACGGTTTATCTTATGACTTTCGAGGGAAAATGCAGTTGTGGGTTTTGACTCGGGAGGTTCTCGGAGGCTTGTGTAAGTTGACTTTCGAGGTCATAGACGTTATGTTGGGCATGTGTGTGATGAAGATGATGTGATGTATGATTGATGTGTGTGTATGATGGTATGTATGCATGATAATGCCCTGTATGGTGATGTGTGTATGTTTATGTTTATATTCTTGTTATGTATATGTATCTTTCTGTGGCTTTACGAGTTATGTAAATGAATGTAATGAAAGTATTATGTAACGTAAAGTGGAAGATAATGAAAAGAGGAATATGATGAATGAATGCATCATTAATGAATGAATGAAAACGTGAAAGGCTTGCAAGCGAAGTGTACCGAAGTGCACGGCTCTAAATGCCTTAAGCTCAACCGCGTGTGGTTCAGCTAATCCGTAAGGGTGCACGCAGGGGTTCCGGTCTTTGTGATTGACCATCGGTGTGGTGCATGGTATATAGTTGTTACCCATTTTGTTGGGGGGTGTAGTACCCACATTGTTGGGGTGTAGTACCCATATTGTTGGGGGTGTAGTACCCGCATTGTTGGGGGTGTAGTACCCACATTGTTGGGGGTGTAGTACCAATATTGTTGGGGGTGTAGTACCCATATTGTGTGTGGTGTAGTACCCATATTGTTGGGGGTGTAGTACCCATATCGTTGGGGATGTAGTATGTCATAGTTACCCATATGGTTGGGGGTGTAGTTTGTCATAGTTACTCATATTGTTGGGGGTGTAGTATATGATAGTTACCCGAGTTACCAATAATGTTGGGGGTGAAGAATATAGTTGGGATCTTTGTTGCTTACCTCGGTGCTGGTGCCAGGCTATGTGCCGTGTGGAAGTCGTTTATGAACTTCGGCCTAGTAGCCATACAGTTTGGGGCATAGCTGTCGACGCTGATCCAGAACGTGATGAAATAACAGATGTAATGATCCTAAACTTTACCTTTGTTACTGTGGCCAGAGGTGTTGTGCATCATTAAAGTAGGTCTATGATAGGCTTAGGCCCTGTACTAGGAAATTGAAGGGTAAAGTTCATGGTTTTAATGGAAAGAAAAGATGTAATAATAATTAACAAATGAAGGAAAGTAAGAACGTATGAACGAACGAAAGTTGAAGTACGAATGTAATAATGAAGATAATAAACGTTATCTGTATGTATGTATGTTGTGTTATCGCGTATGAAGTTAACGAATGGTTTTAACGAAAGTAAAGTATTCTTTATTATAAAACTAGAACTCACTGAGCAACGCTGACTTTGATGTGTTTCCATTAGGCAGGTATGTTGCTGAGGATGGCACGGGGCGGCTACTCAGTTCTTTTGGGATGGCATCCATATTTATGATGCTTTTGTAATGTAATGGAACAAGTATTTCGTAACTGAACAACGATGTATTATGTTGTAACAGTTTTTATGATGAAATGAAAATGTTGTTTTTAATGTTTCCGCTGGAACATTTATGAAAGTGAAATGTAATTATATGTTTTATGTGCGATGAGGATCCAACTGTAAGCGTCCCGGGAACGGGGCCTTACAGATAATCTTGAAGAGATTGAAATTCAGTGGCATATGGCAATGTTGACACTCAAAGCCCAACGATTCATGGAGCGCACTGGAAGGAAGAATTTCGAAGGTGAAAGTTCTAACTCCAAACTAGGATTTGATAAGTCTAAGTTGAGTTGTTATAATTGCAAATAGTTGGTACACTTCAAACGTGAATGTCCTTTGCGAATCGTCACTGATCCTAGTAATTCAGGAGTCCCACGACTGGTTTCAAGCAAGAGTAGAGAAGAAATGAATCACAAGAAAGTGACAACTTTGATCTCTAATTTTGATTGGAGTGCTGAAGTTGAAGAGACGAGAGAAAAAATTAACCATGCGACGGTGGCTGAGATTGTGGAAGAAAAGAAGAAGGTGAATAGTGAGGATGAATTTCATCCGTTCAAAGATCTTAGAGATGAAGTTGAAGTATCTGTGAAGGTGAAAGTGGATGAGTTGGTGAAAGAAAGTAATGCTGAGAAGATGCAGAAGGAAGGAAGTCAATCCACTGAGCAAAGTAATGAAAAAGATGATGCTGCTACCACTGTCTAGGAAAACAAGTTGAGTATCCGGTGCGCCAATGTGAGAAAGCTTTAGCAAGAGAAAAGGTAATTCAGGACATGTGTTCTTCAGCATGCAAAATTAGGTTATTTGGGGTATACAAAGCTAATCGTTTGTTAAGTGATAATGAAAAAGATTTAAAACAAATTAATTAAGAACTTAAAATAAACAAGTCTAAATATTTTGTTAACTTAAACAAAGCTTTGAAAGAAAATGATCATTTAAAACGAAATATTTTGGAAAGAAATGTTGAGATTAACACTGTGACTGAAAGGGTTGCACTTGATGAATTTGAAACAAGCAAACTTTAGTCAAAGCTCGATAAATGGACAATATCGGGAATGAAACATGATGATTTATGCAAATCTAAAAGGGGGGCTAGGATTATAACAGGTTTGGGCTTTGAAAATGCTAAGGTTTATCCTCCTCCCAATACTTACTGTTATTTTCCTATGCATGTTCCTCATACTTCTAATGATTTGATCACAATAGATACTAAAAGTATGTCTGCAGGTTTAGAAGGTGTGAACATTAAGCACGTTCGTCAGGACTATGATTATGGACCGACTAGCGGGCTTGGATGCACTAGTCTTAGTACACCTGAATCTCAGCATTCTGTCTTAGATCATAAATCTAGTTTAAAATATGTTTTTGTTTCTAATCAATTTGTAACAGACAGTGTCTCATCTTGTTCTAGTGATGTTTCTATTTCCTCTTTAACTGATGTGGATTGTAATGATGATACCTCTTCAGATTGCGCTAATTCTATGAATGATTCCACCGTGATGAGTAACGAGAAAATTAAAAAAATTCTTTTGAAAAATTCTTTTCTCACTCTATTCTATCTTTACCCAACGAATGTTTATTTATCAAGTGAAAGGGTAACATCATCATCTGAGGCAAGTACAAGTGGTTCAAGTACTACATGTATTTCAGATGAAAACGCATCTACTTTTGTAAATAATCATTCTTTTTCAAATAACCTAGAGGCATGTATGAGACTTCCAGTGATGTCGATTCTAGATTGTCTCAATGTGATGAGGAAATACACATTGATAAAATCCCTACCTAGTTGCATAATAGACCTAGATTAAAACCACACAATTTTCAGTGTGGTGAAGATGATCATGTAGTTAAGCATCGTCTTAAGCTACATCATAGACATGTTAATAGGAATTTATTTGGGAGTGGATTGACTAAATTGGTTAAAAATTTCTTTTGTAAGAAACCAATCTCTCCTAAACCCAAAGTTGTTCAAACTTGGGTTCTTGTTTCACCTGGTTAACTTGTTCTTTGAGTTTTTTTATAGGTGTCATCTACTAAAGTTGTAAACAATGTATGACATGTTAGTAATGGATGCTCCAGACACATGATGGGGAAAGATTATGACAACCGGCCTCTAGGTTGTTATTCTAACCCTAATTTACTTGCATCATTATCCGTCTTATGAGTACTAATAATAGAAACAATCCAACCCTATCATGAATTTAGAAACATTTCTTGCTATTTGATCCATTTATGATTTCATGTGATTTTACTGATTTTTAGTTAGTTTAGGTTTTACCTTTTTAAAACTTGGTGTCCCGGGAATGTAAACTAGCCACCCTTACAAAAATTTAATCTCAAGTGAAACAATTAAAATATGAGCATACATTCACACTTATAAATTTTCGGTTCATGCATGCATGGACATGCACAAGATACTACAATTTAACATCATCCACCAAATAATATATTCTACCCAATACTATAAAATTACACTACCTAATAATTATTTACACTTAAAATTTAAACTTAAACACCCACTAGATGCCAAGTTTCGGACGCCCCCTCTCCCTCCACTCACCTCTCTTCTACACCACCCACACTCTCACCATTCAAGCTTCACCAAAGACCCTTATCACTGTACCTCTCTCTCTCATTCTCTCAAACTCACATCAGCTGATTACACACTCAAAAACACACACTCAAACCATTCTCTCTAGATTTCCAGCCTTGTTCATCGAAGAACAAGGCATTCACATACTCGATCGACCGAAAAGCACAAGAAGGTGGCCATATTCGCAAGTTTGGACACACCTCTACTTCCTGTTCGACTTTTCCAGCTTTGTTTGAAGATTCTCCAGCCTTGTCCAAGGAATTTCGAGCTATCCAAGACCATCTACACTCTCCAAAACGTGAACAACACCAAGTGTAAGCTTCATGTCACCCGAAAATGGTCTTTTCATGTGTTTCTTTCACTTCTCTTTTAAAAACACCTTCTCTCTTTGTTGTAGCAGAAACCCGACACTATTATCTTGTTCTTGAGGAGCTTTCAACTTCACAAGAGGTATCTCACTCGTTATATTTGTCATATTTAAGGTGGAAACCGATTTCCACCATGAAAACCCTATTTTTGGACTCTTTGCACCATCTAACTTGTAAATCTTGTAATCCTTGAAAGCAAAACTCATAACCTGCTTGTTAATGGTTTAATGGACTCCTAATAACCTGTTTTGAAAGTTACAAAAGAATATACACCGTGGATATATGGTTTTAGCTCAAGATACACCTTAAAAACCTTCTTTTTACAAGAAATGTTACAATCTAAGCACTTGTTTGAAAACCCTCTTAACCAAGGTTTACAACCTGCTCATTAACAACTTTGTAACACCCTAATAATCTGATATTAAAGTTAAATGAGGTTTTGGTAATGTTTAAATACAAGTTTGCAAGGATTTATACATGTGTTATGGTCGGTTATGGCTAAATCACTAAGTTCATGGTTCATTGTTGTGTTGGGTAACCTAGCCGTGAGTTTGGACATAATTTCAGAAAGTTTTGATGAATATAAGTGTGTGACAAGTGGTTAATCTCTGGAAATTAAGGACATGTTAAGATTAGACCCATTTTGGTTAATTTCGGGACCCGAAACATGGTAAAACAACTTTAAAAATAGTAAAACATGGTGTTAACCATTTTAAAAAGAATTCCAGGCTTAATAATGATTAATAAAGTGTTCTGGAGTCAATGGGTAATTTAAATGGTCAAAAGAACAATTAAATGGCGTTTTAACTAAAAACGGGTACCAACCGGGCATCGTTTTTCAGAAAAATCCAAGAAAAAGGAGTTTAAAGCTAAGATTTATAAAAATCATATAATTTCATAAATTTAAGTAATAAAAGACCTAAAGGATTTGAAATATTGTCAAACAAGCTTTAAATGGTCAAATACGGTTAAAAACGCGTTTTAACGGGTTAAACGTAAAAACGAGACTTTCAACTATTAGAGGCAAAATTTCACAATTTAAGGACTTAAAATTTATAAAAATATCTTTTAGATGATACCTACTGGTCCAAGACTCAAATTTATGGAAACCCTAAATTAACCGTTAAAACTCTCCGGTTTTACCGCAACCGGGAGCGTTAAACGCATAGTTTTAAAACCGGACCCATAAACTGAAATTTTGGAACACTTACTCAATAATAAGTCAATTTTTACTCTAAGAACCTGATTTTTGGGTCTTAAGTGTCATAAAGACAAGAAACCAAACTTGAGGGTAGAAACTGTCAATTTTGAAACTTAAGGGGCTAAACTGTAAAATTTTACCAAACTTTATAACCGACTCCTATGAAACTAATAATCACTTGAACAACAAAATTTCCATATATCCTTAACCTAATGATGTAAAAATCCCAAATTACATGAAGAAACCATGACCTGCAATAAAATGAAACTTTTTATACAAACCTTCGCGAATCAAAGACTTATTCGATAACTAAAGTCTTGACATGCTTGTTGCACCTTAAATAAGTTTAGAGCAGTAGCTTATCACTTAATATATTCATGTTAGGGTGCTAGACTTGAGACACTCCCGGCACACGAAGAGTATTTTGACTTAACACCTAAGGTGAGTTCTAGTGATTCCCCTTTTTACTACTGTTTTGGAGTGAAACATGCTCTGTTATTTATGAACAATATTTGTGCTTTGCTTGGTGATTGTATGTGGGATTTATGGTTACATGCTGATACTTATATCATGATCATTAATTCTTTCGTGAACCGCTTGTTTTATATGGATAGATCTATTTGGGGAATCCCCCACACACAGTGGCTTCCGTTCCAGGAAGGGTACCCCACTGAGATCCTAAGGGGGTCGTTTGTGGCATGTGACAGGATTTGTTAAGAAACTATGGTGAACCATCCGGGCAGGTATGGTTCACTGGTTTGGGGCTCAGTTCTTCCTTCGGGAATATCCGGTTAAACACAACTTTAGAAGAGGCCAACCGGGACTGAGTGCAGGGTTGATTATGATTTCCCACGATGTTGAAACTATGATTTATTCCTTTTTATCAAATAAGGATTTGTTAAGTCTTTTTTGTTTTTAAACATTAAGCACTTGAATTCACCAACTTTTTAGTTGACACAAATTTCTTTTTGAGCATGTTTCAGGTAATTTATGAAGAGATCCTAGCTGTTGTGAAGACCTAGACTTATCCCCGCGACCATGGCATTGGCATATTTTTCTTAATGAACAATTTGAACAATTTTATATTTGTGTTGAACAAGTACAATTTATTTTTATGATTGGTTGTAAAACTCATTTGGGGGCTTGATTGTTTCTAGCCCCGGTACCTTTTCAAAACATTTAATGCCATGTGATATTCTCTCCTTTGAGCTCTTGTAATGGTTTGTTTCCGCTGCCATATGTTGTTGCTAGTCTGGGACGTCCCACCCTACCTGGGCCCGGGGTGTGACAGATTGGTATCAGAGCCAAAGGTTGTAGAGAAGTCGGGAATACCATAGTAGACCCTAGGCTACAACCCTGATACCCTAGGACTGTCCTTGTGGGAAGTGTTGGGATGATCGGGTTGGGTAAATTGATGATTACACTTGATCAACGTAATCATGAATTTACCGGACGCGTAATTTCCATCACGGACCTTTAGGTTATGGTTGGACTTTTTCTGATTTAAATTGATGATTTTGAAACTAATTTCAAAAAGGGGATTTAAATGATTTTTATGATGAACTATGTTATCCGATACTATTTGAAGAAACAATTGATTTGGGCAACACGGACAATTATATGTTGGAATAACAGATACTATTGCCATCACTGCTATTACTAGTACTATTATTATAATCATGAGCTATGAGAAACCAAATTACTCATGATGTATTTCTTACAGGACAACGACTATGGCTGATAAAGGTAAGGCGCCTGCTCACCCCGACACTGAGACCACTCCTACCGGAACCCTAAGAAGGGCGAAGCCTCAGACTGAGTATGAAGCGTACCTCCGGAGATGCGGACATCCAGGATGGATATCCGTCACGTCAGATGACACTGAAGCTTCTGAGGACTCTTCCTCCACATCACCATCCAGAAGCCGAACACGTTCCCACTCTCCTCACGTAGCTGCTTCTACCCACTCACCCATCCCACCTATTGGGAATAGGGGTGCGCGTACTGTCACCCGTCCTCGCATGAGTGTTAGGCCAGGATCCTCAGTATCCTTTAGGATGCCTCCTCCTCCTCCCCCGCCATGTTAGGATTCCGACACCGGCACCTCCGCTGTTTGACCCACGTGATGAGCACCTGATGCCACCGAGGCACAGTATGTATGACGGCCCTAGCGTACTGGCTGGTGATAGGTACTCCCAGTCGAGCCGCCGGGCAAGTGACGTAGGACCCTCTGATGCGACACTGGATGAAATCTTGAAGACTGTTCGTCGTCATGAGTTGACTCTTCAGCACGCCACTCGGACCTCCCAGTCTGCTCAATTCCAGGCTATGATGGCTACGCATGGAGTGCAGCGTTTGGAGCAGGAGCAGAGAAAGAAGAGTTCAGGATGGTTTGGATGGCTGAAGAAAAAGTGGATGTGAGAGCAGGGGTACGCAGTGGGATTATCTGTCTTTAGACATTAGAAGGAAACCATTTGAAAAAGTGGATGTGAGAGCAGGGGTACGCACTGATTCAACTTTGCTGGATGATACTACTATCTCTATTTATCTATGAACTGTTTGTTTGGATGCTAGATTATTGGACTATTTATATTGAATTGCAATATGTGGTGTTGTGCCTTGAAATTGGTCTGTGTCCCTTTCTAAATTGGTTGTCTAACTGTTATGTCATGCTTTGAATTGGACCTTGTAAGATTTTCTTAGTGGGTTGTATATACATATGTGCACGCCATGATTCCTCCTCCCGAGGCATGGTGTAATAGGGTAATGATGCATAAACTATTCGAAACAAATTTTGAGATGCTAAACGAATTTATTTGTGATACTATCAGAATGCCGACTCGCAGAGGAACACGATTTGGACGGCGAGGAGCCACTAGGGGCCGCCGTGAGGAAGCCAGACAGACTGGAAACCAACCTACTCCACCAGGAACTCCCCACAGGGAAAATGCTAATCAAGAAAGCGAGAGAGAATTGCTAACCTCGTAGCTCAGCAACTGGCTAACGCCATTCCGACCATTATCGCTCAGATCAATGCTGATCGGGATAATGCTAATGGTAATGATCGGCCAGCAAACGACGAGGGCCACGACGAGGAAGCCGAGGCGTTAAAGAACGGATGCTCCTATAAGACCTTCATGGCATGTAAGCCTAAGGACTTCTACGGCACCGAGGGTGCTATAGAGACTTACAGATGGATTGACGAAATGGAAGCGGTCTTGGACATTAGCGAGTGCAAGATGGATCATATGGTGAGGTTCGCATCACAATCCCTCAAGGGATCAGCTCTTGAATGGTGGAAGTCAATTACTCAAACCCGTGGAAGAAATGTGGCTAATCGAATGAGTTGGACCGAATTCAAAGAACTGATGACCAGCAAGTATTGCCCCATCAATCAACTCGAGAAGCTGGAGACAGAATTCCTAAGTCTGGAAATGAAAGGTCCCAACTACACGGAATATATCAATCGTTTCTTAGCCCTATCCCGACTTGTTCCCCATCTAGTGACACCTGAAACTAAAGGTGTAGCACGATTCATCTGGGGGCTACACCCAAGAGTTAGGGGAATGGTCCGTTCCTCCCAGCCTTCAACCCTACAAGCTGTTGTTGACCTTACCAGCAGTTTGACTGATGACTTAATTAGGGCTGGATGGACTGAGCAAGCAAGGGCTGATGAGAAGAGGAAGTTTGTTGGTGAGAAAAGAAAGTGGTCGGAAGTAAAGAGAGCGGTTGGAAGTAGTAGTGGGTCAGGTAGAAAGAGCTCTGAAGGTGCAAGGCGCGATGATCAGGGAAGCAAGACCCGGAGACTGTACTCAGGGACAAGCCCGTTTTGCAACAAGTGCAAGCTACACAATCAAGGGGAATGTAACCTGATGCCCTGTTTCAGATGCAAGAGAACAGGTCATTTAATCAAAGACTGCACTTACGCACCAGGAAAACAATGCTATGAATGCGGAGATCCAGGGCACATGAGGAACAAGTGTCCTAAGCTGGGTAGAGACAAGGATGCCAAGCATAACAAGCCAAAGGGAAGAGCATTCGTTATGGACCCGGCTGGAGCTCGTAGGGAACCTGACGTGGTTAACGGTACGTTCCTTGTAAACAATCATCCTGCTACTGTTCTGTTCGATACTGGAGCGACTGCTAGTTTTGTCTCTAGTACTTTTAGGCCTTTGATTGACTTAGACGCGTGTGCCTTGACCGATATGTTTACCGTAGAATTAGCTGACGGTAACATTTTAGAAACTAACGAAGTCATCAGAGATTGCTCGCTGAATCTAAAGGGGAATGCGTTTAGGATAAACTTGATGCCCATTAAGTTAGGAGGATTCGATGTGGTTGTTGGTATGGACTGGCTAGCTAAGCATAGAGTCGAAATCGTATGTGATGAGCGTCTACTCAAGATACCGTTGAGTGACAAGGAAGTGTTAGTGGTACAAGGCGAAAGGAGTAACACCCTATACCCCATGGTATCCCACTTAAAAGCTACCAAGAGCTTAATGAAGGGATGCCCAGCTTTTATAGTTTATGTGATGAAGACCCAAAAGGAGAAGAAGATTGAAGATATTCCCGTGGTTTCTGAATACCCAGAAGTGTTTCCGGAAGACCTACCGGGACTTCCCCCGAACCGACAAGTCGAGTTCCAGATAGATTTACTGCCTGGCGCTGCACCGGTAGCCAAGGCACCGTACCGACTCGCCCCACCTGAGATGAAGGAGCTAATGGTGCAAATTCAAGAACTACTGGACAAGGGATTTATACGTCCGAGTGTCTCTCCATGGGGTGCCCCGGTACTGTTTGTGAAAAAGAAGGACGGAACCCTGCGAATGTGCATTGATTACAAGAATTGAACAAGCTGACCATAAAGAACCGTTACCCTCTTCCGAGAATAGATGACCTATTTGATCAACTGCAAGGAGCAAGTTATTTCTCCAAAATAGATTTGAGGTCAGGTTACCACCAACTGAAGATAAGAGAAGAGGACATACCCAAAACGGCCTTCCGAACTAGGTATGGACACTATGAGTATTTGGTCATGCCCTTTGGGCTGACTAATGCTCCAGCAGCGTTCATGGACCTCATGAACCGCGTTTGCCGCCCTTACCTCGACAAGTTTGTGATCGTTTTATCGACGATATACTGATATACTCCCGTAGTAAAGACGAGCACGAGAAGCATCTCAGGCTAATACTTGAACTACTCAAGAATGAGCAACTATATGCCAAGTTCTCTAAATGCGAATTCTGGATGCGTAGGATTCAATTCTTAGGGCATGTGGTGAATGAGAATGGGATTCAAGTCGACCCTTCCAAGATTGAGGCCATAAAGAATTGGAAGATTCCTGAAACTCCCACGGAGATAAGGCAATTCTTAGGGCTGGCTGGTTACTACCGACGATTTATAAAAGACTTCTCGCGCATAGTGCAACCTTTGACCGCACTAACAAAGAAGAACACAACCTTTGTGTGGGAGCGAGAGCAGAACGAGGCGTTTGAAACGCTTAAGGAGAAGTTATGCAGTGCACCTATCCTTGCTCTTCCAGAAGGAGTAGAAGACTTCGTGGTCTATTGTGACGCTTCGCGTCAAGGACTAGGATGTGTATTGATGCAACGCAATAAGGTGATTGCTTATGCATCTAGACTGCTGAACGATCATGAGAAGAACTATACGACGCACGATCTGGAATTGGGTGCCGTGGTGTTTGCTCTCAAAATGTGGAGGCACTACCGCTATGGCATGAAGTGCATCATCTACACTGACCATAGAAGTTTGCAACACATTCTTGACCAAAAGATGCTCAACATGCGCCAGAGAAGATGGGTCGAGCTGTTAAACGACTACGAGTGCGAAATCCGCTACCATCCCGGTAAGGCCAATGTTGTGGCGGATGCGTTGAGCAGAAAGGAGAGAGAAAAGCCTCTCCGTGTACGAGCCTTAAGGATGAGTGTGTATACCAACCTTATCGCAAAACTGAAAGAAGCTCAAAATGAGGCATTAAAGGAAGAAATGTTAAAAGAAGAGGGGTTAACCGGAATGGAAAAGCCATTTGAGACAGGGGACGATGGTACATACAGGTACGAAGGGAGAACTTGGGTGCTGAAGCACGGAGGAATTCGAGAAGTAATCCTCGAGAAAGCACACAAGTCTAGGTATTCGGTTCACTCTGGAAGTGATAAGATGTACCAGGATCTAAAGGCACTTTTCTGGTGGTCTGGAATCAAGAAATCAATCGCCATTTATGTTGGGAAATGTCTAACCTGTGCCATGGTAAAAGTTGAAAATCAAAAACCGTCAGGAACGTTACAACAACCCAAAATCCCACAGTGGAAATGGGATAACGTCACGATGGATTTTGTTACAAAGTTACCCAGAACGTTTAGAGGCCATGACGCTATTCGGGTGATAGTGGATAGGCTAATGAAGTCAGCTCACTTTTTGCCAATAAGAGAAGACTACGACATGACGAAATTGGCCTAACTATATGTCGACGAGATAGTATCGAGGCATGGAGTGCCTTTTTCGATCATCTCTGACCGTGATAGCCGTTTCACTTCACGTTTCTGGAAATCATTCCAGCAGGCTTTAGGAACCCATTTGGATCTAAGCACCGCATACCACCCTCAAACCGACGGTCAGAGCGAAAGGACTATTCAAACGTTGGAAGATATGTTAAGAGCTTGCGTGATTGACTTTGGCGGAAACTGGGACAACCATCTCCCTTTGGTGGAATTCGCCTATAATAATAGTTACCACGCGAGTATTAAAGCCGCTCCGTATGAGGCTCTATACGGCAAGAAATGCCGATCGCCATTGAGCTGGAATGAGATCGGTGATAGCCAAGTGATGGGACCCGACATCGTGTTGGAGACCACTGACAAGATCTTTAAAATTAAGGAGCGACTAAAAGCAGCCAGAGACCGGCAGAAGAAGTACGCTGATAGAAGACGGAAACCTTTAGAGTTTCAAGTGGGCGACAGAGTAATGCTGAAGGTAGCACCATGGAAGGGAACCGTATGGTTCGGAAAGAGAGGAAAGTTAAGCCCGAGATACATTGGACCATTCGAAATACTGGCAAGAATTGGCCCAGTGGCTTACAAGTTGAAACTACCCCAGGGGTTGAGCCACATACACGACACCTTTCATGTGTCGAACTTGAAGAAGTGTATGGTAGATAAAACCCTGGAGCTACCATTCAAAGAAGCAAGAATCAATGACAAGCTGAACTTCGTGGAAGAACCCGTGGAGATCACGGATCGCTTGGTCAAGCAACTTAGGCAGAGCCGCATACCCAAGGTCAAGGTTAGATGGAACTCAAAGTGAGGACCCGAATTTACTTGGGAACGTGAAAATGAGATGAGGAAGAATTATCCACACCTCTTCAAACCACCCGGTCAGACTCTAATCGAAGCTAAAATTTCGGGACGAAATTTCCTAAACGGTGGGAGAATGTGACAACCGGCCTCTAGTTTGTTATTCTAACCCTAATTTACTTGCATCATTATCCATCTTATGAGTACTAATAATAAAAACAATCCAACCCTATCATGAATTTAGAAACATTTCTTGCTATTTGATCCAATTTATGATTTCATGTGATTTTACTGATTTTTAGTTAGTTTAGGTTTTACCTTTTTAAAACTTGGTGTCCCAGGAATGTAAACTAGCCACCCTTACAAAAATTTAATCTCAAGTGAAACAATTAAAATATGAGCATACATTCACACTTATAAATTTTCGGTTCATGCATGCATGGACATGCACAAGATACTACAATTTAACATCATCCACCAAATAATATATTCTACCCAATACTACAAAATTACACTACCTAATAATTATTTACAGTTAAAATTTAAACTTCAACACCCACTAGATGCCAAGTTTCGGCCGCCCCTCTCCCTCCACTCACCTCTCTTCTACACCACCCACACTCTCACCATTCAAGCTTCATGCAAAGACCCTTATCACTACACCTCTCTCTCTCATTCTCTCAAACTCATTTCAGCTGATTACACACTACAAAACACACACTCAAACCATTCTCTCTAGATTTCCAGCCTTGTTCATCGAAGAACAAGGCATTCACATACTCGGTCGACCAAAAAGCACAAGAAGGTGGCCTTATTCGCAAGTTTTGTCACACCTCTACTTCCTGTTCGACTTTTCCAGCTTTGTTCGAAGATTCTCCAGCCTTTTCCAAGGAGTTTCAAGCTATCCAAGACCATCTACACTCTCACAAAAACGTGAACAACACCAAGTGTAAGCTTCATGTCACCCGAAAATGATCTTTTCATGTGTTTCTTTCACTTCTCTTTTAAAAACACCTCCTCTCTTTGTTGTAGCAGAAACCCGACACTATATCTTGTTCTTGAGGAGCTTTCAACTTCACAAGAGGAATCTCACTCGTTATATTTGTCATTCTTAAGGTGGAAACCGATTTCCACCATGAAAACCCTATTTTTGGACTCTTTGCACCATCTAACTTGTAAATCTTGTAACCCTTGAAAGCAAAACTCATAACCTGCTTGTTAATGGTTTAATGGACTCCTAATAACCTGTTTTCAAAGTTACAAAAGAATATACACCGTGGATATATGGTTTTAGCTCAAGATACACCTTAAAGACCTTCTTTTTACAAGAAATGTTACAATCTAAGCACTTGTTTGAAAACCCTCTTAACCAAGGTTTACAACCTGCTCATGAACAACTTGGTAACACCCTAATAATCTGATATTAAAGTTAAATGAGGTTTTGGTAATGTTTAAATACAAGTTTGCAAGGATTTACACATGTGTTATGGTCGGTTATGGCTAAATCACTAAGTTGATGGTTCATTGTTGTGTTGGGTAACCTAGCCGTGAGTTTGGACATAATTTCAGAAAGTTTTGATGAATATTAAGTGTGTGACAAGTGGTTCTGGAAATTAAGGACATGTTAAGATTAGACCCATTTTGGTTAATTTCGGGACCCGAAACTTGGTAAAACAACTTTAAAAATAGTAAAACATGTTGTTAACCATTTTAAAAAGAATTCCAGGCTTAATAATGATTAATAAAGTGTTCTGGAGTCAATGGGTAAATTAAATGGTCAAAAGAACAATTAAATGGCGTTTTAACTAAAAACGGGTACCAACAGGACATCGTTTTTGAGAAAAATCCAAGAAAAAAGAGTTTAAAGCTAAGATTTATAAAAAATCATGTAATTTCAGCAACTTAAGTAATAAAAGACCTAAAGGATTTGAAATATTGGTCAAACAAGCTTTAAATGGTCAAATACGGTTAAAAACGCGTTTTAACGGGTTAAACGTAAAAATGAGACTTTCAACTATTAGAGGCAAAATTTCACAATTTAAGGACTTAAAATTTATAAAAATATATTTTAGATGATACCTACTGGTCCAAGACTCAAATTTATGGTAACCCTAAATTAACCGTTAAAACTCTTCGGTTTTACCGCAACCGGGAGCGTTAAACGCATAGTTTTAAAACGGACCCATAAACTGAAATTTTGGAACACTTACTCAATAATAACTCAATTTTTACTCTAATAACCTGATGTTTGGGTCTTAAGTGTCATAAAGGACAAGAAACCAAACTAGAGGGTAGAAACTATCAATTTTGAAACTTAAGGGGCTAAACTGTAAAATTTTACCAAACTTTATAACCGACTCCTATGAAACTAATAATCACTTGAACAAAAAAATTTTCTTATATCCTTAACCTAATGATGTAAAAATCCCAAATTACATGAACAAACCATGACCTGCCATAAAAGGAAACTTTTTATACAAACCTTCGCGAATCAAACCCTTATTTGATAACTAAAGTCTTGACACGCTTGTTGCACCTTAAATAAGTTTAAAGCAGTAGCTTATCACTTAATATATTCATGTTAGGGTGCTAGACTTGAGACACTCCCGGCACACGAAGAGTATTTTGACTTAACACCTAAGGTGAGTTCTAGTGATTCCCCTTTTTACTATTGTTTTAGGGTGAAACATGCTCTGTTATTTATGAACAATATTTGTGCGTTGCTTGGTGATTGTATGTGGGATTTATAGTTACCTGCTGATACTTATATCATGATCATTAATTCTTTCGTGAACCGCTTGTTTTATATGGATAGATCTATTTGGGGAATCCCCCACACACAGTGGCTTCCGTTCCAGGAAGGGTACCCCACTGAGATCCTAAGGGGATCGTTTGTGGCATGTGACAGGTTTTGTTAAGAAACTATGGTGAACCATCCGGGCAGGTATACTTCACTAGTTTGGGGCTCAGTTCTTCCTTCGGGAATATCCGGTTAAACACAACTTTAGAAGAGGCCAACCGGAACTGAGTGCAGGGTTGATTATGTTTTTCCCACAATGTTGAAACTATGATTTCTTCCTTTTTATCAAATAAGGATTAGTTAAGTCCTTTTTGTTTTTAAACTTTAAGCACTTGAATTCACCAACTTTTTAGTTGACACAAATTTATTTTTGAACATGTTTCAGGTAATTTATGAAAAGATCCTAGCTGTTGTGAAGACCTACACTTATCCCCGCGACCATGGCATAGGCGTATTTTTCTTAATGAAAAATTTGAACAATTTTATATTTGTGTTGAACAAGTACAATTTATTTCTATGATTGGTTGTAAAACTCATTTGGGGGCTTGATTGTTTCTAGCCCCGGTACCTTTTCAAAACATTTAATGCCATGTGATAATCTCTCCTTTGAGCTCTTGTAATGGTTTGTTTCCGCTGCCATATGTTGTTGCTAGTCTGTGACGTCCCACCCTACCTGGGCCCGGGGTGTGACAAAGATCTATTGACCAATTATCGAATAATCAATGGAGGTTATGTCGTATTTGCCGGGAAAAGGAGGGAAAATTATTGGACAAGGGGAAGTTTCCAATGGCTCTCTTACTCTAGAGAAAGTCAACTATGTACCTGAACTTGCTTTTAATCTGTTGAGTGTCTCTTAGATTTGTGTTAAATACATTCCGGTCTTTTTCAACTCCAATGAATGTCTCTTTCTGAAACATGAAATTGATATTCCAGATGAGATGGTACTAATGCGGGCTCCAAGAAAGAATGACACATATCTTCTTGACATGGGTTCAAGGGAGTCAACGTCTACCATCACTTGTCTTTTGTCCACAGCTTCTACTTCTGAGTCTTTCCTATGGCATCGCCGATTGGGCCACGTTGATTTCAAAAATATAAACAAATTAGTTAAAAACAATCTTGTTAGGGGATTACCTTTAAAGGACTTTTCAGCGGTTGAAAAATGTATGGCGTGTGCCAAGGGAAAACAACATAAGAAACCACATAAACCAAAAACTAAAAATAGTATATCTAATCCCCTCGAGTTGTTACATACTGATTTGTTTGGCCTAATCAGTGTTAAATCAATTGCTAAAAAATCTTTCTGTCTTGTGGTTACAGATGATTTTTCCAGGTACTCCTAGGTGAGATTTCTTACCCACAAAGGAAAGGCTGTTGAGGAGCTGCAGAAATTGATTCTTTCTATTGAGACGATAAGCAAAAGGAAGGTTATGGCGATTAGAAGTGACAATGGTACCGAATTCAGAAATCAGATCTTTGATTCTTTCTGTGTTGGTAAGGGAATTCTTAGACAGTTCAGTGCTGTGAGGACTCCTCAACAGAATGTTGTGGCTGAAAGAACTCGCACCCTCATTCAAGTTGCTCGTACAATGTTGATTGAATCCTCCTTACCCATCATCTTTTGGGCAGAGGTGGTGAATTGTGCTTCATACGTTCTAAACACGATGTTGATAGTCAAAGATAAAATGAAGACTCCTTATGAACTATTTCATAAGAGAAAGCCATTGATTGACTTCTTTCACCCATTTGGTTGCTCGTGCACTTTATTGAATACCTAGGCGCAGAAGACAAAATTCGGTACTGTGTCTGATGAATGTTACTTCGTCGGGTATCTTCTTCACAAAAAGCATATCGGGTGTATAACAAGAAAACCCGTATTGTGCAAGAGTCATTTTATGTTGATTGGCAGGAATCTAATTCCTCCGATGTTCGATATGAACCAGCATGGTTCTTGAAGGGTTTGTTAGAACATAAAACCAAGTTTAACCTCTTAAGGTGACATGTATAAAACAAACCCATATAACAAAGGATCATATTATGTGAATAAGCAAGCTATGAAAACATAAAACGAGCATTATGGACAGCCATAAAGAGGCTGCCATGATCTACCTTTCTGCAGCTCAAAAGGGGTCGAGATCTTTGAAGATGATGATGTTTTGAGCAGCAATCCTTCAAGGTGGAGGACCTCAAATCGTGATACCCACAAGCCTTCCAAACACTTACTTTCTAGGTAGTGTTACACCAAGCCTTGTCCCTCTTCTTGAACCCGAAATTTCATCCAACAAGTAGCTTCAAGTCCAGCCAATAATCCCTTGAAAATCAGCCAAAGATTTCGAATTTTCTAGAGATAAGAAGGAGAGAAAGACCTTTTGCTTTTGTGAGAGAGAAAGAGAGTGTTCCAAGGTAATAATGAAAGAGTATTCAAGTAATAAAGTCTTGCATGAAGCAAGACCAAAAAAGATGTTCCCTAGGCCCTTGGGCGGCCAAAAATGGGATTTCAAATGGGTTTCCCACCCATTTCAAGTTTTATAAAATAACTCTTTCAATTAACTAACTTATAAAATTAAAACTTAATTTAATGTTATAACATAACACTCTTTTATATTTCATTATTTAACCAACTTAAATAATAAAACATAAAATTATCTCATGAACGTATTATCCACATAATAACGTTCAATCACAAAAGCAATATTTAGAAAACCAATTTTCTAAATAGGTGTCAAACATTTATTGTATGATCTTATCAATAAATAAGTGTTTGTTAGTGTTTGTATAGCCTGTTATTGGGTATGACCTGACTTGGATCATAACGTACTAACCACATCAATCTTGTATGTGTCTTGGGCATATATAAGATCCTACAATCTCCCACTTGCACAAGATTCATAGACGATTGATGCAAGCAGTAAATACCGCCTAGCAACGGTTTGCTACCCTTAATACGTATGACTAAGTGCCATTCAATAACATCATCCTCTTCAAGTACCAAACTTGAAATGTTTTAGGTGAATCAATCATCTATCCTTTTGTCACAGATGTCATGTTAAATCCTAGAGACACAAAGTGATCATTCTCCATTGATTAAACTTTATCAGGCCTTAGACATCTTACTCTCAACGAATAAGAGGGACAAATCCCTTCTTGACTACATACGACTCTCACAATTACCTTATATCATACCTGAACTCAGACTTATGTACTGCCATATTTCAAAACAGCGAAGAACTGAGTCAAAGTATAATATTTGGTAAATATCAAGACCCAATATGTATCTCAGGTCAGAGGATACCAAATGATGTTTGCCTTTACTCAAAATTACTTATGATCAATCAGGAAGATCCTATGTAGTAATATTTTAGATGCAGGTCAGTCCAATATTTGCATCCCACAAATTTCTATGAACCTTGGTAGCAACCTTTTGCTCTATATTCACCCATATGAATATCTACCAATCCAAATTCATAATAATCTTACCCTCATACTTGTTCCCACAAGTCTGAACGACTACGGACATTTAGAGTAAACAATTTACTCATGGATTAAACATGCTAAATTGGAATATTAATTGAAACATTATAACCAAATAATTTTATTCAAATAATAAAAGTTTTACATATTCAAATACAAAATTACAGATCAAATCCAATCACTAGAATATCGAAGTCCCATGGCACAAGTATGACCTTCATGCTTTGCCTTTTCAAGGAGCTTCGTGAGAGGATCCGCAATGTTTTGATCCGTGTGAACTTTGCGAATACATATCTTTCCCTTTTTAACATCATCTCGTATGTAGTTGAATCTCCGCTCAATGTGCCTAGTCTTTTAATGAGCACGAGGTTCCTTGATTTGAGCAATCGCACCCTCGTTATCACAAAAGATCTCTAGGGGGTCCTGAATGGAAGGGACAACCCCTAGATCGGCAATGAATTTCTTCAACCATGCAGCTTCTTGAGCTGCCAATGAGGCGGCGATGTATTCTGATTCTGTAGTTGATAGAGCCATCACATCCTGTTTGGAGCTCTTCCAAGAGACCGCTCTTCCATTCAGAATGAAAATATATCCCGATTGTGACCGTGAATCATCACGATCGGTTTGGAAACTCGCATCCGTGTAACCTTTTACAACGAGTTCCTCATCACCAGATCCATAGATTAGGAACATATCTTTTGTCCTCCTTAGGTACTTAAGTATTTTCTTCACAGCCATCCAATGACTGTTTCCAGGATTTTGCTGGAATCGGCTTGTCATGCTTAAGGCGCATGACACGTTCGGTCGAGTGCATATCATTGCATACATGATGGATCCAATAGCAGATGCGTATGGGATTGCCTTCATTTTATCTTGCTCGTCCTTTGAGCTAGGACATTGAGTCGTACTCAATATCGTTCCTCTTTGAATAGGTAGCGTACCTTTCTTAGAGTTCTCCATCTTGAACCTTTTCAAGATTTTATCAATGTATGCACTTTGATTTAAACCAATCAACCGCCTTGATCTATCCCTATAGATCTTTATTCTCAGAATATAGGCGGCCTCACCAAGATCCTTGATGGAAAAAAAACTTCCAAGCCAGGTTTTTACACCTTCCAAGGTTGGAATGTCATTTCCAAATAGTAGTATGTCATCAACATATAATACTAGGAAAGTGATGATGCTCCCACTAGCTTTCTTATATACACAAGCTTCATCAGCGTTCTTGATGAATCCGAATTTAATTATTTCTTCATCAAAACGGTGATTCCAACTTCTCGATGCTTGTTTCAATCCATAGATTGATTTCTTTAACTTGCATACTTTATTAGGATGTTTTGGATCGACAAAACCTTCAGGCTGAACCATATAGACATCTTCCTCAAGATATCCATTTAGGAAAGTGGTTTTGACATCCTTTTGCCAAATCTCATAATCATAATGAGCAGCTATGGCAAACAATATCCTTATAGACTTTAGCATCGCAACAGGTGAGAAGGTTTCATCATAATCAACTCCTTGAGTTTGAGTGAAACCTTTTGCTACAAGTCTAGCTTTGTAAGTATCCAAGTTTCCATGCATATCGGTTTTCTTCTTGAAAACCCACTTACTTCCAACTACTTTGGAGTTAAGAGGTGGTACAACCAAGTCCCATACTTGATTGTCATACATGGATTTCATCTCAACGTTCATGGCCTCGAACCATTTGTCACAATCCGAATTGGACACCGCATCACGATAGGTGGTTGGTTCATCGGAATCTACCACATAGCATCCATCTACGAAAAATCCATATCTTTCAGGTGGATTACTAATTCTACCAGATCTGCGAACGTTTTGTGTATATTGATCAAACACTTGATCATCCTCAACATCCTCATGTTGAGTGCTAGTTTCAACCAAAAGTGCATCGGGTTGTGGTTCGTGATCCTCCTCAAGCTCCACTGTTCTACTGCTAGTTTCTTCCATAAGGAACTTTGCTTCTAAGAACTCACCCTTTCTAGCAACAAACACCTTTTGTTCCAGTGGATCATAGAAATAATATCCCATAGAATCTCTAGGATATCCAACAAAGATACACTTGATGGATCGGACTTCCAATTTGTTTGGGGTGGGAGTCTTAACATAAGCCTAACAACCCCAGACCCTTAAGTATGATAGGGATGGAACTCTTCCATGCCATATCTCAAAAGGTGTCCTTTCCACCTTTTTGGTTGGGGCCATATTTAGAATACGGGCCGCAGAGAGCAAAGCGAAACCCCAAAATGATAGAGGTAATGTGCTTCTAGCCATCATAGATCGGACCATATCCAATAAGGTTCGATTCCTCCTATCAGACACACCATTATGTTGTGGTGTTCCAGGTGGAGTGAGTTGTGAGACAATCCCACAACTCCTAAGATGATCTTGAAAAGCATCACTTAGGTATTCACCTCCTCTATCGGTGCGGAGAACTTTAATCGACTTGTTGAGTTGATTTTGTACTTCATTTTGAAAGATCTTGAACATTTCAAAAGCTTCATCTTTGTGTCTTAATAGGTACACATACCCATAGCGACTATAATCATCGGTAAAGGTAATGAAGTATCTTTCACCATTCCTAGTCATTGGCTTAAAGGACCACATACATCCGAATGTATGATTCCTAACAAATCTTTTGCCCTTTCGTTAGTCCCACTAAAGGGTGCCTTAGTCATTTTACCTTGTAAACAAGACTCACACACATCAAATGAATCACATTCACTTGTTTTTAAAAGACCATTCTTTTGTAGTGTTTGAATTCTTTTCTTGTTTATATGACCAAGACGACAATGCCAAAGATAGGTATCACTCAAATCCAACTTGAGTTTCTTGGTGCTAGTTTGGTACAATGAACTATTTAAAGTATTTTCATGAACCAATTCATAAATACCATTAATGGGAATAGTTTTAAAGTAGAACATGTCATTCAAAGCAACATGAATTTCATTTCCAATAAATGATAATACATATCCAAATTGTTTTAATAGGGCTACAGAGATAATGTTCCTAGTCAAACTAGGAGCATACAAAACATTATACAAAATTACTTCCAAACCATTTGGAAGTTTCAAGATGTAGTCACCACTGGCTTCAACTTGAACTTTTGCCCCATTGCCCATGTAGAGGCTAACATCCCCTTTCTTGAAGTCACTATTTCTTTTGAACCCCTGCAACAAATTGCAAATGTGAGTTCCACATCCGGTATCCAATACCCATGTGCTAGAGGATATTAAGTTTAAATCAATATGGATCATGTATATTGTACTTGAGGTTTGCCCAGCATCCCTTTTTGCTTTCAACTCTTGGAGATGGACGGGACAATTTCTTGCCCAATGTCTAATCTCCCCACACTTTAAGCATGGGTCATTGGAAGCAACCTTTTGCTTCTTCTCTTGTGGTTTGGGTGGCACCCTTACAACCCCTTTCCCTTTTCCCCATACGGGTCCCTTACCCTTGGCAACCTTTGCCTTGGGTGTGGGATGAGGCCTTTTCTTGTTCCCACCTTCATTGATGGTGAGAACGGGTAAGACCCTTTTACCCATGGCCGCCTCGGCCGTTTTGAGCATTGAGTGAAGCTCACCAACGCTTTTGTCCCAAGCATTCATGTTGCAGTTCAACACAAATGTCTCAAACTTCTTGGTAAGGCCATTGAGGATCAAATCCGTGGCCAATTCCTTCGAGACAGGACAATTAAGCCTTTCAAGGTGGTCAATGTGGCTTTTCATCTTAAGTACATAAGATGAAAGCGATTGGTTGTCGTCCATACGACATGCATGGAGTGCTCGAACCATTTCGAAGCGCTCAACCCTCGCTTGCTGTTGGAACGTTTCCTACAGTTGGGTTATCATGTCATAAGCTCCATGATGTTCATACTCCTTTTGGAGATCTGGATTCATGCTCGCCAGCATGAGACAAGACACTTGGACAGAGTCCTCAATGTACTTCAGCCAATCATTAAAGGCCTCCTCATCATCCTCAGCAGGTTGATCGGGGATAGGGTCGTCTAAAACGTATGATCGTTTCTCTTGCTTGAGAACGATTTTCAAGTTTTGATACCAATAAATATAATTGTTATGATTTAGACGTTCTTTTGGAGAATCGCTCGTAAAGATTGGGCGGACACGGATGAGCTATCATGATTATCATTATTGGAGGCCATCTACAAAATTTAACAAAGATCTATTTTAGTATTTTTGATATTGTTATTTTTTTTTAATAATTAATACCTTTTAAGGTCATTTTCATATTAAAATCTAGAACCCAACATTACATTTAAATTTTGGTTAGGTGACCTTTATCCCACGATTTAAATTAATAAGGTGGTCAACGATTGATGGTTGCAACCATTTGCAACTTCTAGAGGTATGGGATCGACTTTAAACATCATATGTAAAGTCGGCATGTTAATCCCATCAACACCATTTGGAAACCACATCGTAGGTGATCCATTTGACATGGTTTGCAAATCAAGACACCCTACTTACAACCACGTGTGAGTTTGCCAAAATAAGTGGTTAGGTGACCTTTATCCCACAAATAAGGCATTCTCACCTCAAATCACAATTTCCCTCAAAATGGTTAGGTGACCTTTATCCCACTAAGAGTTCCCAAGTGACTCAAGTGTTGTGTAAAAGGACGGTGTTGATCTCGTTTTAAAATATTAGAGATTTCATATTTTAAGTTTTAGAAAACTCTATGTACTTGTATTTGCATGCTTTCAAATACAAGATACCCTATGGTCCTTTGATTAAAACCCATTTTAGTCTTTAAATCATTAAATCATTTTAATAACCTTTTATTACCTTTTAATGATTAAGAACCATTTAATAGATTGTTAAGTTCATAGAAAGGTTGGTAAAAGCAAATATCACATACATGCTATCAACCATAATAATATAAACAAAACAACATAGCATATGTGCATAACCATAGCATCTAAAGTGGTCCACACTTGTTTGCCATCACAAGTGTGGTCCAAAGGCATTCCTAAGGGTCATAATAAAAACACATAGAAAGCTTCCAAAAGCCTCCCACTTGAAACCGCATCCAAAATGCTCCATGTTTCTCCTTTGTGCTTCCAATGCATATGTCTTCATATTACAAGATATAAAGTCCTAATACAAGATATCTAGTAAAATGAAAATGCACCTAATCTATTTATTACAACCCAATAATAAATAAATTACATTTTAAACAAAGCACAAATAAATAAATATACAACCCCATTGAATAAACAAATACAACCATTGCATTCATCCAAACAACGCAAGGCCAAAGGCTAGGTTATGCACCAATGTTAACATTCATCATATCATCCAAAATAATAATGAATCCCCTCTAAAACCCACGAAATTTCAGCCAACATAAACTGAAATTTCGGGTTTTAAACATTGTCCAAACAACATACATATCTTTCAAGGTTTAATCACAAGCATGTGTAATATAACCTTGAAAGTTTGGGGATTCAACATACAAGAATATTGCAGCCCTTAAAAGGGTTATAAAGTCCCATAAAACGATTTTTAAAGGACAAGAACAAGCAAGCTATCCACATAACCGGCTCTTGATGCCATTGAAGGGTTTGTTAGAACATAAAACCAAGTTTAACCTCTTAAACTTTCTGAAAAACGCAGCAGATATATATATTAAAACATGATTATAAAACTGAAAAATCATGTTCTTAAGGTGACAAATATATGTATAAAACAAACCCATATAACAAAGGATCATATTATATGAATAAGCAAGCTATGAAAACATAAAACGAGCATTATGGACAGCCATAAAGAGGCTGCCATAATCTACCTTTCTGCAGCTCAAAAGGGGTCGAGATCTTTGAAGATGATGATGTTTTGAGCAGCAATCCTTCAAGGTGGAGGACCTCAAATCATGATACCCACAAGCCTTCCAAACACTTACTTGCTAGGTAGTGTTACACCAAGCCTTGTCCCTCTTCTTGAACCCGAAATTTCAGCCAACAAGTAGCTTCAAGTCCAGCCAATAATCCCTTGAAAATCAGCCAAAGATTTCGAATTTTCTAGAGAGAAGAAGGAGAGAAATACCTTTTGCTTATGTGAGAGAGAAAGAGAGTGTTCCAAGGTAATAATGAAAGAGTGTTCAAGTAATAAAGTCTTGCATGAAGCAAGACCAAAAAAGATGTTCCCTAGGCCCTTGGGCGGCCGAAAATGGGATTTCAAATGGGTTTCCCACCCATTTCAAGTTTAATAAAATAACTCTTTCAATTAACTAACTTATAAAATTAAAACTTAATTTAATTTTATAACATAACACTCTTTTATATTTCATTATTTAACCAACTTAAATAATAAAACATAAAATTTCTCATGAACATATTATCCACATAATAACGTTCAATCACAAAAGCAATATTTAGAAAACCAATTTTCTAAATAGGTGTCAAACATTTATTGTATGATCTTATCAATAAATAAGTGTTTGTTAGTGTTTGTATAGCCTGTTATTGGGTATGACCTGACTTGGATCATAACGTACTAACCACATCAATCTTGTATGTGTCTTGGGCATATATAAGATCCTACAGTTCTTTCACTCCGATACGGTGTTTAACTCTTTTAATCTTCTAGTTTTCGATGATGATGTGTCCATCTCCAATGTCCAAACAAACACCATTCCTCCGGCTTCATTACCTGTCATTCCTCAAGTCCATCCCACTACATCTGCACAAACGATGGTACATCAGTTGACATTGCATCTTCTTCATCATCCTTTGTCCTTCCACCTCCACTTGTTTCTGCATCCCTTCCCTCATCACCAACATCTACCTCATCTCAGCCGGTAACACCCATCTCTCCAATTGACTCTACCTTACCATCTTCCTCACGTTCATCTACCCATCAACAACCCATCAGCCAACCGTCTTCAAATACCTTACCCATGCCCACTGATTTCAAAACTTTGAAAGATCAACCCCATGATAACATCATTGGATCTATCACCTATGGAGTTCGGATGCGGACTCAATCTGGTTTGATTAACGTATGTCTATTCTCTTGTTTTATATCCCAAATCGTTCCAAAAAATGTTCATGCAACTCTTCAGGATCCTTGCTGGGTGAAATCGATGCAATTAGAGCTGCAACAGTTTCGGAAACTTAAAGTGTGGACCCTGGTTGATCTTCTACCAAACAAATGCCCAATTGGCACGAAATGGGTGTTTAAGAATAAACCCTATGACCATGGCATTGTGGTAAGGAATAAGTCCCGTTTGGTGGTTTAGGGCTTTGCTCAAGAAGAAGGGATAGACTACACGGAAGTCTTTGCTCCCATAGCCCGTCTTGAAGCTATCAGAATCTTTCTGGCTGATGCCGCCCACAAGCAGTTCAAAGTCTATCAGATGGATGTCGAATGTGCATTTCTTTTATGGAGACATTGACGAGGAGATATATGTGTGTCAACCACCAGGTTTTAAGGATCCCGACTTTCCTAACGAAGTTTACAAGCTTGATAAGCCCCTTTATGCTCTTCATCAGACACCTTAGATCTGGTATGAGACTTTAACACAACATCTCTTAAGCAATGGTTTTTCTCGTGGCACCATCGATATGACATTATTCAAGAAGAAAACGGATGGTGAGATGCTAATTGTACAAGTCTATGTCGATGATATTATTTTTAGCTCCACCAATTTGAAGTTATGTCGAGAGTTTTAGGAAGTCATGCGTGGTCGCTTTGGAATGAGCATGATGGGGGAGATGTGCTTTTTCTCAGGTTGCAAGTTTAACAAAAGCCTGAGGGGATTCTCATTAATCAAGAGAAGTATATTAAAGAAATTTTGAAGAAATTCAAGATGGATGATGCTTCTCCTAAACTGACTCCATTTACTGCTCAAACATGCCTCACTCCTGACGAGAACAAGAATATGTTGATCCTCATCTCTACAGATCCATGATCGGTTCCCTTATGTATCTTACAACAAGTCGTCCTAATCACCTTTGCTGTAGGATATTGTGCTCGATACCAATCTGCCTCGAAAGTCTCATGAAAAGGCTGTAGAACGAATCTTTCGTTATCTTAAAGGCTCTTCTCGTTTAGGACTTTGGTATCCTTATGGTGGGAATTTTGACTTACATGCTTATTCTGATAGCGATTCTAATGGCTGCAGGTTAAACAGAAAGTCCGTTACGGGAGGCTGTCAGTACTTAGGAAATTGTCTAGTATCATGGCAGAGTGTAACACCCGGAAAATTTTCTTTGAAGCCGACGAAAGAAGAAAAAAAAAGAAATAAAGTCCAAAGTCGAGGGACCAAACTCGCCAACGAGAGAAACTTCGATGAATGAGAGTATAAAAGGGGGAAAGCACCCCATTCTTGCCATTTTTCAGCCAAAGAGAGAAGAGAAGAGAAGGAGAAAAGAGGAGGAAAGCTTGGTTCGGGTGGATTCGAGCGTGCAAATCATCGTGTAGCGGGTAAAATCGAAGCTCTACTCGACGGGATCGTTTGTGTGAGTTCTAGGACCCCTCTTTTACATGTTTTTGAATGATTTTGGGGATGGAACATAACTGAAAACCCTTTTTCGAGTTTTTGGGTGTTAATCCCGTTTTTATGCGTGTATGTATGTGTTTGGTGTGTTTGGGGTTGGATTTCAAGCTTGTGTATGCTCGAATGATGTTGTGGTAGGTGTTTCTAAGGTTTAGGATGGTTGATTTGGGCTAAAATCGAGTTTTGAAGAGCTTGGAGGCCGAAAGGGGTAGTTTGTGTTCGGCTGAAACTGCATTCTACATCAGCTAGGGCTATGCGACCGACTGGAGTGCGATTGGAGGCCATAATGCTGATTGACCTGCGACTGAGGTCCATGCGCACGATTGCCATACGACCGAGGTCCATACGCATGATGGTCATGCGACTGAAGTTCATGTGCCTGTAAGGCATGCGATTGAAGGATTGTGCGACTGAGGTTCATTCGCACGAAGGTTATGCGACTGAGGTCCATGCGCCTGGAGGCCATGCGATTGAGGTTCATTCGCACGAAGAGTATGCGACTGAAGCCTATACGCCTGAAGTCATGCGATTGAAGGCCATACACATGAAAGCTATGCGACTGAGAGTCCATTCGCATAGATGTCCATTCGCACAGGGTCCATTCGCACAGGGTCCATTCGCATAGGGTCCATTCGCCTAAGTGTTCAGTCGCCCGAAAGGCCATGCGACCGGAGAATATCCATACTCCCAAGTAGGGTTCATACGCCCGAAAGAACAACGGTTTATCTTATGACTTTCGAGGGAAAGTGCAGTTGAGGGTTTGACTAGGAAGGTTCCCGGAAGTTCATGTAAGTTGACTTTGAGGTCATAGATGTTATGATGAGCTGATGATGATGATGATGCGATGCATGATGTTGTGTGATGTCGTATGGATATGTATGATGCGATGCGCGTGATTCGTGAGATGTTTGATGTTGTGTGATTGTATGATGTTGTATGTTATGCATGATGTATGTTATGGGTGTGCGATGTTGCCTTGTGTGATTGATGTTGTATGTTGTTATGTTCCATATTATTATGTATGATAGTCTTCCCGTGATTTGCGTTGAACGTTAATAAATGTAATTAAAGTATTATGTAACGTAAAGTGGAAGATAATGAAAAGAGGAACGTAATGAATGAATGCAAGCATGAACGAACAAATGAGAGTAAGGATGGCTTGCGAAAGAGGAAAGGAGGTTCACGACTCATTGAGAGTTGTTAGCTCAACTGTATGTGCATTACAGCATGCGATCTTGGCTAACTCATAAGGGGACATAGACACAGTAGGGAGTTCAGTTTTGGTAACTGCTCCGATACGTGCGATGTGTTATTTACTGTGTGCTATGTAGCGTGCGATTTTGGCTACCTCATGTGGTATATGTAGCGTGCGATCTTGGCTAACCCATGAGATGGCGTGCGATTCTGGCTAAACCCCGAGGTTCTCACACACATAGGGGGAGTCGGTCTTGGTGACCACTCTGTTGGTGCGATTTGTGCGATATGTACGATGGATAACATAAGGGACTATAGACATAGTAGGCAAATCATCTTTGGTAACTGCTGTGATATGTGCGATGTGGTATTTACTGTGTGTTATCTAGCGTGCGATTTTGGCTTCCTCATGTGGTTTATGTAGCGTGCGATCTTGGCTAACCCATGAGATAGCGTGAAATTTTGGCTACCTTATGTGTGCCATCCGTGCGATATGTACTTCGGGTACGATGATGCGAAGGTGCAATTTGAGCGAGAGTGCGATATGTATGAAATGATCGAACGTAAGAAAAGATGTTATAACGAATGAAGCAAATGATAAAGTACCGTGCGATGATTAATGAATGGAAGAATGTAACGAACGTAATGGAAGATAGTAATTATATTATCTGTGTGTATGTATGTTGTGTGGTCGCGTACGAAGTTAACGAATGGTTTTAACGAAAGTAAAGTATGTTTTATTATAAAACTAGAACTCACTCAGCAACGCTGACTTTGATGTGTTTCCAGTTGGCAGGTATGTTGCTGAGGATGGCACGGGGCAGTTACTCAGCTTATTTTGGATGGCATCCAATGATATAATGCTTTTGTAATGAAATGTAAAATGATATTGTGAAATGAACGGTTGTATTATTTTGCAAAAGTATTTTGATGAAATGAAAATGCTTTTTTTAATTTTTCCGTTGCAACGTTTTATGAAAGTTAAATGTTATTATATGTTTTATGCGCGATGAGGATCCAACTGTAAGCGTCCCGGGAACGGGGCCTTACACAGAGCAAGAAACAGACCACTGTTACCCTCTCTATGGGAGAATCAGAATGCATTGCTGTCTCCAGCTGTTGTTCACAAGTGCTATGGATACAGCACCAGATGATTGACTATGGGATCAACTTTCTCCATACACCACTGTTCTGTGACAACAAAGCAGCTATTGGCATTGCAAAGAATCCTATTCATCATTCCCGAACTAAGCACATCAAGACACGGATTCATGCAATCCATGATGCTCAAGAAAAGGGTTTTATTGATATTATTCCCATTGACACCAAAAATCAAAAAGCATATCTTTTCACTAAAACATTTGATAAACCTCGTTTTTATGAATTGATCTCTATGTTAGGATTAATATCATTTTAAAACCCATTTTCCTTTAAACTATGTCATGAACATATTGTTTATACTTCTTTATTTACTTTATTTCTTTCCTTTTTGTTTTGCCCGCTCCATTGTCCTTCATCATTTTTCACATAAAAAAATAAATAAAAATATAATAAAAAAATTTATATATAATAAAAAATATATAATAAAAATAATAATAAAAAAATGAATGATGGTGATATATGGTCAAATAAGAAATTTCTACATCTTGCTTATTCGTAGAAATTTCGGTGGAGAATATATATATTAATTGTACTTCTTGTTTTCTTTTGCAGAATAAAATGAGAAGCCTGGACGATATAAAGGAGGTTAACAGTATTGTGTGGGATATGATTGTAAAGATTCTTATAAGTCTGATGCAGCCAAAACATCCAAATTCTCTCCGCATGCATGCACTGAAGAACAGAAGTAGAAATGCTTCGAAAGTTTTACACCATGCACTAGAAATATTCTAAGTGTAAAATATTCCGAAGCCAAAAGTGAAGTCTTCCGAAGCCAAAAAATGAAGACAGATTTCTTCCGAAGACTTTTAGAGATATGCCTTTATCTGATTTACTTTACCATAAAGCTGGACTACCTTTCCGCTGCAACTCTGTAAAGTCACCAACTTACATGAGCTGGTGAAAAGGTCCATGCTTTTGGTAACTGTACATTGAGGTCTTGAGTCCATGCTTTCTACTTTATGTACTTTTATCCTTTTTGTTATATATTAGGATGTGAGCTATGGCATGTCATAGTCACTAGTCAAAAGGCACATCTGCCTTTTGACTCTACATTTGATTTTGTAGTTATCTAGTCAATTGTATCTAGCTGGCCTTCAAAGTATGGCCGGCTGTAGGATGTAGTATATGTATCTCAAGTACTTGTAACTTTCCTTGATGCTTTTGTAACATTTGTAAAAGAACTTGAGAAGCAATATACAGCATTCTTGAAAACCAATTACTTGTGTTGTTTGCCATCTTGTTCTGTCTCATATTTACTTGTGTTCTTAGCATCTTTCATTAACAAGTTAACCAGTTCCCTATTTGATCTTTTAAGTGTTGTAACCAACTCTCCTCATTGAGTTGTTGTGTTGTAAGTGCATACCCTTCACCGGTCCTGCAATGCTTGATAGGTTCAGCCAGAAAGCAAAGTAAATAGTAATCTTGTAGCTTAATTAATAGTACAAGAAACTTGATGACTCGAATAATCCCCTTGACATTTTTGGCCTTCACAAAGTTTCAAGTCCTTGTTCAAAAAGGGTTGAGAATGTGATATCTCTGTTTTGAGATATTCTTATCTAAAGTATCTTTGCGTTTAAATCTTCCCTATCTCACAAGCTATATGTTTACTCATCTTCGCATCTAAGAAGCTCCTTAATATATTATTTCTGGTGCTTATCTCTTCTGCTATATGTGAACATTGACTTGGAGTGATGATCTCCTCTGCTGTACGATAGTACTGACCTGGAGCTCTCATCGGCAGAATATGATGATCTGCTCTGTTATACGTAAGTATAGACCTGAAGCTTTCATCTGTAAAACTCAATTGATCAACTCCTCTGTTATACGTAAGTATAGACCTGGAGCTCTCATTATTTGTTGTCTATAAGGGTGTTGCTTCTTTTAAAAAGATTTATGTTGCTTTTGAGAGGAAGAGTCAATCAGAGCGCGTCATTTGTTCAATATATCATGAGGACATGATATGTTTCTTTGCCAAATGTCTGTGGGGACTAGGTCATTCAATGTTTTCTTTAAAAGAACCAAAACATGATAATTGTAGTTGCGGTGCACTTGTTGAAACGAAGAAGGCATGGACTTAAAAGGACAAGTATATCAACAATCCCGCCAAACTTTGAATATCGAAAAGATCTTTTCAGCTTCTCGTTCATATACTTTTTCTACTGTTTGATTTTGTTTAAAAAAATACGTGAAGAGTGGTGAGGTCTTGAGGGGCAAATTTCTTTTGATTTCTTTTATGTTGTTTACTTTGTTTTAATTCTTTTCTATCTAATTTTACTTTTATTTTGTTTTAAAAGGAAAATACAAATTTTAATTTTTTAAGTCTCCAGCGAAATTATACTTTCGCTGGTAGTTTCGCAGGGTGAAATTATAGCTTCGTTGGCTCTTTCGCACGTTGCAAGGTCAGTTTCGACCAGAGTTTATTCGGGCGAAACTATAGTTCCGCTGCTTACGAAACTAAGTGCTATATAACTCAATTTGCGAAATTCTTTCCTCATTTTCGATTGACCCTTGTTTTATCTTAGCAAGTGAGTTTCGAACCAAGGACCGTAGTTTAATCTAGGTTTAAATGCTTCATTGTGTGTTTATTCTATTGAGACTTTATGGTATCTTCGCAGTTCTTACTGCGAAAGTATCGATAGTCCAGCGAAACTGGACGAAAGTTCAAGGTTTTTCTTTGAAACTGTGTAGCCATGCTGTCCGAGCGAACTTAATAGTTTCGCAGATCTAGTTTCAGTTTCACTGCGCCGAATCTATAGTTTCGGCCTGTCTAATTTCTGTTTCGCTGCGCCGAATCTATAGTTTCGGCCTAACGAATTTACTACACTGTCTTGCCGAAACTAACTAATAATAGCTGCCGAAATTACTTTTTCACTTGTCGAAACTAATACTTCAACCAGCGAAACTATAATTTCAGCTAGCGAAATTAAATTGTTTTTTGTTTATTGTTATTCTTTTACTTATTTTTCTTTAATATTAATTTTTAATATACTGTTCTAATACGTTTCATCTGCTTTTCAGATTAAATGGCTAATCTAAATTTTGACGAGAGGAACAATATTACCCTCTGCTAGATGACACTCATCCCAAGGCAGCAGGATTTAGAGACTACATCTGTTGGCTACAGAGATCTCCTATCGCCTACGCTATCTCACACTCTACTACAGTATTTGATTTACACATTAGAGATTTCTGGCGGACTGCAGAGTATGACACGAGAGCCAAAGAGGATTGTGGCTAGGGTGATGGAGAATGAGTTGATTATTACTACAGAGGTCATATCAAGGGTGTTGAGACTCCATGAGGATACTGGAGAGGAGGTTACACTATCTAATGAGGAGGTGTTTGATGCATTTAGGTCTATGGGATATGAGGGACCTCCGTTTGGTACGAGAAAGGAAATCAAAAAGTCCTTTCTCTCCAATGATTGGAGATATATAGCCCACGTGTTTATTATGTGCTTAGATCACCGAAAAGGTGGATAAGACGGGCTAAATCAAGACTGGGCTAAAGCCATGGTAATTTGTTGTAAAGGACGGAAGGCCAATATTGCACAATTGATCTTTGATTGTATGGCAGAGAATGTAATGGCACTGAAGAAGGACAAGTGGCTGTTGCACCCTCGATTCCTTCAGATGATTATAGTGATCTCATTCATAACATTCCCAGACATGGAGAGATCAAGAGATTAGTCCAGATGAACACCCGTATTTTTGCTGAATGTTGTGCTATTAGACATGACTTCAGCGGGAAGATTACTCATCTTTGGGAAAACATGTACCCTCTAGAGCGATGGAATTATATTAGGAGGGTAAATGAGTCAGAGGAGAAAAGAGCAGAAGGGACGAGGGTTAAACAGACCGATGATGTTAAGAAAAGGAAAATGTACGGGAAAGAGAAAGATTATGATTTTGAGGAGGAAGTTCATGATATGGCTCAGGAGGCTAGGGTTGAGAAAGAAAAGAGATCTAAAAGAAAGCTGATGAGGAGAAACTGAGAGAAGGACCAAACACAAACATCAATCTTTTACTGAGCCCTCGAGAAGGGAGGAGAGAGCTGGTTTGGATGAGGACGTGATAAGAAACCTCAACTCATCCCTGGCTAATGAGTTGAGCATGATCAACACCAAACTTACCAATCAAGAATTGAGGGAAAAACAGAAAGATGAGGTGATAGAAGGGATGACCAGGATGATGGTGGATCAGTAGAGATTCATTAAGAGATTGCTTGAAGAGGTGAATGATCTAAAGGCTGCAGCCGGCCTGCCCAATCAGCTAACTCAACCTGAGTTAGATGATTTGACTAACACTTCTAACTACCCATTTCTAAATGTGGGTACATCTTCTCGGGCAGGAGAGGGCATATCTGGTGTAGCGATTGAGGAGGCAGGAGGCTCTGGTGTGAGACAGGAGAATGAGAATGTGGAGAATGTTGAAGAGGTGTTTGAGGCTGGTTTTGTGAACATGGGATTCAATATTGAGAAGGATTTGGTGGGAGAGGAGTGGTGAGAGAGAATCCAGTTGAAAGTGTTGAGAAGACAGTTTAGAAGGGATTGGTGGAGGAAGAGGAAGATGATGAGCAGTTGGTAGACTATGATTCTGAACCCAAATATTATGAGGTCGACGAGAGACCTTTGACATATGCTGCAAAGAAGAGTGACGATGATGGAGACGTTTTTGAGATGGATAAAGAAGAATGGTTTGTGAGAGAGAAAGAGACTGAGGAGTTAACTCCCCTATTCCAAAACATGGAAGGGTTGAGTAAGACTGAGGCTGATAAGAGAATCTTCAGTTGGAAGTATAACCCTGGCCTGAAGATGTTTATGATAAATAGGAGAGGGGGAGGAATTACCTACTTGCATAAGAGGAAGGCATTCAAGACCTTGCCAAAAAGGGCTTGAGAAGGTTGGCGGTGCTTCCATTACTTGATGCTCATCTTAGTGAGAAATCTATGTTGTAGGAGAAGGAGATCAAGAATGGAGTGAATGATAATTTTGAGTCGTTCGGATTCATGAAGGCTGAACAGAGAAGGTCTAAAAAGGATAAAGACTGGGAGACGGGTAAAGGAAAGATTATGCTGAGGGTGAAACCCCTAAAGACAGTGAACATAATTAGACTATCAGATCCCTTCCTCCAGCAATTACAAAACTTTGAGAATGGTTCTATGATAACAACAAGGGGGAGGCTGTGATCAGGGTGAAGAACAGGGTTGAGACTAGGGTGTTTGATCCGATGGAACTGTTTGGATTTTGTGATGAAGACCTGCTAGTACTTGGTGAGAATCATGTTAAAGAAGGGGCAGGGGAAGAGACAAGGAAAGAAGCCAGTCTGTTTATGACTGTGGCTAATAAGGTGAGAGGCGTGCGAACAGAGGTGAAGGAGTTAGCTAAGAAGGTGAGAGCACAAGATGATCTGGATATGGATGTGCGGGACATAACAAAACAACTTGAGCAAGCTAGTGCTTATCCCAAAGGAGATAATGAAGCAGGAGGCGACCAAAGTGAATCAGTGGCTGAAGCTCCCAAGGAGGTTGCTGCAGGAGCTGATGAAGATATATCAGAGGCAGCGGGTGAGATTGAAGCTGACCAAGGAGAATCTATGATTGAAACCGCGAGGAAGATGCTGCAGGAACTGAAAAGGAATCATCAGAGGCAGCGGTAGAGACTAGAGCCGATCAGACAAATCAAGACTAATAAAGACGGTGAGATCCAATCTAGGGGAAGTATTAAAGATCATGTATAGGTTGGACTCACCTTATATTAGATTATGTTTATATTCCTTTGTAATAGGTCTAATGTTAGTTTACTTTTGAATGTTGTTTATTCTGTGTGTTCAGCTGCCCAGCGAAACTATGAGCGAAACTGCAGTTTCGCTCATAGTCAGCTGTTTAGTTCACCTGGCGAAACTGTTGTTTCCTTCGGGTGAAACTATAGTTTCGGCAGCATAGTTTTGCTGAAAGTGAAACTGTCTGCGAAACTATGGCTGCTATATATAGTTTTGATCTTGCTCATTGTTGGGCATCCTTGCAAAACCCTAATCAAATATTATTGTTGCAAGAGACTACTGTAAGCTGTCAATTCACTAAAATATATTTGAGCTTTGTTTACTTTGGTTGTATTGATCCTTATTATTCATATTTGAATACATTGTGGTTGTTCTTAGTCTTCTTCATCTTTGTTGTTTCTCTATTGTTTCTGATATTGAACGATTCAACATATCAATTGTACAACAAATCAATCAAATGGACCAACAATGATCAATCAAGAGATGGAATGGAAGATCAAAGAAGATGTTGCAGCCCAAACCTCTTCTTCAAAGACATCCATTGAACCCCCATGCATAAACTTTGGTTCAATTATGACACTATCATTGGAAGAACCCAAGACCAATAAGGGTTGGGTTTCCAATCAAAACTAATCATCTCATCTTATGTGCAGGGACATCCATATGACAAGAATAACAATGTATGGATTATGGATAGTGGATGCTCCAGGCACATGACACGAAACAGATCTCTCCTTCAAAAATTTCAACATTTTGATGGAGGTCCTATCCAGTTAGAAGGTGAGGCCAGAGGATATATTTTTCGTAGAGGGAGTATATCCAATGGTAATTTAAAAGTTGACAAAGTACACTTTGTCAAACAGCTTGGACACAACCTGTTAAGTATTTCTCAGTTTTGTGATCAAAAGCATCAAATGCTCTTCACAGAACATGGGTGCATTATCCTCAAACCCGGGATGACAATTCCTTAGGAATTGGTGCTTCTTAGATCTCCCAAGAAAAGGGATATGTACAAGCTTGATATGAACAATGCTTCCCCACTGGGTGAAGTATCATGCTTTCTTTCCGAAGCTGATGGTGATGAGTCAACACTATGGCATATACGAATGTGTCATGTGAATTCTAAAACAATGAATAAATTGGTTAAAATAACTTGGTACATGGTTTGCCTAAAAAGAAACTTTTCTGCAAAGATAACTGTTTTGCATGCCTGAAAGGGAAGCAACATAGGGCATCTCATAAATCCAAAGTTGTTAACTCTATCACCACTCCATTACACTTATTGCACATGCACCTGTTTGGTCCCACAAGTATAATGAGCAATGGAAGGAAATCATATTGCCTTGTGATTGTTGATGATTTTACAAGATTTACATGGGTATTCTTTTTAAAAACTAAAGATGAAACTACTGAAACTTTATAATCTTTTATTCTTAAAACAGAAAATCAAATTGATCACAAGGTTAAGATAATTAGAGGTGATCAAGGGCTGAGTTTAAGAATCAAGTTCTTGACTCATTCCGTAACTCGCCAAATCTAGCTTCTCACCCCATCATAATCACATACCAGAGACACCCCAAACGAACCCTTGTTCAATCTACTCTGAATGAACAAGTCCTCCTGTTCAACCCAAAAAGACTAGAGTGGAAACATCGGCTCCCACTCAGTCTGAGGTCTCACCATCCTTCACTTTTGACCTCAATATGGGTATTAAGTCTCCTCAGTCTCAATCCTATGAGCCTGAAACCAAAGCTGTAAACCCTCAGGGTGAGTCTCTATACTCCCATGAGCAGCCAAAAAGGGACAGCCCACCATAGGCTCAATGCGAATAGACATTTATCAAGGTTCTGGGTCATTAGGCATAACCTCTATAGCCTTTACTTACCTATTGATTGGAACTGATGAGGAGATTATGTCTCTTCAAGGCAATGAAGTTGATCCACAACACCCTCTCTAGGATCAACAGAGCCTAGAGAGATCTCTTATCTCTAGCCCCCATCAGCAAGCCTTAACTGAGGTGAGTCCCAGTGATGCGGAGGGGACTCATGTAAATTCAGCTGCCACTACTGAAGAAGCCTTATTGGTGAGGATGAATATACTAGGTATGTCTCATCTCCCTATGATTCTTCAAAAGAAGATGAGGGAAGTTTGCAACTCACCATTCAAGACCTACTTTCTAAAGTCTAAAACCTTGAATCTAAGGTTAGGACTTTAGAGGATAGGTTTGCCACTCAGCAACTTGAGATTGAAAATCTCAAGGCCAAACTAGCTGAGAAACAGATTGAGAGGTCTGTTACGCATGTACCTATTATGGTCTCATTGAGCTCTTCCTCTAGCTCATCAAGCTCTCAGGATGATGCTACCAAAAAGGGGGAGAGTGTTCAAGGACAAAGACATGAGGAACCACAGAGTCAAGCTCTTTCTACTTTGACTTTAAGATACCCTATTCAACAAGCTTTAGTTTTTCCTGAGCCTCCTCCAATTGTCATTCAAATGGACCAAAGGATGCTTCAAGATCTCAACAGGTTCTTTTCCAAGTTACTGATGGGATCTTCCATTGAACAGCCAAGCCCTGAATGTCTGTGATATACTTTGGAGCTCAAGAGCTTCAGAGATTGAATGCACCCTCTACCACTATCCAAGAAGTTGGTCAACCTAAGGTCCAAGTTGAACCTGAGATTGATTTCAAAGGGGAAATGAGGACTGATGGCCCAGCAACTGAAATAGTTGGGACAGAGAGTGCATTCCCACAGACTTTTAAAGCAGAAGTCAAAGCCTCAAAAAAACCATTTCAAACTTTCAAAGCTGAGAATGAAGCTGCGGAAGGACTATTTTCTCTATCTGATGATCTAGTTGTCACAGATGCAATCCTAGAACTAGCATCTGAGGTCAATACGGAGGATTTTCTCACCCAACCCCTTGCTCAAACATCATCACTAACTCATGCTCCTATCACCACCACTCAACCTGAAACCTCTACTCAAGAACCTCCAAAGTCTAGCGCTTCCTAACACCAAAGGGAAGAGGAAGATGACTGAGGAAGAACTAATGGAGGAAGAAAGGTTGGAGAAGCTTAAGAGGAAAGGTAGACTCCCAACTGGGAAGTTGCTAGATGCTAATAGCAAAGCAGCTGTAGCCGACCAGGAGGCTATCAACAACAAGAAAAGGGTGGAGATCATTGACAGGCTTGTCAAGCTTGGAGCAGTTAATGAAGATGTGCTCCTGCTACCATTAGAGGAGCTAATTGAGTTAGAAAATGCAACTCTGCTGCAGATTCAGCAAAAAGAAGAAGCAGCAAGGTTGGCCTTGAAGGAGGAGAGGGAGAGAAAGAAAAGAGAGGTTGATCAGCAGCTAAGGAGTGAAAGAATAACTTTCCTAAGCTCCAGGGGTTTCTCTCTGGAGGAATTGTCTCCTCATAACAATGATATGATCTTGTGGATTTTCAATAAAGAACAAGATCAAATGGAGAAAGAGAGAAAGAAAGCTGCAAAGGAGAAGCTAAGGGAGAAGATGAAGAAGGGGGAAGAAGCAGGACTCGCTACTGCCAGGAAGATAGGTGATAAAGCCTGGATGAAGGACTATCTCTGGGCTTATGGCTTCTCCGGTAGGCAGGTGGGTCCAATGTCTGAGAAGACTCTGCAGCGACATGTCAGTAACATCAAGGCTGACATACACTCAGGGAAAAGGAAGGAGATGTTTAGAAGGGGACGATCTTCAAACCAACACCTCAACCTCAACCTAAACCTGAACCAATCCCTTTGCCATTTCCCATTAAAACTGAACCAACCTCTAAGCCTTACACCCCTAAACCTACACCATCATCCATACCTGCCTCTTTACCACAACCACCTAAACTACCCATCCTCAAACCCAAAACACTTCCTAGAACCCAAACACCACTACCTACCTAAAAACCACCCAAACCATCCCCTTAGCCTTCCAAACATCTCTCCTTAGAGGAGTTTAAGGAGATCAAGATGAAGCTCATTAAATGTACAACCTTGAGCAACATCTCTTGTTAGGAGGGGTCAGTTAAGCTAACTTATGTTGATGGCTTCTCATGTTCCCTCACTAGAGATCAATCCCTTGATCTGCCTAGAGGAACACTGGACCAAGCCGCTACTCTCTATGGTCTCAACTCGGTTTCACTAAATGAAGAAGATAAGAAGCTAAGTAGAAGGTTGGTGACGCTCCTGGATACAAAGAAAGGGGAAAAAGTGCCAAGTCAACCCGTAGTGCCTAGAAAGAAGATTATCTAGTGGAGGTTTGAAGACTCTTCTCATAACTTTGTTGTTGAGAGGGAGAATGGAGAGCTAAACAGAATAAATGCCTCATCTCTGCTACACTTAAGCATATTCGATATTGCTAAGTTAGCAGAGAAGTCATTCTCCAACCCCTCCAACTCTGAGATAGCTGATCATATCAGAATTCATCTAAGCAGTCTTCATCTGGCCGAGCTAACTGCTATGACCAAGATTGAAGAAGAGTTGAGACTGAGAGAGGAGGAGGAAAGGAATAGATCAGCAACCAAAGGCAAAGCCTTTCTTCAAATGGTTGAAGGTAACTTGAATCCATAGTTAGATGGGAGTATGACTACAACTCCCATCAACTAACTCTCTTCAAAGGGGCACAACAAAAGGTGCATGTCATTCAGAGTGATAGACTGGATCTCCTATCCACGAATGACTTGTACAAACTTCTCAGCACCACTTCAGGGAAGAACAAAGAAACATATAAGCATCTTCTGTCCTTGGTGCTAAAGGTTTTGAGAAGCAGGAATAAGTGAGGTTTTGGTAGCATCAGCCTAGGGCGAGTTTGTTGGATCTATAAAGGATGGTGCAACCAAAACCAAAACACTTAGACAATTTTGGTACAACTTGTAAAGGTCTTCTGAAGCTAAGTGCAGAACTTCCAAAGGAAAATGGAGTTCTTGCAAAGCCAAAGATAGAACTTTCGAAGATCATGTTCCGAAGGAAGACTCCAGGTTTTGAAGACAAAGTCTTCTCTCTTCCGAAGTTTAAGACTTAGAAGAAATCAAGACAACAACTTCCGAAGTATGAAGAACTAAAGAAGTCCACAAGCCTCGGAAGAAGTAGCCTCTTCCGAAGTATAAGTGGCTTTGGAAGAACAAGTTCTTCCGAAGCCAATTAACCTTCGGAAGACACTACTATGAACCAGTGGACATAAGTATGGCCCTTCTGACACATCGCTGCAAGTCTCTGAGATACGCCATGGCGCTTTCCTACGCCCACGTAGTTGACCATACTTTATTCCACTGTTCACCTTTTATCAGTTAATATAGTTACCAACTTTAGTTGGTGACAAAAGGTAAGTCATGGACATGTCATGACTACCTTATTTTAGATAATACTTTATCTATGATACCTTAACTTTGGCATTGTAGTATATGCTTTAGTCATAGGTTTCCAGTTGGTATCAAAGTATATCCGGCTGTACGATCTAGTATATATAGTTTCTCATTGTAACTCATGTAATATGCTTGTAAGAGTCTAGTAATACTTTGAGTTGAGAAGCAATATATACAAGTACCTTGAAAATTATTTCCTCGTGTTCTTTGTTACTTAGTATATTATAATCAACTCTTAGAAGGGATTCCACCTCATCATCTGATCCGAGTGTGTTCCAAGTAAGTTTGAGAGAAAAACTAAGTGTTAAGTGACAAAAACCAATCCTACACATAGTAAGCTACTATATGCTCTAATATCAAATTTGACCTTCTTTGCATCCTTAGGTGATAGATCCTTCAGACTTATGGGTTGATTGTTGTCCTTGTAATCAAGTCCAAGTGTTGGTGGAATACAGGGACCTTCAGTAATGGAATACAGGGACCTTCAGTAATGGACACCTAATTTTCTATGTTTTGAAATCAACTTTGTTTTCCAACTTTGGAGGTTGGTTATTTGATACAACTTATGAATTACTCATTTTAGTTAATGTGTTAATTGTTAACTAAAACAAAATTCCTTTTGTAAATAAGCTAACTAATGACAAACTCTTAATTATCAGTTAATTAAGTCGTTACAGTCAAAATTAGTGAATCCTCTTAATGAATTCTCAACTAATATCGAATCGAGGATGTTTGATGATAAGTTTTGTTCAAATTTGTTTGAACAACCGTTTATTATCTATCAATAACACAGATCTACGAATCAAAGCGTTGCTGATGTAGATTGATGTTAATCGAGCAATGGAACAGTACTCGTCAAACGATAAATCAAGATTTGATGATTTGAAATGGACTACACCAAATTGTTGAGTAGAAATCCTTTGTTAGCTATCGATAAGCTTAACTCAACCTGCATGTTAATTAGTTCATTCAATAACACCATTGAATCTGAGTTATGAACTCTATAGTTGTTATGAACACCCTAAAGCAAATTTCAACAAAATCAATAGATATAATAAAAAATATGATAGATCTAATGATATAAACAATCGATTAAACAAATCTAACACTTATAGATCAATTGATCTAGATGAATGAGCACTTTGCTCTGATACCACTTGTGAATCCAAGGATCAAAACAGGAATTATCAGGTTAGATAGCACAAATATTAATCACGGAATTATCACTACTCATTGTTTAATCGATTGAAGAGGAATAACAATTATAATATGAATCAACAAAGAGCAATTCTGATAAATGTAAAACAAATGAACATAATGAATAAGCAAACACGTTTGATCCAAATGTTTTTCATTATCATTGATTAATGATTACAATTGAACAAATAATGATTAATGTTGTTGATTGCTAGGGTTCTAATGATATTTGATGTATATTTTGTGGTTGTTGTTAGGGTTGCTAGGGTTTGTTAAGATTGATTTCAAAGGATGAAAAGGATCAGATCCCTAAAAGTGTTCACCTAGGCCTTGTATTTATAGGCTAAATTTTTTGGTAGGGTAAGAGTAACTTTCTCTTCGTGGTAAGAAAGTTACCCAGAGAATGTCATGATGTGACATTCTCTGATTAAAGTAAAGTTGTCCGCAGAAGTTGACTTTTATTACATCACTTTAGTGTTTGACTTGTTGACTTGATGTACTTGGAAAAGTACATGCAAGTGTTTTGGTTTTCTGTAGGACTTGGTCTTCCATAGGACTTTTGTTCTTCAGTAGGAGTTTTAGCCTTCTGCGGGACTTTGGTCTTCCGTAGGAATCTCTTGACTTCATCTGCAGGAAGCTGTTCTTTTATAGAAGATACTCGGATGAGCAATTCCTTGATGTTCCGTAGGTAGTTCTTACACTTAGTCAATTTACAAAAAAATGACCAAGTAAAATGTTATAACTGCAATTACACATATAAATCAACACATATTGGGTTATGTAACATTTTGTAATTTTGTTAGTTAAAAGTTAACATCGTTAAATTCCTGTAAGGACCACGGTTATCATTTATGAAACTATGTTGATTACTTATTCTTGTTTTCCTGGTTTTACTTTATTTCTTTAATTTAAATGATAATAATTAAAACTATTAAAATGAACATAATAATAATAATAATAATAATAATAATCATAACAAAAACAACAACAACAACAACAACAACAACAACAACAACAACACAACAACAACAACAACAACAACAATAATAATAATAATAATAATAATAATAATAATATTATTATTATTATTATTAAATTATAATAATAATGACAATAATAATAGCTAAAATAATAATAACAATGACCATAATAATAATACTAATAATTATAGTAATAATGTAACACCCCGAAAGTCGAAACGAGTCATTAAGGATAATGGGCTTAAATAATGGGTATTTAATAAAAGAAGGAAATGGGTTATGGGCCAAATTGGGTTTATGGACAAGAGCCTAAGTGATTAAGGCCCATAATCAGCCCTTAACCTACCCAAATCAGCCTCCATCTCCATCATTACAACCCTAGCCACCAAAATTCGTAGAGAGAGAAAGTAGAGAGAGAAAGTGGAGAAAACTCAAGATTTGAAGCTTCTAAGGTGAAGAGATTGAAGATCTGGGTGTTGGAGCATCAAGATCTAAGAAAGAAGCAAGAAATCCAGGTAAGAATCGACCTCTAAACCCTTCTGTAGATCAAACCCGGATTCTAGGGTTTTGGGTTTTGAAAAGTTGCAAAGAATCGCATAAAGGTCACATTTTTACGTATGAAAACATGTATAAAGCTTAGATTTAGCCTCATGGATGATAAACTAAGAGATTGGACGTAAAAAGTTATGATTTTGGGTTAAAAATTGGACTGGTTCGTGATTTTTATGCGATCTGCGAAACTGTGTGTTCATCCAGCGAATTTGCATATTCAACCAGCGAAACTGTGGATCTTCCTGCGAAATTATTGTTTCGCAGGTAGTTTCGCAGACATGTTTTTCCAACGAAAGTTGGGCGAAACTGGCAGCAAAACTGGCAGCGAAGATGCCAGCGAAACTGCCAGCGAATGTGCTAGCGAAACTAGTAGCGAAACTGCTGGTGAAACTAGCAGCGAAAGTGTTGGCGAATCTAGCTGCGAAATTGCTGATCTTGCAGCGAAATTAGCAGCGAATTTAGGCAGAAAATTAACCCCTTAGAGTGTTAACTTGTCTGCAGGTTGTGTAGTGGGATCCTAGCCTAGAAAGCTTAGTCTAGAGGTTACTCGTGTTATTCAAGTGAGTTCTAGATCCCCTATTTATAAGTTTTCATGTTTTGGGGCTATTATGCATACTAAATTTACGTTTTTAAATGACCAAGATTTTAAGGCGTTTTTAAATGGCCAGGTCAGCCCGGCCCCAGCCAGGGGCGTTGCCCCTTGGACCCCACTAGGGGCTGCTGCCCCTAGGACCCCGCTGTCAGGGGCTGCCGCCCCCGAACCCCCGTTGTCCCGCGGCGGTTCGGTTATGTTTTATGATGATTTTACTTGGCATGATGTGTACTTAATAAGTTAAGTATTATATATTAAAGAGAAAGATGATATTAATGAAAAGCGAAACTTAATGAATGTTACCCCCGGGCCCGTTTGATGATGAAAAGTCTTGCAAGCACTATGATAGACTTCACTTATGTGAGTCTGATGCATGATGATGGATCCGTATTCATGAGCGGGCTATGTGCCTTGCAGTGTGGATCAACTGTCGGGGGTTAGCTACCGTTTTCTTGTGTACCGACAGGGATTGGCATTTGTTGTCAATCAACATGGAGTTCTTGCTTTGTGCAATCTCGTTTATGATGAAAGTGAAAGATAATGAATAAATGAAAGATAATGAACATGCTTATTATGATGCAAGTAATGTTATGTACTATGATGTATGCATGGTCATTATATGAAGGATAAAGTTTATATTTTCTTATATTATTTAAAACTAGAACTCACTCAGCGAAGCTGACTTTTATGCATAATAGTTGGCAGGTAAACGCTGATGCTGAGGATGGCACATGGAGCTACTTGGGGAGCTATGGATGGTATTTATTTATGAAATCTTTATTGTAATTTAAGAACAAGTAACATGTTTTGTTTGAAATTGAAGGACAAATGTATGAGTACAATATGGTTTCTAAGTTTTAAATGAATGTCTAATTATTTCCGCTGCAATGTTTTATTATTAAACTGATTTTATGCTATGATTAACCAACTGTGAGGCTTCCCGGGAACGGGGCCTTACAAATAATTCATGGTATTACAACTCTTGCTTATTATGCTTTAATAATAACAATAATAAGTAAAAAATAAATTAAAAATGGTAATAAAAATAGAAATAATAATTTATAAAAGTTAAATAATTAACAAGTTAGAATAATGTTAAAAACTTAAGGTTTAATTAGGTTAAGGGGGCATTATGTCAAATTGGGTAATTTAAATAAAAGTTTTTGCATGAAATCAAAACCACAGGGACTAAATGTGTAAACTATGAAAACCCAAATCACCCCCATTCTTCTCCCCGTCGACCGCCTACCAAGGAAGTCCGGCCACCTCCGGCGAGCCCTAATCAACCAAAATACTCGATTAAAAACGCAATTAAGCCGCATCTTAATCATCTAAGTCGGTTTCGAAACCTTAACCTCCAATAATTCGAACAAACTGAAGGTAATCCAACGAATTTAAACTTGAAACAGAAACCGAAATAAATTTCACTCGTTTCAGTTCTCAAATCGAGTTAATAAGCAAATTAATTGAGCATAAACGTACACTTAATCATTTAGAACCCAATGATATGTTCAATTACATCAAAACAACGATTATCAGGTAAATTAGAATAAAAAAAATATCACAATCTGCAACTAGGAGTTCATCATTGCTTGGGAGTTTTAAATCCTAATTGATAAGGGTCTTTTGGTCGGACTCAATCCCCCAAGCTTTACACGAGATTAATTCGGGTGGTGTTATCGATTCATACCAAAAACTTGTCTTCCTCATGATCGCGGCTGTGTTCGTACTCATCTCCATCAATTCGTATCAAAGCACGTGAGTTACACACATACCTAGCCTCGGTTTTAATCAAAGCCCCATGTTTAATTGGATTATCGTTTTCAAATTTCAGGTCAATCGGATTGAATCCGAGACCTAGGGTTCATGGGAAGAGGGGTTTTGTGTAAATATATGTTTTAATGATTTGAAGCGGAGTCTAAACAAGACTTGGAGCGTGGCCCGCCGGTTGGAGCTTTGGACATACACAAAGGGGACCCAGGTTCAAACTCGGGCACCCTGAAATATTTTTTTAAGCTTTTCAGCCTTTAAATAAATTATAGAAAATATTTAATAAGTATAACAAAATGGTTTTGTAAACTTTAAATTTTTTTGACATCAAATTATTTTCTATAATTATTTTTCTTTCTAAATTTAAATAATTAAATATCTTTCTAATAAAAAACATTAACAAAGGTTATTTTTGGATTATTCCCATTAAAATGGATTTTTAATAATAAATTAATAATTATTATTGATCCAAATATTACCTTTAAATTATTATCGTTAAAATCATGATTATTTCATATGTTTATTCAAATTTTTTATTTAGACTTTACCGGTTATTATAGATGATTTAATATTATTTTCTTTATAATAAAATACATAAATGGTATATTTCTTCGTTACATTATTTAGACTACTAAGAAAATCCCCAAATTCCACTTAAACCCGAGTTCTCGTTAAATCGTTAAACTTAACATTAAATTTAACTCTTGTAAATGTATATACGTTTAGGTACCTTGTGAAAGATTACGTTGGAACGTTGCTTATTATTCTTATTAATTGTCACTTATATATATATATATATATATATATATATATATATATATATATATATATATATATATATATATATATTGATCAGGTGAGTTTCCTTGCCCCATTTTATATTATTTCACACCGTTTTGGGGTGAAACATGTTACATTATTTAACATACACTTGTAAACGTTTTATTCTTGTAAAGCATATGCAATTCATACATTTATTTTTTCATGGTTATTTATGTTATTGTAAGTCTTATATGAGATACATATTATGTTGACAATCATTAACTATTGCTAGCCTGGCAACGTCATAGATCTATGGGCCTGACAAGCCTATTTGGTGCTAAAGTCGATGTATTGCCGGCTCCTGATGACGTATGACTTGTTCATCATGGGAACCAAGTACACTTAGCCAATCGTAAAAACTTGTAAACTTGTAATTAGTCGAGGTTTGATTGTAGCTATATGTGTTCTATAAACTTGCATAGCTCATAACCTTTGACCATGAATTGCTACTTGTAATCGTTTGATATATTATGTATATTAAACCCTTGGAAACTCACCAATTTCATAGTTGACCTTTTATTTTTAACATGTTTCAGGAAATGCCCAAGTTTGAAGTCATCATTTGAAGTTGGCATAAAAACTAGGATTTGGACCTAGATTAAAAAATAAAAAGCTTGGATTATTTGTTATGTTTTGACTTGATTCATGTTAAGACTTATGGTTGTATTTACTTTTGAAACTTATAATAATAATATTTTCATTTAAAGATAGCGTTATGTGGTTGTGAACAATCTTAACCCTCACATCTCGACGATTCCGCCGTCAAGGTTGGGGTGTGACAAATTGGAATCAGAGGCCATAACTATAGGGATTTAGGTTATTAGCGATGGTGACCTACACTATATCTTATGCATGAACCTTATAGAATAATATTTATATTCTTGTCAAAATACATTGTTTGCATGCTACATAATGTTATGCCTTCTTATGTGCAACTTGATGTCTTAGCATAGGATTGCCTTGTAAATGCTTAAATTTTGTTACTTGTCTCCCCTAGACTTATTCTTGACTCTTTGATTCTCCCCGACAAATGAAACATCCTAAACTTATTCTTGACGACACGTGGTGCAGGACCGTTTAAGGGCTTGAACACAATTACAACACAACAACACAATGAGGAGAGCAACTAAACTTTAATCAAATAGTGAACTGGATTAACCAAGTATGATACTAAGAACACAAGTAAAGTAAAGAGACAGAACAAGAGAGTTGGGTTTCAGGGAGGCAGTATATTGCTTTCTCAAGTTCTTTTACAAGTGTTACAAAGCATAAAGAAAGATACAAGAACTTGAAATACTTATACTACAACCAACAGTCGGCTATACTTTGAATGCCAGCTGGATACAATTGACTAGACACTAACAAAATCAATTGTAGGATCAAAAGGCATATCTGCCTTTTGACCTTGTGACTATGACATGCCATAGCTCACATCCTTATACATTACAAAAAGGATAAAGTACATAAAGTAGAAAGTTACAGACTCAAGACCTCAATGTACAGTTACCAAAAGCATGGACCTTTTCACCAACTCATGTAAGTTGGTGACTTTACAGAGATGCAGCGGAAAGGTGCTTTATGGAACAGTACATCAGATAAAGCATGTGTACTAAAAGTCTTCGGAAGAAATCTGTCTTCATAGGTTGAAGCTTCGGAAGACTTTGTCTCTGAAGCTTCAGAAGACTTCATGTTTGGCTTCGGAAGATATTGGTCTTGGCTTCGGAAGATTTTACACTTAGAGTATTTTCTAATGCATTGTGTAAAACTTCCGAAGCATTCTATACTTCAGTACTTAGTGCATGTTGCAGAGACACTTTGGATGTTTTGAGTTGCATCAGACTTAAGTTTTTTTTTACAAACTCCCCCTAGGCTGATGCTACCAAAACACTTAGAAGATCTTCAGATGTTGGTAGTCTTCAGTACAATCATGACCATTCCTTTCTTCATTAGATGGTCAGGATCATCAAGACTTTCATAGTATCTTCTCATCTCAAACAGATCATGCAGAGGTAAGTTGATTATGTCTTTCCAAGAGTAGACATTCTCAACACCTTGATCTCTGATTACATGCCATCTTTCTGGATTGGTAGAGTAAGTCCAGGACAAGATGGGTGTCTCGGTTGTTAGAGGAGCCACTTGCATAAGAGTTGATTGGGCTGCCTCATCATGCACTTCCTCAGGTTGATCTGATTCAGCCTGAGGTGTAGAGGTAGATGACTTAGGCTTCTTCTTCTTTGAATTTGGTTTAGAAGCCATTCTCTTCTTCCTCTTAGATGACTTTAACTGAGAAGACTGGTCTACAGCACCTTGTTGATCATCATTGTCTTTCTCAGTTGGGTGTTCCTCCCTCACAGGTTCAGAAGGAGAGGGAGTTTGACCCTGCCTTGGATCAGAAGATGAAGCTTGCTGAGGCTCAGCTGGAGGTTCTGGTTGAGGTGTATCAGGTTGTTCAAACTTGGCCTCCACTTCAGGTGGGACTTGACTTGGAAGAGAGTGCAAGTCAATCAGTTCACCACTTTTAATCTTCTGCTTGATCACCCTTATATGCTCATCCATTGTGGATAGAGACATAGGGCCAAGTCTCCTTCCGGAGAATCCATATAGCTTCAAGAAGCTCATCATCCTTTGTCTGTCAGCAGACTTCTTTACTCTTTTGGATGATGGCTCTTGACTTTGCAGCTTCTTCCCTTAGCTTCCTTTTGGTTGTCTTTCTTTCTTTGACTAGCTCAAGCTCAAGTTGCTTTAGGTACTCAAACTCAATGAAGTCATAGGACAAGGGAAGAAGTGCATCTGCCTGATAGAAGCCTGTGGCACTCAGGTAGTTAATCATCTTGATCCTATCTTCTTCTTTATCTACCTGAGGTTCTTGTGGAGCCACATCTTCCTGTGCAGGACTTTCTTGAACTGGAGAGAGAGTGGGAGCATGATTGTAGAGTCTTTTCTGTCTCTTCTCCTCTTTGAATTGGAGAAGTAGCCTTGCATCCTCTTTCTCTTTCATCTCTCTTGACACTTCCATGTCAGCCAGTTCATTCAATTCTTCTAAGGGGAGAGAGATGATTTCATCAATATCATAGTTCCTGGTCTGTAAATAAGTTTTCCTGACTGCCCTTAACTCATCATCTTGAGTATTTGGTCTGGGTGCAGCCCTGATTGCAGCTTGCATGAAGCTTGATGACCCAGAAGAACTTTCTCCCCTTAGCTTCCTTTCCTCTCTCTCTCTCTTCCTCCTCAATTTCCTCAGGAGTCATTATCCTTTTCCCTTTGTCACCAACAGACCTTTGTGACTCAGGGTGGATAGAGGCTTGGCCTTCATTGCTTGGTGTAGCTTCCATGTTCTGGCCAAAGAGAGGCTAAGAAACACCTTCACCAGCAGGTGTCTCAGAAGGAGTTTGAACCTTTGTAGCAGTTGTTGATGATGAGACAGGGGTCTCAGGTTCTGTCACTGGGCCTTCAGTCAAGGTTTCCCCTAAGAAACTAATCTTAGGGTCCACCTCAACATCCAGTTGACCGATGACATTGCCTGATTGCCTGAGTCTCCTTCTTAGAGAGAACTCTACAAGGATCCTATCTTGGATTCTTTGAGCCAACCTGTCAGCTTGTCTTGAATTGCTTGGATTGACAAGTGGCATGTTGACTAGATCCAATCTTTCATAGAAGTTCAGGCTTTGGAAATCAAACACTTCTTGTTGCCCTTGAACTCTGTGAAGGATAAGGGCTCTTCTGTCAGCATCATACCTCCACCTTATGATGTAATTGGCAGTTCCTTGTGGTGGAGATGAGACAGCCCTTGGTATACCTTCCTTAAAGAGACTCCTGATGATAGAGTCTATAGAGTCCACATTAATGTGAACTGGAGGAAGTTGCTGAGAATGCACAACAGCAAGTGAGGATGGTGAGTCTTCTATGTCCATTCTTTGTGAAGAACTCCCAGGTTCTGTGGTTGTATTAACTTTCTTCCCCTTTTATGTAGCATCACCCACTTGCATAGGTGAGCTGGAGGATAAGTCAATCACTTTCACAGGTTCTTGTGTTCCTGGTTGAGCTCTCCTTAAAGGTCTCCCAGCTAGTTTTTCCTTTAGATATGAAATCTGAAGTTGCTGATCATTGACCCTGTTATGTAAGGTAGTCACCTGAGATTCCAAGTGACTAACCTTAGAGACTAAATAGGAGCATGTTTTTGACAATTTCTGCACCTTTAGTCTCAAATTCCCCTCTTCTTCATCAGAAGAATCATTGGGGGATGAATGATTGGACCAAAGTCCTCTCTCTCACCACCAGCTTGAGGTTCTTGGCTGCTGGTTTTCCTCTACTCACTAGCAGCCTGAGTTGAGATGCCAGTGGGCTGAGTTGCCATGGTTGAGGTCTTAATGATGTAATCACTTTCAAAAGTGAGAGCCTCTTCCATATGGACATCCTGAACATGTTCAGAAGTGTCCACCTCAGTAACAGGTGACTGATGTGGGATAGACTGAGGAGAGTCAGAGGTACTCATCTCTCTTTGAGTAGGGGAGGAGAAGAGAGACTCATGGTACTCACTGAATCCTAAGTCTTCATCAGTATAGAAGGATAGGTTGGGAATTGGTTGGTTGAGATCTAAAGGCTGGGGATGGTAACTGTCCCCTGAAGGTTGTTCACTTGAGTGTTGAGACTCAGAGTGAAGGCTTAAGGCTTTGGGCTTGTGAGCTCATCAGGGTGAGCATGAGGAACCTCAGCCCTGATAGGTGAAGAAATAGGAGTAGTTTGCTCCTCAGGGGAAGTGGGAGCTCTAGTGTCCACTTCCTCCTGTAAGGTTGAGTATATAGGGGCCTGCACAGACTCAATAGCCTGAGCAGGGGTTCGTTTGGGTTTTCTTTGGTAGGTGAGGGTGATTCGTGGTCTTTTTAGAGGTAAGGATAAAAGAGGTGTGGGTTCAACACTAGCTTGTGTTGCTAGGTTGTCACCTTGAGCAATGAGCTCTAACATTTTGGGGACTAGGGCTGTTTCTACCCCTGAGAAGCCTACAGTTGGCTTCTTCATTATTTTAAAGATGCCGGGCTTCATCTGTCCCAATTTAAGAGTATTACTTGTTTCCCTCAACTGTGAGCCCAGTTCACAGTTGAGAATGTGTTGAACATATCTAGGAAACATGTAATACTCTAAGGAGTCCAAGTTTGCAAGTAAATTAGTATAAACAAATTAAGAATACCTGAACTTGACCCCCTAAACCATTCCATGAACTATAAAGGAGAGATCCTCAGGAATCTGGTCCCACCCACCATGCATGTTTGATAAGCTGTGGATAACCACATAGAGCAGGTATTTCCACTGGGATGAGACCTTCCTTTTTTTAAAGGTCTTTACAGAGAAATCTCCCTCATAGCCCATCTGCTCAAAGGAATGATTAACAGCTTCCTTTGGGAAGGACAACTCACCTTCTTCATCATCCAGCTGCAAGTGTTGGTTAATGATGGCCTGAGTGATGAAGATTGTCCTCCCTTGCACTGTGGCAGACAGTGCCTTCTCCCTATCAATAATGACCTCTTGGCAGGTCTTCCAGAATTCAAGCAAGTGATCCTCATAAAGAGTAGGATCAATGGTCAGGGAGGTGAAATAGTTGGATAGAGTTAAGAATTGGCAAATCTCTGAGAAACTTGCATCTTTCTCTCAGAGCTTAACAGAGCAACTTGATTATGTTGCCTGTGAAGTTGCATGGAGAAATCTGGTTGTTTCTCTTCTGCGGGTTAGGTTGGCCATTTCAGAAGCTTAAAGGTGAAGAAAGGTAGAAAGCAAAGGCGGTTGAGAGAATTAGGTTAGAGGAATAGTGGAATTGAGGAAGATAGTGAGAAAGAGGGGGAACCGTTGGGTATTTATGTGAAAAGGAATTTGAACCATAGTTAATGAAAGAGGATAAAATTTGAAATCCGGAAGTCGGTCCCACCTCTGAAAAAGTAGTTTACTTTTGCTCAAAAAGTAGTTTTCTTGAAATTCGAAAAGCTTCCGAAGGTAATTTGTTTTTGGAAATTTTAATGAAAAAGCTTCCGAAGCTAAAAATGGCTTCGGAAGATTTTCCTGAGAGTCTTGAAAATTTATGCTTCGGAAGAGAAATAAACCCTTGAATGCTTTGTGTAAAGAGCAACAAAGCTTCCGAGAGTTAATTTTGCCTCAGAAGGAAAAAGTTCTTAAAAATAAGTAAGTGTCTGAGATAGGAATTTAAGCTTCGGAAGATGGATTTAGACTTCTTCCGAAGGTATAATCTCTTAGACAGTTATTTATTTTGAAGACATAATTTTCTTCCGAAGATAAAATTTTATCTTCCGAAGTATCAGAAAATTTTCAAGAATCTAAGGAAAGTCTTCAAAAAGAATTTTACATCCAAAGAAAACATGAGCTTATGAAAGTGATGAACTAGACAACTTAGGACACACATATTTTTAAGAAGAAATAATTAGAATTAGTTTTAAAAAATAATCTACTCAAAGTTAGGTGCTGTTTGTTTTTTACCAAAATACCTTCCCCACCTCTTCATCTGCGCGCACGCAGACGCGGGAAGAGGTTTTGATTGCGCAGACTGTTTGTTTTCTGGAAGACGTTTCATTAAAAAACGTCTGCAGGAGGTCTGCATGGAGAAGATGTGGACCTATGTCTTCTGAGATCTTCTAACCACTTCTCACCTCCCTCACCTCCCCACCTCCCCCCATCGCCATCCCCCCACCGGCCGGACCACCGCCACCCCACCTCCTCCCCCGGCCGGACCACGCCGCCCCACCACCCCCACCGGCCGACCACCGCCACCCCACCACCCCCACCGGCTGGACCACGCCGCCCCACCACCCCCCTATTCGATTCTTAATATATTCCACTCCATTCCATTCGTTCGATTCGATTTAAAAAATACTACTACAGTACTACTACAATTCTTGTCGGTTTACTATTAAAGACGATCCCGTAATAATTTAATAAAAAAACCTTATATAATATAGAATGCCTTAAGTTATTGTATTGCATAGTGTGGTGTACAAATATACAATACGTGTGAGACAAAAAAAGAGACACAAAAGTATATAAAATGGTAACACAATTATATACAATACGGTTGTATATATGTTGTATGTACGTACGGATGTGTGTGTGTGGTACAAGTCCAAGAAAACAAGTGTTAAAAAATAGGTTTAATCTAATTACAGAATATTTTTTACCATTCTGCAGATGTTAAAAACAAACAGTTTTTTTCTTGCAGACCGCAGACATTTGGTCCACCTCTTCTGCTGCAGATGTCTGTAGATGTGGTCCACAGACTGCAGACGTTTTCCTGCAGAAAAAACAAACAGCACCTTAATCATCCCAATAGCTGATATCAGATATTTAAATCTCTGTTCATCAAAAGCTTTTGTAAACAGATCAGCATATTGTTCATCTGTATGAACTTTGACTAGTTAAATTAATTAATCCCTTTTCATAGTTATCTCTTATTAAATGATACCTGATGTTGATGTGTTTGGTCCTTGAGTGCTGCACAGGGTTCTCAGTGATAGAGATAGCACTGGTGTTGTCTATGTGGATAGGAGTCTCTTTGAAGTTAACTCCATAGTCCAGCATCTGATTTTGAATCCAAAGCACTTGAGCACAGTAGCTTGCAGCAGCAATGTATTCAGCCTCAGCAGTTGATGCAGACACACAGGATTGTTTCTTGCATTGCCATGAGACAATCCTTCCACCAAGGAATTGACATCCCCCAGATGTAGACTTTGCAGTCATGTTGCAACCACCATAATCACTATCTGTATAAGCATACAGATTGAAGTTAAGATTCTTTGGATACCATAGACCAAGTGTTGAAGCACCTTTGAGGTATCTTAAAATCCTTTTGACAGTGATTAAGTGAGACATCTTAGGGTTGGCTTGATATCTTGCACAAATACATGTAGCAAACATGATATCAGGCCTGCTAGCTGTAAGATACATAAGAGACCCAATCATAGCCCTGTATAAATGTTCATCTACACACTCCCCCCTCAAGATCAGGTCCAAGGGAGTGGTTTCTGGCTATGGGTGTCTTAGCAATCTTACAATCAGTCATGTTGAACCTCTTGAGTATGTCTTGAACATACTTTGACTGACTTATGAAGATGCCATCTTCAACTTGCTTCACTTGAATTCCCAGAAAAAATTGAGTTCTCCCATTGAACTCATTTCAAATCTGTCTTTCATCAGCTTCTCAAAGTCTTTGCAGAGCTTTGGATTAGTTGAACCAAAGATGATGTCATCTACATATACTTGAACCAGCAATAAGTCATTTCCCTGTCCTTTGATGAAGAGAGTTCCATCTATAGTACCTCTCCTGTATCCATGTTTACAAAGATACTCAGACAGTGTCTCATACCACTTCCTGGGTGCCTGATGCAGCCCATAAAGAGCTTTGTCAAGCTTGCAGACATAATCAGGATGATCAGGGTCTACAAAACCAGGTGGCTGTTTGACATAAACCTCTTCATCAATCACTCCATATAAGAAAGCACACTTTACATCAAGTTGAAAGACCTTGAAGTTCTTGGATGCAGCAAATGCCAGGAATATCCTAACAGCTTCTAATCTTGCTACAGGAGCAAAGACATCAGTGTAGTCAATCCCTTCTTCTGTGTGTATCCTTGAACAACTAGTCTTGCCTTGTTCTTGATGATGATTCCTCTATCATCCTTCTTATTCCTAAAAACCCATTTGGTTCCAATGGTAGTCTTCCCATGAGGAAGAGGACAAAGGTTCCAAACTTTCTGCCTTTTGAATTGAAGCAGCTCTTGTTGCATAGCTTCAACCCAACTTCCATCCTTTAGAGCTTCATCAACTTTCTTTGGCTCTATCTGAGATAAGAAACAAGAGTGAAGACAAACATTTGCTTCATGGGTTTGTCCTCTTGTTCTTACCCCTGTGACAACATCTCCAATGATGTTTGTGGTGGGGTGAGACTTGTGGATCCTTAGCTGAGGGATCACAGCAAGTTGCTGAGAAAGATCCAAATTTGAGAAATTTAGATCTGGCCTGGAAGATTCACCCTCCACATTACCACACTTATCAAGATTAACTTGATCCAATGAGTGTGTGACATCATTGATGTTGTCATCTATGGTGTGGTTATTAGCATCAAGGAATTCCTGATCACTATCACCATCACCATTGTTGTCTTCTACAATTGAGGTATCTTTATCTGGTTGAGGAGCCTCTGAGCTGGAATTTGAAGGCATACCAGATGTATCAGCAATTTGTCATTGTAGTGCTGATAGAGACCTCATTTGCTGAAGTAGTTCCAACTGGAGCTGAAGATGTATGAGTTGAGGGTCTTCCTAGCTCAAATCTTGGATCAGGATCACCTGTATTTAAATTTTCTGCAGATCCTGAAACATTCTCACAAGATTTGTTAAAACAGTTGGTAACTAAATCAAGATCAAACAGCCAATCAGGACCAGAACCAGCCACACAGGGTGTGTGTTCATTGAAAGTCACATTGGCTGACTCCTCAACAATTCTAGTTCTGAGATTGTATACTCTATAAGCCTTAGCTTGGGAAGAGTATCCAATGATGTCCATCATCTGATTTCTCAGCAAACTTGGCAATTTGATCTTTGGTATTCAAGATGGTGCAGGGACATCCAAATGACCTGAGAAAACCAATGAAAGGTTTCCTCTTGTGCCAAAGTTCATAAGGAGTCTTACCATGTGTCTTAACTACTAAAACTCTGTTTTGCACATAGCAAGCAGTATTAACTGCCTCTGCCCAGAAGGTGATGGGCAGTTTAGAGTCAGACAACATAGTTCTTGCAGCTTCAATAAGTGTCCTGTTTCTCCTCTCAGCAACTCCGTTTTGCTGAGGAGTCCTGGGAGCACTATATTGTCTTGTAATACCTTTTTCATCACAAAATGTATCAAGGATTTGGTTCTTGAATTCAGTTCCTTGATCACATCTTATGGTTTTGACCTTGTGATCACATTGATTCTCAACTTTTAAGATGAAATTCTTCAGAATCTCAGGGGTTTCATCCTTAGTTCTAAGAAAGAAAACCCAAGTGAATCTTGTAAAATCATCTCTGTCACTCACAATAAGAGGTCCTTCCTAGACTCATTACACTGGTGGGGCCAAAGAGATCCATATGTAACAAGTGTAGGGGAGTAGTGATGGAGTTCTTTCCTTAGGCTTGTGAGATACCTTGTGTTTTTCAGGCATGCAACACAATGATCATCACTTGTAAACTCTTTCTTTGGCATTCCAGTTACCAGATCATGTTTAATTAATTTATTCATGTTCTTAAAGTTTACATGGCACATTCTTTTATGCCATAGGAAAGACTCATCACTATTTGCTTTAGATAGAAAGCATGAAACTTCTCCAGAGGGAGATGTTTCTTGCAAATCCATCTTGTACATGTTCCCTTTCCTGGGGGCTCTGAGCAGGATATGCTCATGAGGAATGACCACTCCAGGCTTGAGAACAATGCACTCATGCTCAGTAAAGAGCATGTTATGACTCTGATCACAAAATTGGGATACACTCAGAAGATTGTACCCAAGCTCCTTAACAAAGTTTACCTTCTCAATGCTGAGCTTACCATTTGTGACCTTGCCCCTTCCAGAAATGTAACCACCTTCATCTCCTCCAAAAGCAACTGGTCCTCCATCAATTCTCTCAAAATTATGGAGTAGAGACCTATTGCCTGTCATGTGCCTGGAACAGCCACTGTCAATTATCCAGACATTCCTGTTTGTCTTGAGCTGTTCCTGCACAAAGAAAATGATTAGTTACATTTGGAAACCCAAGCCTTACTTGTCTTGGGCTCACTAAGTGTAATAGAAGGTAATGCAACAGTAATAGATCCTATGGTTGTACTATGGGGATCTTCAGCTGTTGTTGATGGAGAAACTTCAGTCATTTGGTCTTTCTTAGACTTCCACACCACCTTTGGAGTCTTGGACTTGACCTTCAAAACCTTAGAAGCTTTTGGACTTCACAAGTTTTGATGACTGAACCTTCGGAAGATTCTACAGTCACTGCAGCAGACTTCAGTGCTTCGGAAGAACTCCTTTCTTCCGAGACCATTTTACTTCCGAAGGTAATTTTCCATTTACCTTCTTCTTTGATTTGGAGCTTCCGAAGGAAACAGACTTTCCTTCCGAAGCTTGAGACTTCTTGAAACTCTTTGAAGTCTTTGTATTGGTCATGTGGATAGTACTTTTAGGATTGTATGGGCAATCCTTAGCAATGTGAGAGGTACTTTCACACATGACACATAACATTTTCTTCTTCAAAGAGTCTCCTTTTGAGAGCAAGACTGGCTTTGGTCACATCCCTTCTCCACCTTCATCTTGGTAGATGCTGAGACAGTTCTTTTGGGCTGTGAACTGTTCTTGGAGTTTGATGGTCCAGGCTGTGCAGCAGTGGTACACAGCAGCTCAGTCTTCTTCTTTGCACTGAGATGATTTGAACAAGAACCAGGACTCTTAGCTGAGGAGTCTTGGTTGATGTCTTCAGTCCTTACTACTTTGAAACCTGCAGAGATAAAAACTTGTTTCTGCTTAGCATCAAAAGTAGCCTTGATCTCTTGAGCCTTCTTTGCTTTCCTCTTGCTCTTCCTGATCAAGTTCTTTCTCTTGGACTTGGTCATCACAGTAGATTTCTTCTCCTCAGAAGGATAGTGGCCCTTGGAAGAATCCTCTTCTTCACTCTTCTCAGAGGAATTCTTCACTATCACTTCTTCATCCTCCTCACTTATAGGATCTATGAGAGGAAGCTCATCTTCACAAGTTCCACACCTAGGAGATCTTACAGACAAGATTGTGTGTGGAGGAGCTATCTCATTTGATCCCAGTCCCTGTCTATTTTGATAGCACACTTTGTTGTGCAGGGATGAGGATATCATGTTCTTGAAGGTCTCTTCTTCAAGAACACTCTTCTCTGCCTTGGCTTTGCTGATCACAAGCTCAGCCTGGCACTCAGTCAACTTAGTTATGAGATCTTGGATCTGAGTTCTAAAATCTGTATGTTCATGTTTTAGTACTGAAATGGTTTTCTCCAAGTCCTCTATCTTTAACTTGTAATCATTTTCAGACTTTCTAAAATCAGATTTTAATATGTTTAATGACTCAAGATCAGATCTCATCTCTAAGTTGTAGGACCTGTATCTATTTACTTTAGCAATGCATTCAGGAGTACAGAGATGTTCCAATACCTTGGCTTCATCATGGTCACCATCAGTGCTTGGTTTGGAGAAGCATCTTCCACCTGAAAGCTCCAGTCAAAGCCTCCCTCTTCAACAGCAACAACAGCATGTTGCTTTGGCTTCTCATTCTGAGGGGCTTTGTCAGTGTAGTTTGGTCTGGGTTGTGTTTGGCCCCCATTTGTTTTAGGTGCCTTACACTCCCTAGCAAAGTGGCCCATAAGGTTACAGTTGTAACACTTAACTTTGCTTTTATCCAGCCCAAACTTTCCACTGGTAGCATTGCTTGGAAATCTTCTTCCTTCTCTTGTAGAACTTCTTGGCTCTGTGAGTGAGGAGAGCCATCTGCTGAACTATTTCCATGTACTCCAGGTCATCTGGATGGATACAGTCCAGGTCTTCAAGAGTGAAGAGAGAGTTCCCACAGCTTTCATCAGCAGACACAAAGGCTTGAGAAGAACTTGTCTCTTGGAATGGGCTTCCTTGAGTAAAGTTCTCCCTTGGTGTCTCCGGGAAGGTGATGAAAGGACCCTTTTGTGAGTTGTCAGGGTAGCATATGAGATGATGTTGGGGTTCTATGCTGTCCCTTTCAACCACATGAAGGGCTGAACCCATTTGATTGTTGGAGTTGCCAGATGAACCTTGCATGTTCATCTCCATCTGGTATCCACTGAGAATCCCATACAACTCTGTCAGAGTAAGAGTTTTAAGGTTCTCAGTCCTCTTGATCACCACACAATAGTGTGTCCATTGCCTAGGAAGTGAGGACATGAACTTCCTTACAATGTCCCTGTTCTCAAGAGGAACTCCTCCATCCACTAGGGTATCCACTATCTCAACATACCTGAAGTATTGTTGAGTCATGGTTTCACCTGCTTTGAAGGTGAAGTTTTTAAACTGCTGCTTCAGAGATCCTTCTTGTTTCTCCTTGGCTTCAGAGGAGCCTTCATACATCAGCTTCAGTGCATCCCACAGCTGTTTAGCTGTTTTGCACTTCTTAAAACCTCTGTATACAGAGTTTGGGAGAGCAGTCTGAAGAGCAGTCATGGCCTTCCTATCAATCTCTACTCTTTTTCTATCTTCATCTGAGTAGTTGGCCACATCTTTTGGAATCATACCAGCACCAGTAGCAAAGGGGTGCTGGGTATGAAAGGTCCATTCTCAACAGATTCCCACATTCTTGAATCAAGAGACCTGATGAAACCTTCCATTCTCATACACCAGGTGTCAAAATCATCAAGAGTGATCAGTGGGGATTTGTTCATGGTTCCAGTCTCCATATCAGTCTTTGAGATGGATGCCATTTGGAGAGTTTAGTTTTTGTGTGTGTGAGGGATCTTAAGATGGTGAGATCTTATATCAAGAGCCTGGAATGCTCTGATACCAATTGCAACCGTTTAAGGGCTTGAACACAATTACAACACAACAACACAATGAGGAGAGCAACTAAACTTTAATCAAACAGTGAACTGGATTAACCAAGTATGATACTAAGAACACAAGTAAAGTAAAGAGACAGAACAAGAGAGTTGGGTTTCAAGGAGGTATATTGCTTTCTCAAGTTCTTTTACAAGTGTTACAAAGCATAAAGAAAGATACAAGAACTTGAAATACTTATACTACAACCTACAGCCGGCTATACTTTGAAAGCCAGCTGGATACAATTGACTAGACACTAACAAAATCAATTGTAGGATCAAAAGGCATATCTGCCTTTTGACCTTGTGACTATGACATGCCATAGCTCACATCCTTATACATTACAAAAAGGATAAAGTACATAAAGTAGAAAGTTACAGACTCAAGACCTCAATGTACAGTTACCAAAAGCATGGACCTTTTCACCAACTCATGTAAGTTGGTGACTTTACAGAGATGCAGCGGAAAGGTGCTTTATGGAACAGTACATCAGATAAAGCATGTGTACTAAAAGTCTTCGGAAGAAATCTGTCTTCATAGGTTGAAGCTTCGGAAGACTTTGTCTCTGAGGCTTCGGAAGACTTCATGTTTGGCTTCGGAAGATATTGGTCTTGGCTTCGGAAGATTTTACACTTAGAGTATTTTCTAATGCATTGTGTAAAACTTCCGAAGCATTCTTACTTCAGTACTTAGTGCATGTTGCAGAGAACCTTTGGATGTTTGGGTTGCATCAGACTTAAGGAATCCTTACAACGTGGGATCGTACACTTATTATGTGGGTTATCCTTATCTCTTTTGTCTAATCTATGAAAATCTCAATCAAGGTTTGTGATTTCATAACCTAAGAAATTTGTGTGCACATAAACCTGTATTCTGGTTTTCCTGCAAAAGCTCGAGCTAAGGTAAGCATTTCGCATAAATCCTCCCGACTAGTTATGCTTACTGGGATTTCTGGGATGAGTGATAACTATGGTCAACATACATAAGTTTCTAAGGAAATTTGTCAATTTACCTGACGTGTCAACGTTTCCAATGTAATGCGTTACCAATGGAATCATTTTATGTGCCTTACAAATCTTGAATAATCCTTGTTTAAATTACTGTCCTTTTACCTCCAAATTCATATGACTAACTTATTTTATATTCAGCATGTCTCGTCACCATGGAAAGCATCGAAGTTCCGACCGTAAGCAAGCCGCCATGATTGCACGTCAAATGGCTGTCGTCATCCCGACCATGGTTGCTAAACTCAATAGCACCATGATGACCAACTCTAGCAATAACAACAATGACAATGGTCAAGGGGAAAATAGTGTGAATCAAGAGCGCAACAATCAAACCTGCACTTTCAAGCACTTTAGTTCATGCAAGCCCACTAGTTTTATTGGCAAGGTCTTCTAGAGTGGTTCGAAAGCATGGATAATACATTTATCAATTGTGAGTGCCTCAAGGCGCTCAAGGTTCGTTATGCCACTAGTATGCTCCAACAAAGGGCACTTACTTGGTGGAATAGCGAGAAAAGGAACCGTGGTGCTGAAGCTGTGTTAGCACCCACTTGGGATGAGTTCAAGAACATTGCCATCGCGAAGTTCTGCCCGAGGAGTGAACTACAAAAACTGGAGGAGGAATTTTGGAACTTGAAACTAGATGGTGGTGACCATTTGGCCTACTCAACTAGGCATCATGAGTTGAGCATATTGTTGCCCCATATGGTCGACACTGTCCCTCGCAACATCGAGAAGTTCATTAAGGGTGTAACACCCTAAATTCAAGATGTTGTGGTGGGTAGTCGAACAACAACTTTGGAAGAATCCATCACTATCACCGCTCAATTCACCGAGAATCATATACGGCGGGCACCATGTCTGTGAAGCGTGCAAAGAAGGTGGAAAAGACGACTACTGAAGCTGTTAAGGAGACCAAAACTAAATCGTCCTACAACAATAACAACAACAAGAAGCGAAAGTTCACACCGGTAGGCAACTATGTTGTGGCTGCACCCAAACCACCGCAACGACAACTTGTACCTGTGGCTGCACCCGTGGCTCAAGTGCTTGTGGCTAGGGCCTATGCTGGACCTCATCCTATGTGCAACATCTATAGGTACCATCATCCGGGGAACGCTCTATGCCGCATCTGTACGTTGTGCGGTAAATATGGACACTTGGTGGCGACTTGTCATCGTGCTCCAAACAATGTCGTGATGGTTATGAATCGTGTTTGCTACAATTGTGAGGAACCTGGTCACATCCGCCCACAATGCCCTCGTCTTGTGGGTAATGTTCCACAAGCCCGAGGACGTGCTTTCAACATCAATGCTAACTAAGCACAAGCAAACAACGATGTGGTGAACGGTATGCTAAACCCAACCTTAACTTTTATGATCTAATTCTTTTGATGCTTTACCTGTATCGTTAAATACCTTTAAAACTACACAGGTATGTTCCTTATTAATAATACTTATGCCTACGTCCTATTTGATTCTGGAGCCGATAAGAATTTTGTATCGTTAGAGTTTGAATCCATTCTTGCTATGCCACATGCTAAACTAGAAAGACCTCTCACCGTTGAAGACGCCGATGGAGAACCGATCACCGTTGATATCTTTATTCGTGATTTTATCTTGAGTCTTGACGCACATGAATTCTTTATCGACCTAATCCCTATGAAACTTGGAAGCTTTGACGTATCATTGGTATGGATTGGTTAGCCAAACACCATGCCGAGATCATTTGTTTTCAGAAGTGTATTCGAATTTCGTTGCCTTCTGGAGATACATTAAAAGTGTTTGGTGAAAAATCCTCCAAAGGGCTCAAACTCATGTCGTGCACCCAAGCCGAAAATGCTTAAGCAAGAATTATAGGGCTTTCTTGGCTTACGTGGTCAACACGAAAGTCAAAGGGAAAGATCTTAAGGATGTCCCGATTGTACGAGACTTTCCTGAAGTATTTCCCGATGACCTTAGTGGTTTACCTCCCATGCGTGAAGTCGAGTTTAAAATCGATTTGATTCCGGGAGCAAACCCCATGGCTAAGTCACTGTATCGAATTGCACCATCGGAAATGCAAGAGCTATCTAGTCAACTTCAAGAATTATCTGAGAAGGGTTTTATTCGTCTTAGCTCTTCGCCTTGGGGTGCACCCATTTTATTCGTAAAGAAGAAAGATGGGTCGTTTCGTATGTGCATCGACTATCGTGAACTTAACAAGCTTACCATCAGGAACCGTTATCTTCTTCCTCGTATCGATGATCTGTTTGACCAACTTCAAGGAGCTGCCATTCTCTCGAAGATTGATTTACGATCTGGTTATCATCAATTACGAGTCCACGACGATGATATCCCAAAGACTATGTTCCGTACTCGTTATGGGCATTATGAGTTCATGGTTATGCCTTTTGGTCTAACAAATGCTCCTGTTGTCTTCATGGATCTCATGAACCGAGTATGCAAGCCTTACCTAGATAAATTTGTGACCGTCTTCATCGATGATATACTTATCTATTCCTAGTCCAATGCCGAACATGAAGTTCATCTGCGACAAGTTCTTGGGTTGTTGAAGAAAGAACAATTGTACGCGAAGTTCTTGAAATGTGAGTTTTGGCTCGAGGAAGTTCAATTTCTAGGGCACGTGGTGAATAGCCAAGAAATTCACGTTGACCCTGCAAAGGTGGAAGCTGTGAAGAATTGGTGTGTTCCTACAAACCCAACCAAAGTTCGTTCTTTTCTTGGTCTTGTTGGTTATTACCGGCGATTCATTGCCAACTTTTCGAGGATCGTGAAGCCACTTACTTCTTTGACTCAAAAGAACAAACCATTTGAGTGGGGGTCTGAGCAAGAAGACGCTTTTGAAGCGTTAAAGCACAAGTTGTGCAATGCTCCTATCTTGACCCTACCCGATGGCAATGACGATTTCACCATGTATTGTGATGCATCTAAACAAGGCCTTGGTTGTGTTCTCATGCAACGAGGAAAGGTCATAGTTTATGCATCAAGACAATTGAAGGTCCACGAGGTGAATTACACAATACACGATCTCAAGCTTGGTGTTGTTGTTTTTGCTTTGAAGATTTGGAGTCACTACCTGTATGGTACAGAATGCATAGTCTACACCGATCACAAAAGCCTTCAACACGTTTTTAATCAAAAAAATCTCAATATGAGACAACGTCGTTGGGTGGAGTTGATTAGTGATTACGACTATGACATTCCTTACCATCCTGGTAAGGCAAATGTTGTAGCCGATGCACTAAGCCGAAAGATTCACAACAAGATGATCTCATTCCGAGAAATTCGCGATCGACGACAATGGTTTGACACTTTGGGAGAGTTTGATACCGAGATTCGTTTAGATGTCAACGAGACTATCGTGCTGCTAAAAAACTTGAGGATCGAAAGTGACATCGAGACCAGTATTTTAGAGGCTCAACAAGCGGTTCAACAAGAAGGGAGAATGGGAGAGGAATTGGAACATAACCTTCTAGCTCAATTAGGAACGAAACCCAATGGGTTGATGTATTTCGCGAATCGAATTTGGGTTCCGAATCATGATAATCTTCGTACCTTTATCATGAACGAAGCTCATTAAACTCGCTATTCTATTCATCCTGGCTCTGAAAGATGTACATGGACCAGCGTGGTCAATATCGATGGCCTAGGATGAAGAAAGACATAGCGACTTATGTAGCTAAGTGCCTCACGTGCACGAAGGTGAAAGCCGAACATCAACGTCCAAGTGGATTACTTGAACAACCCGAGATTCCAATGTGAAAATGGGAATATATCCATGGACTTCATAACTAACCTACCCCAAACCTCCCGTGGACATGATAGCATATGGGTGATCGTCGACCGATTGACCAAGTTGGCACATTTCATACCCAACGTGACACTACAAGACATCAAGGTTTGCTCGTAGATACGTTGATGAAATTGTAAGTCATCATGGGGTAACTCGCACATCATATCTGACCGAGATGCTTGTTTCACTTGGCATTTTTGGTCGTCTATGCAAGAGCTCTTGGGTACTCAATTGGATCTAAGTATGGCTTACCATCCTCAAATGGATGGTCAAACAGAGCGAACCATCCAAACCTTGGAGGATTTGCTACGGCTTTGTGTCCTTGACTTTGGTGGTGATTAGGATACGCATTTACCGCTCGCGAAATTTTCGTATAACAATAGTTACCACTCGAGTATCAAGATGGCACCATTCGAAGCACTTTATGGTCGTAAATGTCATTCACCGATCTGTTGGACCGACATTGGTGAAAACTTCATCACTTGTCCTGAACTTATACAATAAATGATAGGATCAAATTTACCAATCTGTGATGATGTATGAACACAATTCATTGAAATACAAACAAAGTAATCAAATAAAGCAAGATATCAACGAAATTCATCGTTTCACTAATATCAAGCAAAGACAAATTACAAAGTATGTAAGCAGTTTCGTATTCAACTCGTTACCTACTACCTGTAAGTCTAAGCTATTTATAATGAATCAAAAAGGAACTAACAAATTACAAAACTAGTCCCTATACTATTACAAAGTATTAAAAAGACATCTAAAGACAACATGTTAATCTTTCTAGAGCACTAACAATACTCCCCCTAAGATTTACATGGTCTTTGATCTTCAAAATCTTCAATCTTGTCTTCTTTTTCTTCAGCTTCCATCTTCAGCTTTTATCTTCAACTTTTATCTTCATCATTCAAAGAAATCTTCCGGTTTTTCCTTGATCTTGAACATTGGCTTCTGTTTGTACATCTCTAGTTCTTTCAAAGCATTAGAAATAGCAGACTTGAATTTGCTAGCAAGAATGCTCTTTTATTGTGTTTTGCTTCATTTGTCTTATCTCCATCTTGTTCATTCTTTCCAATTATCTTTTGAAAGACATGAGATATCAATATTAGCATATAACTCAATAGGATTTTGACTTTCCTTTGAGTATACGTCTAATGCTCCTTTCCTTGAAATTCTCATGAATTCAATGTCTTTTATGTCTTACTTTACAATGTTAGCATAAGCAAGAGTTTTTCTCAAAGATATTCTTTCCATTGCAGCATTCATCATATTGATGATAGAAATGAAATACTTCTTGTCTTGCTCTGCTATCTCTGGAGATACTTTTTCAAACTTTTGTTTCAGACAAATGATATTATAGCTAGGATGTAATAGCTTTAGGTTCAAAAACTCCAAATAAAGTAATCATATTCTCATCCCATCGTTCGAGATTTCGGACCAACTTAAGCTCAAAAGTCTCAGTGTTATTAAACCATCTGAGAATTGGCTTTGAGTTTTGATTACCATCAATCACTTTCAGACCAGGAGTTGTGACCTTTTCAAAATACTTGTCACACAAATTCTTCATTGAATATTCCTCTTCAGACTGTATCCTTGAGCTTTTATTCTTCTTTAAAGTAAGTACAAGTACTCTTTATCCTCTTGATCACATCCTTGTTTTAAGAAAATTACTTGATCTATCCAATCCTCTTCTTATAATTCTACCATCATCTTGCCACGTTAGATCAGATGGATTGATCAGAGGTAATCATTTTGCTCTTTCAGATCTTGCACTGGAAGTTTTATGATACTAGAGTAAAAATGATATACATCACATACTGCATTTACTCCTTTTTATTCAAAATGCATCAAATACTTCATCATACTTCCATGCTATAATCTTTACTTGGTTTGTAAATCAAGAGCAATCACGCATTTAACAATTCAGCAACTGATTGTCCTCTTTGTTGTACATTTCTTACCAAGTCTCCAGTTGATCTTGATTATCAAAATTTGCCTTTGTTCAGATGAGGCTTTGTATGCTTGCCTTTCAGGATCAGCAAACATTTCAATCAAATTTCTTCTGTGAGCATGTGCATCTGTCTCTTGCCATTTGTTTGATCTCTTGTGGCTTTAACATTCTTGTTCTTTTTGTAATTTCAAGATATTGAGGATTATCTGTATCAAGTATAATCATCTTCTTCGATTGTTTCTCTCTTTCTTGAAAAGTTTTGACAAGATTCCTCAAGAATACAGATTGTAATCTTTTCAGTTTTCTCCACGAGTAATTCCTAGCTTGCAACCATAATCTTAAATCTAGAATACTCATATCATCTGGATCAGGATGGTGCAGTTCAGAGCTTGATAGTTCTTCTACATTAATACTTTCTTTCGCTCTATTCCATTCACCATGCTCAATTACAATCTTATTTGGATCAACAGGTGCAACTGACTCTGCAGAAATGCATTTCTCATATTCATCAATTTATTTGAGAAACCGTCAGTCCATCCAAAAATACTCGATTGTATTTCATCTTCACAAGATAGTTATATATGTCTTCAAAGTCTTGTGGAATTTCGTCTTGTTCTTGAGTTTGTTCTTGTGGAGAGAAATGTGATTCAAATTGAGCTTTATCAATAACTTCATCATCCAAAACTTCATCATATCAATCACCATTATACACTTCTTCAATATCTTCTAATGCTTCAATCTGTTCTTGAACGTTTTGTTCTTCAACATTTTCTTCTGTTCTTTGCACTTTGGAAGATGATTCAGTTAGATTTGTATCTGCTACTTCATCAATTTTTCTTTTGCCTTTGAGCAGCTCAAGATTTTCTTCAACACTCATCTCAGCACTTATCACTTGATCTGGCAAGATAGGTTTTTGAGCTTCTTTTTCCTTGATTAATTCATTTTTCAGTTTTCATTTTCATCTGATACTTTCTTGAACTTCTCTTCAAGAATATCATAGTCCTTTATCATTACTTCAAAGTTCTTGATGACATCTTCTTTATCTTTGGCATAACTCACAATCTTTTCATCTTTCAATGAATTTTCTACATTCAACTTCATATTTTCATCCTTTAGCCTTTGAATTTCCTTTTCAAGAGATATATTCATCTCTTTTAAACTTTCATTTTCAACTTTCAATTCTTTATTTTCTTTCACTTTAATCAAGTTTTCTTCTTTCACTCTCTCCATCTCATCAATATCTACTATTTCCTCAGTTTGTACAGACACATTGTTTGTCGTACTAACAGGAATTTCTTCAACTTCTTCATTCACTTCAGTTCACAAACTGGATCATATAACAATCAGTCATAAAACAAAATCAAAGGTTTGATTTTGTGAATCTCTTTCATGTACAACATCAGCATGAATATCATCATCATTGGTTTCTTCAGCCAAGTTTTTGAGGTTCATTGACAGTATCATCCTCATTTCTTTCATCATTTTCTTCTTGATGTGCTTTAGTTGCACCATCATTACCATCATCGTCATCATTATTATCATCATTTTCTTCATCTGATGAGCTTTCAGCAGCTTCATCCTCACTTTCTTCATCATCATCATCACTCATATCATCTACAACATCCTCAATGAGATCATTTGGATCTATTGGTTCATCTTCAGATAGATGATAGTTGTTGTTGAGTGATATCTACTTCATTCATAGATACATTCTGATATAATCAAATACTAGAATGTTTTGAGCACCAGTAATCATTGCCGTCTTTATACATAGCTTCTGACATTGCTCTAATTGCCAGCTTATCTCCTGTCACTCCTTCAACATACAGATCTAATTCTCTTATTAATAAGCAATTGGAGAAATCTTGGATACATCAAGTATTTATTATCTTTCATCTTTCAAGATTAAATATGATCCATTCATTATCCACTTAGCCCTGTTTAATCTTCTGTTGTGACTAACGCAATAATAGGAGATGCAATGTCTACAGGGAATGAATCCCAACCAGCACTTCGTTTAGACATGCAATGTTGAAATATATAGCACAACAGTTTCCAATGTTTATATACTCGTGCTCTGAAGAATTGCTTCTGAGGGAAGTGATTAGGATGACCCATTTGTAGAAATACATCTCTACATTCATTGAAGGTATATTCAGACAAGTCTTTTGGGTTATTTTCACCAAGTTTTAGAGCTATTCTGATTGCTTGTTCAGAAACTTCAAGCATTCTGTCTGATGTAATAAAAGCTCTTAGAACTTTATTCCCTTCTTCATCTCTTTCTACTTCTGCAGTTCTCCAAAATCTTTTTATCAATCTTCCATTAATCATTGGTCTTGCACACATTGCATAGACATATTTTGATCTGAGCAAAAATCGAATAATCTCTTCATAACCAATAGCTTCTCTGTTTTCATCATCTAAGTATGCAGCAACATTATGTTTTGGCTCAAACTTTAATTCTGCCATCTGCAAACATAGAGAAAATATTATGAGAACATTGAAATATTGATTAAGGAGTTTCATTTTTAACATATGAATTTGCAATTTTGACTTATAACTTTAAATTCAATTTTGTCTTATGATTTATACTTTTAAATTATGATTTAAATTTGTGAAACATTAATATTTATTTATTTTGAATTTTGTTGGACCAAAAGAACCAATGAGCCAGATCAGAAAAACCTTTAAGTCCCACAGACATCGTAACAACTGAAGTGATCTACATCTGCTGAAGACAAAGTCTGAAGACAATAGCTGAAGACAAAGTCTGAAGATAAAGTCTGAAGACATCTGCTGAAGACAAAGTCTGAAGACCAAGTTCTCAGAAGTTGTCACAGCAGCTGAAGTAGTACTTTTTAGTAGTTGTGATGGTTTACTTCTCAGTAGTTTGTTTTCAGTATTTTTATTTTATGTAAAACATCTGAAGTTCTTACACTTCAGATGTTATAACTTCAGTAGTTGTAATTGTAGCTTGTACTTAGTCTTTTTGTGAATGTGTCCTCAGTTTGTTGTGGACATCTTCTAGTTTAGTCTATTTCCAGTTGTTTGTATAAATCAGTTAGATGTCACTATCAAGTGACATCAGCTGACGTCACATTCCTTTATAAAAGGAATGTTGACCTAATTGTTTTGTAACCGAAGCTTTTGCGTGAATGAAAATATTCCATTTGCAGAAAACTCTCTCTCTATAATCGTCACTATTTGATTAAATATTCATACTATTCTTGCTTAAATTTTGTCTAATTCTTTTATACTTCGCTGCAAATCTTAATCTAATTGATCAAACTAGATCCGATCCTATCAAATGGTATCATAGCTGGTTAATCATTAATCGATTTAACAATTGATCATTGAAACTGCTCTTTTGATATCTAAGTTTGATCGAATTAGCAAATTTGCAAGAATTGGTTATAGAGTTTGTTTTTTTGTTGCTTCCGGTGAATTAATTTGAGATTCGTCTTGTTTCAAACTGTGTTGAGTTTTTGAGCTAGATTTATTAAAATTTCATTGAACCTGTTTGAATTGGTGAAAATGAGTACATCAATCAATTATCCTCACAATACTGGCTCCTCAACAAAGCCTCTGATGCTTGTTAGGAGTGAGTATAACATATGGGAACGCCGAATGCTCCATCACCTGTCTGTTAACAGTTCAGGTTGTTGGAAGTCTGTGATTCATGGACCATATAAGCCTATGGTGAGTAATCCGGAAACCAATGAGATGGTTCCGAAGAATAAGGAGCAATACTCTGATGAAGATCTGAAACTGTTTGAAATTGATGCTAAAGCCCATGGAATTCTGGCCATGGCACTGCCTAATGAAATCTATTCTGGACTTATGCATCATGAAACTGCTCATGATCTCTGGGTTGCTCTGAAAGAACAATTTGGAGGAACTGATGAGGTCTTAACAAATAATAGAGAGATCCTTGCCCAGCAATATGAGACATTCTCTCATAGAAAGGGTGAGTCACTGACTCAACAGTTTGAGCGATTTTCCTGTTTGATATCTGAGCTAAAAATGGTTCAACATGAATATACAAACAGTCAGATGAACAACAGATTCCTCAGATCCCTGCCTGAGAGATGGGACACATATACTATTGTCCTACGCTCCAGTGCAAATCTGGACACTCTATCTCTTACCCAACTTCATAAGAAACTATTAACATTTGAAAGAGAGATAGAACAGAAAAGGAAACTGGCTTCATCTGGGAAGCTCACTGATGATTTTGTACCAGGGAATACTGCTCTGGTTGGTCATGAGTCAGAATATGTTGCATCAGACAGTTCTTATGATGAGCATATAGATTTCTCTTCAAACAGTGGAGATCATGCTTTTGTTGGTGTTGATGGTAATTCAGGGTGTAGTATTGATAATTTGTGCTTTTTGATGGATGATTTGAAAGGAATTGCTGATGATGATCTGGAAGAGATGGATATTTTGAGCCAAATGACATTAATCAATATCAGATCTCAAAAATTTTACAAAAGGACAGGTAGAAAATTCCCTGGTCTCTTTGGAAAAACCAAAGTTGGTTTTGATAAGAGCAAGTTGAGGTGTCACAAGTGCCATAGACTTGGACATTTTGCAAGAGAGTGTAGATCATCTGGATCTAACTCATCTGCACCCTTTGTGACTGTTCCAAGCAATAGCTCACAAAACAAAGGGCAACATTCTACCAGTTCTGATCATCATTCACAAACTCAATCATCACCTGCATTTTTTGTCCCTCAAGGTCCAATGCCATATCCTTATCCATGTTTTTACATGCCTCAGCCTAGTCTGGTTCCTGTACCCATAGCTCAACAACCTCATGCCCTACCTGATCCTCAACCATCTCAATCAAATCAACAATCTCAATCTCAATCACATCAAAGCTTTTTCACTCCTGAGGTTGTTGACTGGAGTAGCTTACCAGATGATCTATCTGGTTATCCTGAACAATTGTCCTCTGGTGCTGGTCAACATGGTGGTGAAAATCCTTTTGGAAATCTTGCTCTTATGGCCCTGGATTCTACTGATGGTTCCTGCTCAAATGCTTCATCATCACAGGTACCACAGGTATCTTCTGAGGCTAAGGCCAAGTTGTGTTCTGAGTCATGCATAGCTGCTTTTGTCTCAATTAGGGAAGCAAATGTAGCCTTAATTAATCAACATCTTGACCTAGGGAAGTGATTTCCAAAAGAAAAGCTGAGTTTGTGTCTGTCTTAAAAGAAAAAGATGAGGAGATTTACAAATTAAAATGCCAAATTACTGATGAAAAGGCAAAGGTAGAGGTCATTTTAGAGAAAGATAAGAATCTCAAAGAAACACTTGCAGCCACTCAAGTAAATTGTGAATGTTGGGTAACATCATGCAAGGGGTTTGAAATGCTTCTCAGCAAGCAAACAGCTTCAAATGTGAAGTTTAGGATTGGGTATAATCACACTATACCTCCTACAAATTTTACTCCCAAGATAGAAGTAAAATCTGAAGGTGAAAGCAATTCCCAAACCACATCATCATGTGTCTCATCCTCAAGTGATAATCCAAAATCAGAAGATGAAGATAGTATTAGTACCTCAGCTGATCAATCTGCTGATGGTCTCAATGCTGATAAACACATGATCAAGGAAAAACTGAGCACTTCAGGTGTTGTCCCACAAAGTATTCAAAGTACTGAAGGGCAAGCAACAACACCTAAAGAGCATTTCAAACCAAATGAAAACAAACAAGGTTTGACAACTGCTGAAAAATCTATCAGGAAATCCAAAAGTACTGATAGAAAACTTCTGAAGAACAAATCTTCAGTTGTTACAAATCCTTCAGTACTTACCATAAGTACTGAGAGGAAGAAAGTATTGAAGAACACATCTTCAGTAGTTTCATCTTCTTCAGTAGTTGATCAACAGAAGATGAAGAAGAAGTCATGCGAAATATGGGTCTATTCAATCATCTCACTGATGAATGCTCGTATAAAAAGGGTTCAAAATTCAACAAAGATAAAATCATTAAGAAGAAAATGAATAAAATGAAAGATGAATTTCAAACCAAGTTTGTACCACAAACATCTCAATCTGATAACCCAAAGTTTTCCAAAAATCTAAAAAGAAGGAAGGGGTTTATCATAAAACAGCTGAAAGTATTCCTCATGGAATATCAAAACACCAAACTAAGTCTGTTTCTTTCAAAAAGGAGGATATGGTGAGTCACAGGAACAAATCCAAAACAAGTACTGATGTGTCAGCTGAACTGAAGGCTTTAACAACCAATCAGACACAACTTGTTATGATGGTTCAATATCTGTTGGGGAGAGTTAACCAATTAGATGTATCTGTGATTAAACCACTGAAAAGGAAAACTAAGCCAAAATCAAAGGAATTCTTTTCAGCACCATCTCCACCTTCAAAGGCTGTTAATCATGACAAATCAGTTAGTATAAAATCTGTTGATGAGAACAGACCCCAAACCAAAATGGTTTGGGTCTCAAAAGCTAACTAATTTCTTGTGACGAATGCAGGGTTCTTCAGCATGCCAAAGAAGCATCTGGTATGTGGACAGTGGAGGATCTATGCATATGACAGGGAGCAGTTCTCTTCTTCATGACTACTCTCAAGGAAAGAAGGGATTTGTTTCTTTTGGTAATAATGCTAAGGGTTACATCATCGGCAAAGGCTTTGTGTCAAATGGTGAGATAAGATTTGATGATGTTAACCATGTGGAGAATCTCAAGTACAATTTGTTGAGTGTCAGTCAAATGTGTGATAAAGGGCATGTTGCACTTTTCACCAGCCAGAACTGTCAGATTCTGTCTTCCAAAGTTCTGAGAATGATTGACAAGATATTGGATGAATATACTCTCCTGAAGGCCAACAGGATTAGAAGAATATATGCCTTAGATTTATCAAAGAAAGTTGATCTAAAAGGCCATCCATGTCTGTTCTCCAAGGCCTCTCCTCAAGAATCTGAACTATGGCATAGAAGGCTTGGTCATGTGAATCTTAAAAACATGAACCAGCTTATTCATCATGGTTTAGTAAGAGGTCTGCCATTAAAGGAGTTCAAATGTGATGACAATTGTTCTGACTTGTTTAAGAGGAAAGCAACACAAAGTATCATTCCATCCAATAAGACCAAAGTCCACTGCCTGCTTGCAATTACTGCATATGGATCTTTTTGGTCCAGTAAGAGTGATGAGCATGGCAAAGAAAAAATACTGTCTGGTAATTGTGGATGATTATTCCAGATTTGTATGGACTTTCTTCTTACATTCAAAAGATGAGGCTGCTCAAATCATCATCTACTTTGTGTTGTATGTGGAAAAGCAGTACTTTCTTTCAGTCAAATGTGTGAGAAGTGATAATGGCACAGAATTTAGAAACCACACCATTGATGAATTCTATTTATCTAAGGGAATCAAGAGGCAGTATAGCATTCAAAGGACTCCTGAACAAAATGGAGTGGTGGAGAGAAAGAACAGGACCCTTATTGAAGCCGCAAGGACAATGTTGGCTGATTCTGGTTTGCCACTAACCTTTTGGGCTGAAGCTGTCAACACAGCTTGCTATGTGCAAAATGGAGTGTTAGTAAATCAGAGGTTGATGAAGACTCCTTATGAGTTGTTACATCATTTGGCCCCTCTGATTTCATTCTTTAGAGCATTTGGGTGTCCCTGTTATATTCTTAACACAAAGAATCCACTTCAGAAGTTTGAATCAAAGGTGGATGCAGGGTACTTTGTTGGGTATTCATCTACTTGCAAGGCATACAGAGTTTTTAATTGCAGAACAAAGATAGTTGAAGAAACCTTGCATATAAAGTTTAATGAATCTCCAAAGGACAAAATTCCATAAAACCCTGTGGAGTTATTTGATTTGGACATACTGCAATATGTTCCATATCAGTCTCCATCTGTTGCAGACTCTGAGGATCCATCATCTCCATCTGGTGGTATAAATGCAAGTTTTAGTGATCGCCTGCTGGTGTCATCTACACTTGATGTTCCTGTAGCTTCAGCAGTTCCATCCACAACAAATGCTGATGAAATCTCTGAATCCTCTACTTCAATTGAATTGCCATCTCAATCTAGGTTTCAAGAGTCTGAATCAACATCTGTTGCTGCTGAATCTCCTACAAACACTTGCACAGATATTATTGAGTACCAAGAACTGAAGAATCACCCCATGTCTCAGATCATTGGTGACATCAATGCTGGTGTTTCAACTAGAAGTCAATTGTCCAATTTCTGCCTTTATGCTCTCTTCATCAGTCAGCAAGAGCCAAAGAACTATCATATTGCATTAAGAGACAATGGATGGGTTGAAGCCATGCAACTTGAGCTTCTTCAGTTTCAAAAGCAGCAAGTGTGGGAACTGGTTCCTCTACCCCAAGGTAAGTGTGCAATAGGCACTAAATGGGTGTTTAGGAATAAAACTGATGAAAAGGTCAATTGTCAAGAACAAGGCCAGACTAGTTGTACAGGGGTTTTCACAAGAAGAAGGTATTGATTATAATGAAACTTTTGCCCCTGTAGCCAGACTGGAGGCAATCAGATTGTTCTTAGCTTATGCTGCTTTCCATAATCTTAAAGTTTTTCAAATGGATGTCAAAAGTGCATTTTTATATGGTAAAATAAAAGAAGAAGTTTATGTGTGTCAACCACCAGGTTTTGAAGATCATAAACATCCAGATTGGGTGTATAAGCTTGATAAGGCTCTTTATGGGTTGAAACAAGCTCCCAGAGCCTGGTATGAAACACTAATCTAACTTTCTTCTTCAAAATAATTTCCTAGAGGCTCTATAGATAAAACTTTGTTCATTAAGAAAGTAGGCATGCATAAGCTCCTTGTTCAGATTTATGTAGATGATATTATTTTTGCATCTTCTGATCCACAGTTGTGTGATGCCTTTACTAAGTTGATGCAACAAAAGTTTGAAATGAGTGCCATGGGAGAATTATAGTTTTTTATGGGTTTGCAAATCAAACAAATGGCTGATGGAACTTTCATTCATCAGTCAAAATATACAAAGGATTTGTTGAAAAAGTTTGATTTACAAAATTGTAAGCCCTGTTCTACTCCCATGTGCAACACCACACAACTGGATGCTGATCAGAAAGGTAAAGCAGTTGATGAAACTCTTTACAGATGTATGATTGGTTCCTTGATGTACCTTACAGCCTCTAGACCAGACATTATGTTTGAACTTGTGTCTGTGCTAGATTTCAGGCTACACCTAAAGAATCCCATATGATTGCAGTCAAAAGGATCTTTAGATACTTGCAAGGAACTCAATCTCTAGGACTTTGGTATTCCACTGGGCACTCTTGCAAATTAGTTGCTTTCTCTGATAGTGACTATGCAGGGTGTAAATTAACCTGAAAATCAACCTCTGGTGGATGCCAATTTCTAGGCAATTGTTTAGTTTCTTGGCAGAGTAAGAAACAAACTTCAGTTGCTACATCCACTGCTGAAGCAGAGTACATTGCTACTGCAAGTTGTACATCTCTGGTACTCTGGCTTCAAAATCAATTACTGGATTATGACATTACAGAGACTAAGACTCCTTTACTGATGGACAGTGTTTCAGCTCTTTGTATTGTTAAGAATCCTGTCCAGCATTCTAGGACCAAACATATTGAGATCAGACATCATTTTATCAGGGATTGTTATGAAAAAGGTCTGATTGATCCAAAGTTTGTGCCTAGTGCTGATGAGCTTGCAGATATATTTACTAAGTCTATGGACAGTGCAACTTTCCAAAATCTTGTGCTAAGGCTTGGTATGCTGCAGCTAGAATGATTTGACAACTTCTGATGCTCTTAGTTAACAAGTACCGATGAGCTTTAGTATACAGCTGTCAAAAATAAGTACTGATAAGTTATTTTATCTTCAGCAGTTTTCTTAACTACTGAAGACTAAATTACTTAAAAAGAACTGAAGTATTTTATTTGTTAAAAAGTACTGATGTAGTTACAACTACTGATGTCTTTTCTAATAGATAACTACTGATGACCTATGAAACATCTGAAAATCAGATAATCTGCTGAGTAAGTGTTAAGGTCAATAAAACAACTGAAATCTGTGAATTGACAACAACAACTGATGAGAAATTTTACTCTTCAATTGTTTTAAACAACTTCTGTTTCATTTCAAAACAACTAAAGCCAAAACCAAGTCTTCAGTAGTTTAAAACTACGATGACTAACACCAAGTCTTCAGTTGTTTACATCATCTGAAAGTTAAAACCATGTCTTCAGTTGTTTTCTAACAACTGATGACTCACACCAAAACCTTCAGTTGTTTTCTTTTAGCCGCTTCATAACCTATAAATACCTAACCCTAACTTCAACCTTTTCATAAGTCGTTTTCCAAACTTTCATCTTCCATTAATGGCGACCATGCAAATCAAACCTCGACACAACTGTGTTGCCTACCTCACAAAATTAGCCTTTTGGACTAAGTTTGATGCCGCCATTGATCTGATGGTTGATTCCCAGTATCAAACCGCTTTTCTTCTGAATCCAACCATCTATCCCGATACCCTTCGCCAATTCTGGACAAATGTCACTGTCCATACCGGTGAGAATGATGACTCGAGCACTCTCCAGTCGTTTGTAAACCAGAAGAAGGTCGTCATCACTCCTGATATCATTCGCAAAACCCTAGATTTGAATGATGCCACCTTTTTCACCAAATACCCCTAAGGCACCATTGATTTATCATTCATCAACCATGGGTATGAGGGCGACCTAAGTGCTACCACTATTATGAAGAAGCACTTCCATGATGCTGAACGCCTAATCTTTCATATGATCAATGTCTGCCTTGCCCCCAAAACCTCTTCATGGGATCAAATGTCATCAAGGTGGCAACAGGTATTGTATTCTATCCTTGAACGCCAAAGCTTAAATTTTTCTGAAATTATCTTTTTGGAATTAAAAGATCTGGCAGTGAAACTTGTGGCTAACAGATGGATATTATATCCAAGATTTATTATGGCCATAATCATTAATCAATTAAAATCCGATGGCCTTGTTGGCCTTGGAGTCCATGCTATGGTAGTTTTGCCTGAGGTATACTCAAGGCACAACTCTAACCCACAACTCAAAGAGGCTGCCAAACTGCTAAAACCCAAGCAGAGGGAACCCACAGCCTCCACCTCCAGATCCAAAGTCCCCTCCAAACCAAAATCCAAACAAACCAAAAAGGCTACTCAGGGAGTTGAGTCTCCTGATGATGCCCCTGCAACACAAACGCAGGATGAAACTCCTGACAGTAATCCCCTTGTAGTTTCCAAGACTCTACCAGCTGAAACCGCTCAGGTATCCTCTCAACAGGATCCTGATGCAACCAAAAATAGGGAAACCACATTACTGGAATCTGTCTCACTTGAGAAGATTGCCATTGAAGAGCACCATTCACCCCAGGTGCAATCTTTTTCACCCTTGTCTCCCATTGAAACCACCCCTACAAGCCCAACTGCGGTTATTGCACAAGTGCTGACTCAACTACATTCCTCTACCCCCTCCCCAGCAACCTATTACCACTGGGAAAACCTCAACAGTTGAGGAAGAGGATAATAATGTGGTTGACAACCCACAGCACAGGGATTACAAAGTTCAATCTCCCGGTGTAGAGGAGGAGATTCGAACATCTGGTGAGGCTACCTCTTCTCTTGTTTCAGCACCTGAACAGGTTGAAGGAGGTATCATCTCTAAGACCTCACCAGAGGCAACTGCCAATGAAGGACTTAATCCTGAGGCAGGAAGTCCCTAGTTCCAAGAAATAGGGGCACATGTGAATACTGATCTACACTCAGCACATGTTCATCCTGATTTAATCAGGAGGTCAGATGATTCAGCAAAGACTGATGATGACCTGGGCTTTTTCTTTGAAGTTCTAGCCCAAAACACCATTCTTGAGGCTGAGGTATGCAGACTACAAGAACTGCTTTCCAAATTGTCTCAAGAATCAAGTCCATCTGCCCAGATTCACCCACAGATGGCAGCTTCTTTTGAAGCTCTCCCAAACACTGAGCCACTCTCAACAACTATGCCACCAGCCTCTGTTTCAGGCACTATTTCTCAGGGACAGAACCCCTCTGAGCAAATGGTTGTTGCCTTTCAATCCTCCTTACCTCTCATCACTCCCATCATCACTAACATTGTGCATCAAGTCATTGATGAGAGGCTTTCCTCAAGTATTCAACCCTTAGTTGATGATGCTGTTTCTAAGAGACTTTCTGACATTCAAACCCCTGAACCCAATGCAACCAAAAAGGGGGAGTCTAAGTTAGTGAAAGCAGACAAAAGAAAGAGAGTTGAAGAGGAAGAAGCAAAAGAGAAGAAAGAAAAGGAGATGATCACTTACAAGAGAAAGAAAAGTGCTGAACAGACTGAAAATGAGAAAAAGTTAGAAGAACTGATCAAAGAAGCTGATGAGCAACATAGCAGATCTATGGATAAGATCATTGATCAACTCTTCAAACAAGGTTTTGACACAACCAAACTTGATTCTGAGATTAGAAGGTTAGAGGTTCAGGAGATTGAGCATAGATGGGCCAGTTGTAATAAGAAAGAAAGGGAAAGGCTGGAAGCTATGATAAGATTCTTATCAAAGCATTTGGGAAGACCAATCATTGAAGTGAAGTCATGGTCTAGAGATAGTATTTTGGAGATAACCACCAAAATTTGTTCTTCAGAAGCATTCAACAAAGGATTGATCATAGAAGCTCTTGATGAAGCCGGTGCTGGGAAAAGGTCTGATATGGCAAAGTTATCCAAAGCCTCTCTCACAACCAAGATGATAGAACAGCCTGTACAATCTCCCACACCAAAACAACCAACTTCACAACCCTCAAAACCAACTCCTTTACCCATGAAACCTACTCAAACAACCACCAATGATGCACCTAAGAGGAAGAGAAGGGTGTTGAGAATGGAAGAAGAAGAAGAAGATGATGAGGATGATAGTATGCCAATCTCTGCTGTTCTTAAAATGAAGATGCCTGAGCCCAGGAGTCTACCAACAACAATCACACCTGACATCCAAAGCCAAATGGTAAATGGGAAAATTAAAGAAGAAGAACAGCAAAAACAACATGATGAGCAGCTGTTAAGGATGGTTGATAAAGAGTTTCCTAAGTCTTCATCCATACAAGCTATGAAGAAACATGCTCAGAGGTTGTATACTCTCATATTCACATTTCAATATCAGAAAGAGAGAGTGAGAATTTGGCCTGACCCCAGAGTAAGTGACAGAATTCATAGAAAGAATATTCCAAGTCGATACAATGGCCAAGTAAAGAAGACCGTAGATGCTGTGATAATGCTGGCCATTGTAGTGTCACCCTGGGAAATACTTGATGACTTCAAGAGAGCTTACAAGTCTAAGATGACTCCACAAACTTTACTAGAAAACAAAATGGTGAAGAAGGGGTTGATCTACAAGAAGCTTGAAGAAATAAGAAAAAATGAGCTCCAGTTGTTACTTGAAGGTACTCATCCTGATGAGTTTGCATACAGAGAAATAACTACTGTGGAGCTAAAGAATGGAAAGAATGTTAAATACTTATCAGAGTATAATGGGCCTGAGTTCTTCTTTGAAAGTGAAGCTGAAGAACTTACAATGGAAGAAAAAGTGGTTCTACTTGAGGCCTATGTTAGAGAGTCTTACAGACTCATCATTGGGAAGTAGGCTTCATGAATGGGGTAACAGCTCTGTGTCCTATTCCCCAATACAGAGTTCCCATTCATCCTTTGCCAATCAAACGTTTTGAAACCTCTTCCTGGCCTGAGCTTATTTTGGTGATTTCTGAGCTGATCCAGAAAATGTTTCTGCCAATAAGTGGGACTTCAATAATCTTAAAGGTTTTGGCTGCATTGGTTCAGAGGGAGTTTGTTGGACCAAAAGAACCAATGAGCCAGATCAGAAAAACCTTTAAGTCCCACAGACATCATAACAACTGAAGTGATCTACATCTGCTGAAGACAAAGTCTGATGACAATAGCTGAAGACAAAGTCTGAAGATAAAGTCTGAAGACATCTGCTGAAGACAAAGTCTGAAGACCAAGTTCTCAGAAGTTGTCGCAACAGCTGAAGTAGTACTTTTTAGTAGTTGTGATGGTTTACTTCTCAGTAGTTTGTTTTCAGTAGTTTTATTTTATGTAAAACATCTGAAGTTCTTACACTTCAGATGTTATAACTTCAGTAGTTGTTATTGTAACTTGTACTTAGTCTTTTTATGAAGGTGTCCTCAGTTGTTGTGGACATCTTCAGTAGTTTAGTCTATTTTCAGTTGTTTGTATAAATCAGTTAGATGTCACTATCAAGTGACATCAGCTAACGTAACATTCCTTTATAAAAGGAATTTTGACCTAATTGTTTTGTAACCGAAGCTTTTGCGTGAATGAAAATATTCCATTTGCAGAAAACTCTCTCTCTATAATCGTCACTATTTGATTGAATATTCATACTATTCTTGCTTAAATTTTGTCTAATTCTTGTTATATTCCGCTGCAAATCTTAATCTAATTGATCAAACTAGATCCGATCCTATCAAATTTATTATCAAACATTTGAATTCTGATTTATTTACTTTTTGTTTAAAAATTTTTTTTTGTTATTTTAAATTTTGAATCTCTCTGTTCATCTTCTTCTTCTTCCATCGATGAACAGACTGATCGAACTATTATCAATATCATTTGCACTTTCAGTTGATGACTTTATATCAAATTATTCGCAATCTGATACTTATCAACAATCTAGAGTCAATTTTAGATATGATTCAAATTTGATTAGTTAAACTTTGAAGGATATGGTGTTTGAACGCCCAAATAGCATTCAAACGCCTATACCTATCATCATGATTTAACCAAAATTTACTGATTTGAATCACAAACTTACGTTTATAGGTCCAAATAATATCTACAATCAACAAGATTTGATGCAATCAAAGTGTATCTGAGAGTTCGATGATGACTGATATTCGACAGTTCAGAGACTTGTTTTTGGAAAATTTTGAGTGTGAATGAGAAAACAAATGTAACTGTTCAATTTATATCAAGTGAAATTTTAGACGCATGAGCCTTGTTTGTGCGTATGAAACCCTAAAATTCACAAAATACTGAGACGCATGAGCACTGTTTGTGCATTTTGACTCAGACGCATGAGAACTATTCAAACGCATAGGCACTGTTTAGTCGCATGAAGTTCTTGAAATGTCTTAACACTTGTAACTTTGAAAATTTTTCACACTATGTAAGCGCATGAGACATTTCAAACGTCTAACACTTAGTTAAAATCAGACTCATTCACTGTTTAGGCGCATGGTTTGTGTAAAACGCCCAACACTTGATTAAATTCATAGACTTGTTACAACTATTTAGGCGCATGGAATGTGAAAAACGCCCAAACACTTGTATAATTCCATGGACTTATTACAACTGTTTAGACGCATGAGAATATGAAAACGCCTAAACACTTGTATAATTCCTGAGAGTCCATCATGCTCCTATTTAGACGTATGCACACTGTTTAGGCGCATGAGTTGACTTTCATGAGTCTTACACTTGTGTTTTCCAAGTTCTTCACCTGCACACTATTTAAACATATTAGTAATATTTCATACTAATATTTAAACATTTTAAGCATAATTTTGAATTTTTCAAAATTTTACCTTTTAGTCCCTCAATTTTGAACTTTTTGCATTTTACACTCTCAATTTTTAATTTTTAACAATTTTAATTTTTCACTTGTTGTTTAATTTTTTTTTTAAATTTATTTTGTCCCTTCATTTTAGTCTCAACATAAAATCAATTATCATCTAATTTTCAACTTTTGACAGAAGCCTTTTCACTTGCAAATTTAGGTTCAAATTATTATTTCAAAAATTTCATTTTCAAATACACATATACTTTGAACATATAGCATCATCCTTTCAATTCAACATTTTAATTTTGATTTTGATTATTTTTTTGAGGACAACTCTTGCATTTATTACTCCCCCTAAACTTTTAAGTTTGAAAAACTTATAAGTTTCCTAAGGTATCATAAGAAGATCACACATCTCATTGTAACATTGCCTTCACACACAAAAAAAAACATACATTAAATCAAAATGAAAGCAGAATCAAAAGCTAATATAGATGAAAGAATTAATGTCTGCAATGAGATCATATTAATGAAGATCAGCACATTAAAATAAAAGAAATGGGAATAGTCATAGACAATGAATAAATCCTGATCAAGTGTGTTCCAGGTCAGTGATATCACAGCAAAGGAGACACAAGATCTAAGGACAGACAATGAGTGTTTTTGACAAATTATCAACTCACTTACTTTTTCAATTCTTGGATTGATTAGTGTATATTTTGATATGACATGATGTAAATCATATAGAGACTAAGAGAGCTCAACCATCATCATGACATGCAAGAAAAAACACATACTCAACTTATTACCCGAAACATATGTATCACCAGAGTTTATGTTACTTAAATTAATAGAGAAAGATCATGGATAACCAATTGATCAGCTCTGACTATTCATTTGAATAGTTTGTGCACATTGGCATATTTTGCATCAAAGAGAGAATCCAGGTCTGTAATCACTTACAAGAAAGGATATCTCAGCACTTCAGGTCTATGATGACTCATAACAGAGAAGTGATATGATGCTTTGTAACAGATCTCATGATTAAACACATTACCGACAGGTGTGAGTGGTCTAGCTTAACAAGCAATCAATCTGATAAGCCAAAACAACACCAAAGTACTCAGATGAATACACACAAGCATTAAGATTTAGTGTGATCACAAGAATTTACTTTTTCAGTATAATAGTCAGATATTGTCTACACATCATATCTGATCATGTCAGACTTTATTAATGAGTGAAGTATGCAACTGATCTCACTAATGTACTATCATTTCTCACATATTACATAACATATTCCTTTCTAAAAAATGTAAACTGATAATTAGAAAAAGACTCTATTTTTGTAGTTTTGATTTATATTTTTGTATTTGATTTTTCTAAGGAAACAAGAATCACACATACACAAATTATAAACAGTCAATTAACACTGAGAGGATCACTTATTATGATCTTTTGATTTAGAGAGTTCACATATGATTTATAAGACCAATTGACTCTACTAAATACTCAAACCATCCTGGTAGGAAGGTTTTAGTAAATAGATCTGCCAACTGTTTTTCTGTTGCAATTTGAATCAATATGATTAATCCTTTTTCAGAGTTATCTCTGAGAAAATGATATCGAATTTCGATATGTTTTGTTTTTGAATGTTGAACAGGATTAGCTGTTATGAACATACCAGCAGTGTTATCAATGTAAATTGGTGTTTTAAGAAAATTGAATCCATAATCCAGTAGTTGATTTTGCAACCAGAGGATTTGAGAACATCCTGCTGATGTAGCAATGTACTCAGCTTCTGAAGTTGAAACAGAGACATTTGTTTGTTTCTTACATTGCCACGAGACTAATTGGGGACCAAGAAATTGACACCCACCGAAGTAGATTTTCTATCTTGACAACATCCACCATAATCACCATCTGTATATCCATGTAGTTCAAAGTTACCCTCGTAAGGATACCAAAGCCCTAAGGCTGGTTTACCTTTGAGATACCTGAATATCCTTTTGACAGCAATTAAGTGAGATTCTTTCGGGTCTGATTGATACCGGGCACAAACACAAACTGCATACATAATGTCTGGTCTAGATGCAGTAAGATACATCAAAGAACCAATCATTGATCTGTATAACGTTTGGTCAATAGATTTTCCTTTTGGATCAGGTTCAATCTTGGTGTTAACATCTGCTGGAGTTCGTATGGACTGACAGTCTTGCAACTTAAATTTCTTCAAGAGCTTGTCAACAAACTTCTCTTGATTGATGAAAATTCCATCGTTAGTTTGCTTGACTTGAAGTCTAAGGAAGAAATTAATCTCTCCCATAGAACTCATTTGGAACCTGATTTCATGATTTCTTCAAATTCATTGCACAATTTTGGACTGGTAGAACCAAATATGATGTCATCAACGTACACTTGTACACATAAGAGATCATCATTATCCTTCTTTATGAATAAAGTTGGATCGATTTTCCCTCTTGTGTATGCATGTTGGATTAAGTGTTGTGATAACGTCTCATACCAAATTCTAGGGGCTTGATGAAGTCCATATAAAGCTTTACTCACCTTATATACTCGATGTGGAAATTCTGCATCTTTAAAGCCCAGAGGTTGCTTCACAAACACATCATCAGTGATAGGACCATATAGAAATGCACCCTTTACATCCATTTGATACACCTTAAATTTCATGAATGAAGCATAAGCCAGGAAAACTCGAATGGATTCAAGTCTTGCAACTGGTGCAAACACTTAATCATAATCTATTCCTTCTTCCTGTGTGTACCCTTGTGCAACAAGTCTCGCTTTGTTCCTTATTACAACCCCACGATCATCAGTCTTATTTCTAAATAAACATTTCGTGCCTGTAGCATTTTCTCCATCAGGTAGATCCACTAAGTTCCACACTTCTTGTTTGCGAAGTTGAAGTAATTCTTCTTGCATGGCTTCTATCCAACCATTGTCCTTTAATGCTTCGGTAACATTCTTAATGTTGAAACAGATGAGTATTATATTTGTCCAGAAATTTTCCAGAAATTTAATGTTGAATGTTTCAAGAATTATATTTGTCCTAGAGTTGTACGCTCGATAGGCTTTTGAAACAGATGAGTATCCAACGAAAAATCCATTATCAGATTTTGCTTCAAATTTTCCTAATTGATCATTTGAATTAAGAATCATAACAGGACAACCAAATGATTTTAGAAATTTTATGTTCTGTTTCCTGCCAAACATTAACTCATATGGAGTTTTCATTTTATCTTTCACAATTAAGATTCTGTTCTGAACGAAACACGCAGTTGATATAGCTTCATCCCAAAAAGTGATAGGAATTTTTGCATAAGCTAATAAAAGATCCTAGCCGCACTTAAAAGCCGAGTACTCTACCGTTGAGTTAAATCAGTGTTCTATTTTTCCTTTCAACAACTCCATGTTGTTGAGGAGTTCTGGGAGCACTGAACTGATGAGCTATCCCTTTCTGTGTACAAAACATTTCAATGTTAGCATTTTTGAATTACGTTCCAGTATCACTTCTTATTATTTTCACTTTATTTTCTAATTGATTTTCAACTTTAATGATAAATTCTTTTAGTAAAGCAGCCGTGTCAGATTTGGAATACAAAAAGAAAACTCATGAAAATCATGTATAGTCATCAATGATAACTAAACAATATGATTTTCGTCCAATACTCTTGACATTTGTTGGTTCAAAAAGGTCCATATGTAACATTTGAAGAGTTTTGGATGTTGAGTTTATGAGCTTGGACTTATAAGACGCTTTGTGTTGCTTTCCCTTCAAACATGCTGAGCAGGGATCAGTTGTTGCAAACTTCTAAGATGGAAGTCCAATGACATGATTTCCTACTACAAGCTTGTCACACCCCGGGCCCAGATAGGGTGGGACGTCACAGACTAGCAACAACATATGGCAGCGGAAACAAACCATTATAAGAGCTCAAAGGAGAGAATATCACATGGCATTAAAGTTTTAAAAAGGCAACAGGGCTAGATACACATCAAGCCCCAATTAAGTTTTACAATCAATCATAAAAATAAAATTGTAATTGTTCAACACAAAATATAAATTGTTCAAATGTTTCATCAAGGAAATAAGCCAATGCCATGTCACGGGGATAAGTCTAGGTCTTCAAACAGCTAGGATCTCTTCAGACATTACTTGAAACATGCTCAAAAGAAAAATTGTGTCAACTATAAAGTTGGTGAATTCAAGTGCTTAAAGTTCAAAAACAAAAGGACTTAATAAATCCTTCTTTGATTAAAAGAAAAATAATCATTGTTTATCATCGTGGGAGAAATAAAATCATAATCAACCCTGCACTCAGTCCTCGGTTAGCCTCTTCTAAAGTTGTGTTTTACCGGATATTCCCGAAGGAAGAAACTGAGCCCCATACCAGTGAACCCTACCTGCCCGGATGGTTCACCATAGAATCTTAACAAAACTTGTTTCATGCCACAACGATCCCTCAGGATCTCAGTGGGGTAACCTTCCTAGAACGGAAGCCACTGTGTGTGGGGGATTCCCCAAATAGATCTATCCATATAAATCAAGTGGTTCACGAAAGAATTAATGATCATGATATAAGAATTAGGAGGTAACCACAATTCCACATAGTATCATCAAATAAAGCACAATCATAGTTCATAAAAGTAGAGCATGTTCCATCCCAAAACAGTAGTAAAAAGGGGGATCACTAGAACTCACCTTAGATATCAAGCAAAAAGAAATTCTTCGCGTGCTGGGAATGTCTCAAGTCTAGCACCCTAACATAAGTATATTAAGTGATTAGCTACTGCTCTAAACCTATTTAAGGAGCAACAATAGTGCCCAAGACTTAAATGGACGGGTTCGGCTTTGATTCAGTTAGGGTTTGTATAAAAGGTTCTTTTTATGGAAAGTCACGGTTTTTCATGAAATCAAAGGTTTCTACATTACTAAACCAATATATAGTGATTATGCCATTTAAGGGGGCAAATGAACTTATGGGAGTCGGTTATGAAGTTTTGCAAAATTTACAGTTTTGCCCCTAAAGTTTCAAAATTGATATTTTCTACCCTTAAGATTAGTTTCTTGCATTAAGTGACCTCTATTCTTAAAAATCAGGTTCAAGACCTTAATTCAACTTAGTTTTAAGAATTTATAACCAAAATTTCAGTTTATGGACTCGGTTTGTAAATTACGCGTTTAACGTTGCCGGTTACGGTAAAACCGAACGGTTTAAAAATGGTTATCTATGAGTTTTTGCCTTTTGAGTCTAAAACCAGTAGATAACTTTTTAAAGTCATTTTAATAAGTTTCCAACCTTTTAAATCACAAATTTCTGCCCCTAGTAGTTGAAAGACCCGTTTTTACGTTTAAACCGTTAAAATGCGTTTTTAGTCGGGTTTGACCATTTTAAAAGCTTGTTTGACCAACTATTTTACCTTTGAGGTTATTTTATCTTTTAACCTACTGGAAAATCATGATTTTTATAATTTGTAACATTTAACCCATTTATCGTATATTTTTCCTTAAAAACACCTCCCGGTTTACACCCGGTTTCACTTAAAATCCATTTAAAATACCATTTGACCACTAAAAATTCTCATTAGCTCCAGAACACTTTATAATCCTTAATGAACCTGGAATTCTTTTTAAAAAGTTTATAGTTCAAGATTTCTTGTTTTTAAGTCATTTTAACATGTTTTCGGGTCCCGAAAGTGACCAAAATGGGCCCTAAACACATTATGCCTTTTGTTCCAGAGGTAAAACCATGTTATGAAACTTAATATGCACTAAATCTTACTGACATAACAGTCCCAACACGTTGCCTAAAGGTTCTACACATACAAAGGTTTCAAGAGGTAAAAATAAGCCATAACCGACCATTACACATGTGTGATTCTTGGTAACTTAAGTTTATTCATTGCCAAAACTTCGTCTAACTTAAAAATCAGATTATTGGGGTGTCTTAAAAGTCATTTTGAGCAGGTTACACATTTTGTTTTGAAGGGTTACAAGATACACAAGTTTGATAGTGCCAAAAACACCAAAATAGGGTTTTCAAGGGGTAAATCGGGTTCTACCCCTTAGATTGACCATTATATCATGTGATATACCTTCAAGAACGTTGGGAACTCTTCAAGAACAAGGTGGGGTGAGAGGTTTCTGTTACAACAAGAAAAATTAAGGTTTTTAGGTGAAAAAATGAAGAAAACATGAGAAATGTCCCAAAACCGAACATAGTGAGCTTACACTTGATGTATCTCACGGTTTAGAAGGTGTGGATGGTCGTGAATGGCTGAAATATCCTTGGATGAGGCTGGAGAATCTCGAACAAAAGCTGGAACCTCAAGTATTGCACGTTCCAAGCCTCAAAACATCACAAAAATTCACCTTTCTTGCGGTATGCTGCTGGCCGATGGTTGTATGCTTGTAGTTTGCGATTTTGGAGCTTAGAATGAGAGGATTAGAGAGTGTTTGATAGAGAGGAGGTGTGTGTTCAGCTGGTGAATTCGAAAATGAGAGAGAGAAGAGGAGTGTCTTGCAATTGCATGTAAAGTGTATGGGTGATAGGAAGGTGGTGTGTAGTAGAGGACAAAGGTGGTGATTGGTGGCAAGGGGGGCGGCCGATTCTTGGCCTTTAGTGAGGCATTTTGATTAAATTTTTATTGTGGAAATAATATTATGGGGTATTAATTTGAAGTGTAGTGTAGTATTTAAAATTGTTAGTTAGTATATTGTCTTATGCATGATAATGCATGCTAGAACCGAAACTCCAAGTGTGTGGGTGTGTACACATATTTTTAATTGATTCAATTGATATTCTTAATTCTAGCTAGGGTGACTAATTGATATTCCCGGGCACGAATTTTCTAAAAAGGTAGAAACCTAAATTGGTTAAAAATCAAAAGTAAAGATCACATGAAATCATAATTTACATCAAATAGCAAGAATTGATTCCAATTTCATAGTAGGGTTGTATAGTTTCAATTATTAGCACTCATAGCATGGATAATGATGCAAGTAATCTAGGGTTAGGGTAACAACCTGGAGGTCGGTTGTCACAAAGCTTGTTCATATTCTTGAAATTTGAATGTCCGAGACGTCTATGCCAAAGCTGGCTTTCATCATTTGATGCCTTAGCAATTAGGCATGTTGTTTCAGTTGAAGGATCAACTTGAGACATATCCAGCTTGTATGCATCTCTATCTCTTTCAGCTGTAACAATCACCCAATCTTTGCTTATCTTAAAACCTGGCTTCAAAACATAACAGAATGAATCATCAAATAGAACAGAGTATGATTTATCACATATTTGAGATATACTTAAGAGAGTAAAGTTCAACTGTGAACAAAAGTTGACTTTATCAAAGCTTATTATCCCATTTGATACTGTTCCTTCTCCGGTTTTTTCCTCCAGCATCACCACCAAAGGCGACGTGTGTTCCATCTTTTAACTTAAAATCTTGTAACAAGGCAAGATTGCCTGTCATATGCTGGCTACACCCACTATCCACATACCATGTATTGAGTGGTCTTTTTGGGCGTACCTGCACAACAAGAAAATTAAGTTGAGATATCTACCCAAGCCGAGATGGTCTTGGGTTTTCCAATTTTATCAACAATTGTAAATTGTTTGTAATGAAGATTATTCAAATCAGGTTTATTCTTGATGAATTTACCAATTTTATTTTGGAAATTGTTTTGAAAACTGTTTGATTTATTTTTGATAACATTCATATCATTTAATTGATCAACTTTTGAAATGTATTGATGACTAATATTTTTATTAGTCATTCTTACAGATCTTGGTATGAATTGTTCTTGCACATTTTGTTTAGATCTCACATAATTGTTCTTTTGAAAAGATCTCAAACCTGAAGAAGGTTGATTAGTGAATTTTTGAAATCCATCAGTTTGATTTCTCAAATATTGAGGATTAACATAACCTTTGCTCATGTTTGATTTTGTAAATCCTCTAGTAAGAGATCTATCTCTAAAAAACAATTTGCAGTATTGTGAGTCTTTTCATCACAATAAGTACAATATTTGTTAAAATAACAATCTGTTGTGGAATGGTTTCTCATGTCACATATGTGACAGTACTTGTTGAAATAGCACTCAGCAGTATTGTGATTTCTCATGTCAAAATTTCACAGTACTTTTGTGGAGTTAAAAACAACTTTTTGTTAACTTTTGACATTGACACAATGTTTGATTTTGGTGTCAAATAGTTAATCTTTTGTCTTTCATTTTTCACAGTTTGATTTTGTGCCAAATTATTTTGCATTTGTTTAACATGAACTTCTTTCTTGAATGCATTAGGAACAAATCTTTTTGCTACAGCGGAAGTCTTAGAATCTGAACTTGATTTCAGATCAGAGTGAGATTTGTTCATAATATTTACTTTGTTGTTTTGAAGAGAACTCATATTTAACAAACCAGCTGACACAAATTTTATCAGTTTAAGTTTTGTTGCTTGATTTGTTGCTTTGATCAAATTTTCTGAACTTTTGTTTTGTTCAGATGTTGTTTTTGATGATTTCTTTCTTCTTCTTTGATTCTTTGATTCTTTGATTTAAAAGAACTTGGTTTACTTTCAGATTGAACATCGTCAGAAGAAGATTCCTTTTCAGATTGAACTTGTTTCAGATTAATAGTGTTTGAATCTTCTGATGTTCCTACCTATTGTTTTGTTTTGTTTTGTTTTGGTTCATAAGATTTTATCTTGATTGGATGGCCATTTTTAATCTTTTCTTGATCATTTTCAACAAACACTTGTACATTTTTCTTTTCTTCTTCTGAATTCATGTTTTTGATCTGAAAAGCTTTAAGTTTAGCTATATTCTCAGGAAAATGATCATGTGTATTGAAGTTCTCTGGTAGAGTGTTTGTAATAGATTCAGGCATAGGTTCATGAGTGAAACCTAACCCTGCTTTTTGTTTATCTTTTCTTTCACTTACCAGTTTTTCTACAATCATTTTTGAACTTTTTACTTTAGCAAGATCCATTTGAGTAGCAGCATGTGCTATCTTCTCCTGTTCAAGAGTTTTGGTCATCTCTTCCAATTGTTTAGAAACAATTTCTAAATCTTTTATAGTTTTGTTCCATGAAGTTTGAAGAGAGATAATCTTTTGATCTGTTGTTTTATGATCAAAATTTAGTTTGCTATGCATAGGCTCTTGTTGTTTTAGCTTCTCACAGATTTTGAATGAGTAGTTTCTATAGTATTCAACATGTTCATAGCATGATTTAGTGTAGAGTTTTTCTCTCACTTCAGATGGGATTTCAGGACATTTTGGAGATATGGTTTCAGATTTTGAAGATGAAGTGTAAACCTTTGGTTGATCAGACTGTGCCATTAGAGCTACTTCATCTGTATCCTCCTTAGGATCAGACTTGTCACTCCAATCATAGTCATCTTCTTCATTCTCACTTTCCACCTTTGGATCATTGTTTTCTGACCAATCTTCTCCCTGGATTTCTGCAACAAGAGATAAACTTGATGTTAAATCATTAGTAAACTAATCTGCATATGCACTCCAATCATAACCATCTTTAATGCTGACTACTAAAGCTTTCTTGGTTTCATCAGATGATTTTGTTTCATCTTTAAGCTCAGGCATAGGAAGACTTTGATAAGGCTTTTGAAAAGTCTTCTGAGCTGGTTGAAACCTTTGATTGTTAGAACTTGATTGAGCATTTCTTCCATTATTCCTTGGAGCTTTACATTCTCTGGAGAAGTGTCCATAATTGTTACAGTTAAAACATCTAGATTTTGACTTATCAAACCCAACAGTCTTGTTAGCACTTGGCTCCTGTTGACATATGAATGTTTTTGTGTCCTGTAGGCAATCATCACCATCTGCCAGTTTAAGTCCATCTCTTCAACATGTTCAGGATCCATCTCAAACAAATCCTACAAAACAAAATCTAATTGAGTTAAATGGCTACCTTGATATGCTTGAAAACTAGCCATAATGCAGTGAATGTAGTTTTAGACTCTTCATCCTGTAATAAGATGTTTATCACATCTTTAACTTTTCTAGATTTAGCAGAGTTAGATGAAGAAGTCTCTGTTTGAACATTAGATGTTTGAGACTGAGATTTAGGAGGAGATTGAGAATGAGACTGATTTGTATAAGCAGGAGCACTGGTAAATGATGAGTCAGTGAAAAATCTTGCTCCAACAAACAAATCTCCATCTTCTTCTGTACTTTTCTCACTTTTTGCCATGAATGCATTCTCAATAGTCGTTGCAGGAGAAGCAACAAACTGATACTAAGACATTGATGCTGCTCTATCATTGTTCCTTGAGCTTTCATCAATCTCTACTGACTCTATCTTGGCAATAAGTAGATCTAGATCCATAGGGAACTTCTCAGTATGCTTTAGTAAGGTTACTGTTTGTTTTCATGATGAGGGTAAAGCATTGAGTAGTCTAAGATTTAGATCTTCAAGATCAGGCTTAATACCAGCTGTTGACATCTCAGTTGTAAGTTGAACAAATCTGTTCATCATCTGATTTATGGTTTCTCCAGACAAATGTTGAAACAATTCTAATTGTCTTTTCAACTTTTGTTTCTTGAGATTTTGAATCTCCTTGCCTCCTTCACAAATGGTCTTTAAGGCTTTATATAAGGTGTATCCAGTTTGATATGCATCAAGCCTTGCAAGAACTTCCAAAGGTAGTCCTTTACACATCAAGGAATATGCTTTGATATCATTCTTTACTCTTTTCAAATCATCTCCTTGAAGACCATCTTCAGGATAGGGTTCTGGAGAATCTTTAGTATAAACAAACCCTCTATCAGGCCCATCAGTGATTATAGGAATTGTATGGTCCTTTTTCTATATATTTCCAAAGATCAGTGTCAATGGAATTAAAATGTTGTTTTAGCCTAAGAGACCAATTTTTGAAATCAGCTCTATTTTAAGTTTTGGAACTCTATTTTCAGAATCTTCTGATTTCACCATTCTTATATTTTTGTTGTTTTTCTTAGATTTTGAATTAAGAAAATAAATGAAAAAGTTTTTGAAAAATTTTCTTTTTAAAAAAAATTCTAAGTGTCAAAGGTGATACGCCTGAACAGTGATTATACTCCCAAACAGTTGATGCGCCTGAGTTGAGAAACGTCTAAGGGAATGCCTTAGAAAATTTTTCAAAACGCTCATGTTGATGCGACCAAACAAAATTAAAACGCCTGAACAGTTGACATGCGCCTAAACAGTTGTCAAACGTCTAAACAGTTATAATATGTCTCAACAAAGATGATGCGTCTGGCCTTTTTCTCTTCAACAATAGTCAAACGTCTGAACTAAAAACGTCCACACAGTGTTAAAGCGACTAAACAGTAGTCAAACGCCTAACACTTAGACGAATTTTTCAGCCAATCTCAACTCATGCGCCACATTCATCATGTTCATATTAATGTAACTAACTCAAATCTTCTGAAATTCTTCAAATGTTGATGAATTGGATTGAAACTTTCCAATTAAGCATGTTTTATATTGATAATCATTCTTCTAACATCCATTTCTTTCAATATCAACAACAAATCAATCTATTTTAAGATTTTCAGTTCGAAAAATAGTAACCTTTTTCGAACACAAATTCAACAAATTAACTTGAATTTGATGAATTTAACTGCTAATTGTGATTCAAATCATGCTTCTGATGATGAAACACATCTGAAATTCACAAATTTTCAATTGAATTGTCTATCAATCACAGATTCAGTGAAATTTTTGGGTTTGACAAACTTCAAAAATCACTCACTAACAGCTTACCAACAACTCTGATACCATTTGATAGGATCAAATGTACCAATCTGTGATGATGTATGAACACAATTCATTGAAATACAAACAAAGTAATCAAATCAAGCAAGATATCAACAAAATTTATGGTTTCATTAATATCAAGCAAAGACAAATTACAAAGTATGTAAGCAGTTTTGTATTCAACTCGTTACCTACTACCTGTAAGTCTAAGCTATTTATAATGAAACAAAAAGGAACTAACAAATTACAAAACTAGTCCCTATACTATTACAAAGTATTAAAAAGACATCTAAAGACAACATGTTAATCTTTCTAGAGCACTAACAAGAAACGACTGATAAAGTCTATAATTCGCAAGAACCTTGAGGTGGCAAGAAGTCGACAAAAGAGCTATGCCGATAAGCGACGTAAGCCATTGGAATTCCAAGTTGGGGACATGGTTCTTCTTAAGGTCTCACCGTGGAAAGGTGTTGTTCGCTTTGGAAAGAAGAGTAAACTAGCTCCAAGATTTGTGGGACCTTTTGTGTGTTCCCGATATGAACGGAACAATGAGCATGGATCTTAGGATTCATATTGATAAAGACAAGACTTGAATGATTAGATGCTAAAATATAATAATGATGAACATGATGAAAAACACAAACTTGTTTAATGATTGATGTTTATTGATATGTTGTTGAAATCATCATCCATGAAGAATGATGATATGATGTTGTTGGTGATGGAACTAATTCACCCTAACAAGTGGTGAATTATTCACCCTATACAAGGATGACATATGTTACAATATATACTAATCTAGAGATTACAATAATTACAAAATAAACCCTAGACTAATATTTTGTTGCTATTGTTCTTCAAAACTTTAACTTCAACAAACTTGAAATCTTCAATTTCTTCCAAGGTTAGAATTCCCAACAATACTCCCCCTAAATTGTAGATTTCCAAAGTGAGTTGAAGTTTGATCTTGTTTTGTTGAATAGATGTCCAAAGTCAAGAATGTTGTTGTTGATGCGGAAGCGAAATCTTCAAAACTTTGAACGCCCAATTTTGTTTTGATGTTGGAGGCCCAATTAAATTAAATCCAACACACCTTTTCTTGTTTTATGTAGAAGCCCAAATAAGTAAATCCGAGCCCACCTTTTCTTGTTTTTATGTTTGTGGCCCAAACAATTAAATCGAGTCCACCTTTTCTTGTTTAAATGACAAGCCCACGAAACAAACTCAAAGTTGTTCCCAAGCCCATTTGCAACACTAGGTTGAAAACCCTTGTTTATCCAAGAAACCCTAATTAGGGCAGCCCTAATTAGACATCCCTAATCACAAAAACGGCAGCCTTAACCAAGTGAGCTGCTCACGACAGCCTTCAAGTTTCGGCAGCCTCTTTGGTTGCATCTTTGATGCACAAGTGCAGCTTTCTTTCGATTGCCAAGGACCCGTATTGATTATATTGCAGCCCTAAAGTGACAACCCTAATTGGGCAGCCCCTTTAGTCGCATGATACACAAGTAGCAGCCGATTTTGGCAGCCACTTTGGGGCGACACAAAGCTGCCGATTTTTGGCAGCCACGTATTGATCGATTCATATATTGTTGAGATGATTGTTGAGTTAGATGAACCGCAAATATTGATGTTGATTTCGCAGCCATACACACCCATTGTTGATTTGATTTAATCAATGATTTTAGCAACCGTACCATGAAAACTCATCACAATCAATATGAATCCACAACTCTTGCTCTAATACCACCTGTGAATCCAAGGATCGTCAACAGGAATTATCAGTGTTGGTTGATGGCAAGTCAACGTTTGCGGAATCAACGTTGATTTAGTTTAATTGTTTTAAATCACTTTAATTATCAATAAATGATCAAGAACACACGTAACAAAACACAATTAATGATTAATCAGTATTTCATTAGAACATGTTAATGATTACAAATATAATAAATGAATGATATTAAAGTATGCTATGATGTGATGGCTGCTAGGGTTTGATTGAGAGACTTTAAAGTGATTGTCGTATTGCTTATTGATGTTGTCGATCAATCAATCGTCTAACACAATCGTCCTTGAATCGAAACCTAGGATCCATATATATAGACAGAGATGTTTCAGTTATAGGAAACACCAGATCTCTTGGGATTTGATTTGTTTCAGTTAAGGAATCATCGGATTTCTCGGGATTCGCATAACTGCCTTGTTGACTTGTTGACTTGTAACACTTGTAAAACTTGTATTATACAAGTGTTTGGACTCCGTAGGAACATTGTCTTCAGTAGGAATTTGTTCTTCCGTAGATGATTTGTTCTTCCGAAGGAGTCTTGTTCTTCCGAAGGAAACTTGTTCTTCCGAAGGAAACTTCTTTTCTGGTTGTTCATCCGCAGAAGATCTTCGGATGTAAAATTACTTGTAAGAAATATATCTACGGAAGAACAAAAATGTTCATTCGTAGATGTTTCTTACACTTGGTCAATTTCATAAGTTGACCAAGTATAATGTTTGTACCAGCAACCATACATAAATCAACACACACATAAATGGGTTAACCTATATATTTAATGCATACACAATAATGAATTACAAATATTCATTACAGATATTAATTCAAGTACTAAACCTATACATAATGAACTAGATCTACTGATCCTTGACCTAACAATACTCCCCCTTAGGCTTAGATACTTGCAATCAGTTCTTCAAAACTGAAAGTTCCTTGACTCTGGCAATGATTTTCTTGTAGAAGTAAGACACAGCAGTCTTCTGATCATCATACTTGTAGTTGATCTTCATCTTGCTGAACTTCTTTAGAGTTTCAAAGCTGATCCCTAGAATATCTTCCTCAGTAGTGAGTGTGTCTAACACATTGTTGTTATTCATCACTTCTAGCTCATCTTGCTCTGAGATTCTGAGTTCTGTTACTTCATCAAAAGTTGTTCCCTTTAGCAGTCCAGCATTGAATCTTCTTCTTTTGTAGGCTTTGGCATGTAGTTTGTCAATCACTTGTATCACATGGACATGTAGGAACAAATCATTTTGGGCTTTTTCATCAGCCAGCTTGGGAAAGAATTTGTCATTAAGGTACGAGGTGTAGCTGGGATGAAGTAATTTGATTTCCACAGGATCAAAGATCATGATCCTGTCAGCTTTCTTGTTTTCAACATTTCTTAACAAGACCAACTCCTTTGTCTTCTCAACATAACCCCATTCAGTGATAGGGTATGTGAATTGAGTCCTTTCAATGCATTTGATTGCTGCTTTGTTTCTACTTTTGTAGCCAACCCTCTTTAAGAATTCATCATCTAAATGTTCTGAGGCATTAGACTTGTATCTTTTAAGCCCTTTGATTCTCTTCTAATGCTCTATATCTTCTCTTTTAGCTTCTATCAGGACATCATCTTTAATTTAGTCTTCAGCTTTCCCACTAGAGTTGAGAAGTCTCTTCCTCTAGGGTGAATTGGATAATTGCTGATGATCAGACTTTGAAGATCTTTGATGTCATTCTCTGGTAGACTCACCACTGAGAGTACATCATGGAAGTATTCAACTCTTCCAGATGTTCTTTTAATAATGGCACAATCCCAGTCTGGATCATATTTCCAGGCCATGATCCTGTTTTCTTCCACAGAACTGGGAGTTGTGAGGTGGTCTATCAGTTGTATCAGTGTGGACTTCTGCTCAGTTATCTCCCTCACTGTAGTCCCAAGTGGCCATACTTTGCCAGGTATTACTTCTCTTGGCTCTCTAATCAATTTGTCCTTCCCTTTGTGCTGATCTTTAGATTCAACTGTTATAGGTTCAGCAGGAAGTTTGCTTTGTTCTACATAAGATGGATGTGGAGCTTCAGTTCTGAATTTTACACCAGTATCCAGCTCAACTTTCATCACATGCTCCATCATCCTTCTAAGTTCTCCAACTGATCTTCCTTTAAGCTCATATGGTTTGTAATTATGGTCTTGTAACCAGCAAGTCATGTTGTATTTGCTCAGCTTAGCTGTGTCACAATGTCCCAACTCCTTCTTTGTCTTCTGAATGGATTGAAAGGTGCTGAAAGCTTCATAGTCACAATTTGAAATCATAAAGCATGCAAGCTCAAATTCTTTCAACAGATTCTTCATCTCAGTCATGTTTAGTCTCTCAACCATGTCATAAGGGAAACCATGGTTTATAAGTGTCATGAACATGGTTGATTCAGGCCTCTCTTCTAATATGTCTTTTGTAGTTAGAAGATCATCAGCCTTTGAGACTTCTTGTTCTGGTGGAGAGTCTTCATTGATCAGCTCTTTCCATTCTTCATCACTATCATCATCCTGGTGAGAGATAGACTTCACAGTAGATAAATCTACTGAAGGTGTGTGTTCAGGAGATGTGAGCTTTTGTTTCTTGGAAGTACTTTCATCAACAGTCATCTTCTTCTCTGTAGTACCAAGATACTTTCTCTTTCTTGAGTACAGAATCAGCTCTTTTGATGCTTTAGTAGATTGTTTTGTTTGAGCAGTTGAAGCATTAGATTCTAATGTACAGATCTTCATTTTCAGCTGCTCAATCTCTTCTTCTTTTCTTTTTATCACATTTGACTGAGCAGTCATAGTGCTATTTGCTTGTTCAAACTTCATCATCATCCTTTCCTTTTCATCCTTTTCAGTTGCTGCTGACTCTTTAAGCTCAGCTTCCTTATCAAGTAAAGCATCAATGACTTCCTTATCGCTTTGAGCATCTTCTCTCAGTCTTTTTATTCTAGCTTGTTGCCTCATCAACTCTTCATCCTTTTCTCTTATCATTCCCTTCAGCTCCTGTATTCTTTGCTTTCTTTTGTTTGATTTCAGCACTAGCTTGTTATACTCAGCAACCAGATAACTCTTGCTGACAGGGATATCATTATCACTTAGATCATCTTCATTGTAGGCAATAATATCAACATAGTCTGCTTCTTCTTCTTCTTCCTGATGTTGACCATTAATCTCATCATCTTTACCTTCTTCCGGATCAACACTTGCTGAGCTTGAACTGGGTTCAATGGCTTGATCTACAAGTTCTTGATGAGGTTGTTGTTGTTGATGATCAGTCACTGGAGATACTTGTTCAGTTTCATTTGAGAGTACAGGGGATTCAGTTTTGGATAATGACAGTTTAACTGTACTTGCTTGTGTGACTAACTCTGTCTCCCCAGTGTAAATACTCTCAGTGGCTGAATTTTCAGGATTTGGAGGTTGTTGATAAAGTTGCATTTGAAGCTGATTTGGTGATTGGGGTTGAATGGGAGAGATTGGTTCTGTATTTTGGCTGGCTGGAGATTGTGGTTGGGGTGTTTGTTGTTGATTTGGTGATTGATGGTGGATAGGTGGGATTGGTTCTGTGTTTTGGCTGGCTGGAGATTGTGGTTGGGGTGTTTGTTGTTGATTTGGTGATTGATGGTGGATAGGTGGGATTGGTTCTGTGTTTTGGCTGGGTGGAGATTGCTGATGTATGGGTGATGTATCTGGTGAGTGAGTGTCTTGAACAGAGTTGGTTGGAGAGTTCTCTTGTTCATCTTCCCACACAAGCTCTCGAGGAATGTTGGCAGTAGCATCAACCACATGTGCAAACATGTTCATGTCACCTCCTTCATATTTCCCAGAAATTTTGTTCAGCACAGATCTGCCAAGGTGTGCTTGAATAAACACACCACCCTCCACAGAAGTTCCAGGCAAATCCGCATTAATGATTAGTTGAATAAACCTTGGAACATATACATCTTATCAACCTTCTGTACTTTAATGTAATCACATAGACAGTTGAAGGTGTACTTTGAGTAATTGTATGTTCTTCCCTCAAAAATACCAATGATACCAGAGGATATATGTCTTGAAAATCTATCAAGCCCAGATTTTCTGTTTGAAATGCACTTCAGATAAGTGTGACACAGAAATCTGTATGGCTTACAGAGTCTTCCCTTCTTGATTTCTCCCTTTTCAAAATCACCATCATATCCCATTAGGAGAAAAACCTTTTCTATGTATTCATTGTCGAACACATCAGGGTGTCCGGCTTCAACATCTCCCAGTTCAAGAACCCTTCTTATTGTTTGTTCATCAATTCTCAGTCTTCGATTTTTAACTTCAGCAACAATACCTTCACCATCTTCTTCTACATATGCAGAGTTCCAGAAATCAAGAATATGTGATCGATAAATCACAGGCTCTGCTGATAGGGCATAGAACAGCCTTGATCTTCTTAGATATCTGATAATTTATTGACAACCTTCTGAAACAGGATCGTCAGGGTTTAAGAAGGCACACACATTGTGTTCTCTCGCAAATCAATTATCCATCTGTTCATAAGAAAAAGACTTCGTTAAAATCACATTATTGATATGAGAATACGAACAGTTGTGAGATAAAACAAGAATCAAATGGTTCATTCTTGAATATTACGACAGGTTTTACCTTAACAACAGCGGATTAAGAACACAGATATATGTTTGTTTAAGGTTTTGATTTGGTAAATTTTGAATGCTGAGGAAGTGGGATGTTGAGTGAGTTTTTCTAGGTCTGAAAAGTGAGCTGAAAAAGCGAATAGTGAATTTGACAAGTCAAACCACATTATTTATACTCTCAGACACATTAATTTTATCTCATTTATTAAGTGGGACCCTCAATGTATTCTTCCGCAGAATTAATTTATCTCATTTATTAAGTGGGATCCTCAATGTATTCTTCCGCAGAACATCTACGGATCAACAACATCTGCTGATGATGTGAAATTGTAACATTAAATTACATTTGTTGATCTTTATTCATCCGTAGTTTACCAATCTACGGATAAACTTTTAAGAATGATTTCCACATTGTAGCTTCTGCTGATGCTTAAAGTAGCACAATGCAGAGAAATATTGTTGTATGTGTGGCCCAACTCCATTGGTTAAAACCATTTATTGCTTTAGGACCTTGTTGGCTTTGTATACATGGCAATTTAGTACAAGAAAGTTTAAAATGATTTTTACTAAAATTTTCATGTATCCAGAAGCTAAGATGATGCTCAGATTCCAATTCCTTCAAATTGATAATGATATAGACATTGCTGGTGCTGATTGAGACATTTTTTTATGTATTCTACTCCCCCTAAATTTGTGATTAATGGTGAACTTAAGCATTTATCATAAATTTCTTTAAGAGGAATAACATGATTTTTAATTGTATGATAATGAGCAGATATATATACACATATGATGGGATCATACTATAATACTAAGCCTCTTCCTGATGAGTTATTTTGTTAATTTGATACCTGAACAAGTTCTGATTGCAAGTATATTGTCCACATAAATCCATACAAGAGCTCATGTATCAACTAGGCATGTTGTTTATCATGTTTTCATATTGATTTGGAAATAACTGTTATGGGCTTCACATTCAATTCACAAAGGTTTAGTCCTCCCTTTGCAAGTCAAATCATCACTTTTTCACACTTAAGACTATGTACTTTAAGTTATAAGATCTATCTTGAGATGCATTTGACATCTCATTGATGCATTGATGTAAAAGCTCAAGATAATATACAGTTGATCACATAGGATTCTTTTGAGAACTTTAGATATGATCATCATCAGGTCACTAGGTCTTTACTCACGTAAAACAGCGGTGCCTTTAACCCAGGTCTTTGTTCACACAAAACAGAGGGATGATGAGGATCATGATCTTTTCACCTTTTGCAACTGATATTCAGTATGGTGATCATACACCCAGGTCATTGTTCACATAAAACAGAGGGAGTATGATTTGCAAAGATAGATATTATAAAGTGTTTTACATAGTGTGTTTAGATGAGTGATTTGGTCACATTAGAATAAGACTCACTTTGTATTCTCAAAATGAAGTTTCCCACAAACAATCATTTTAGCATTATGTTTGGCATGCACTCAGTTTAGTTTCCACTCTAGATGAATCTACTCACATATCAAGAAACTTGCTGAGATTTATTGTTATTTATTTATTCAGGAATAGGCAAAGTTATAGTGTACTATCATTTCCCATACATATGTCATGCTGATGCATCATTACACACAATATTTTGTTTGTTTAAACTTGATTAATCTAAGTTAATCATGCCTAGAGATTCAATTAGAAAATTAAATCTGACTAAATCAAAGGCTTTAGTGAATAAATCAGCAAGCTGATTGGATGTATCCACTTTGGCCAACTTAATCAACCCCTTTTCTGAGCAATCTCTCAGAAAATGATATCTTATCTCAATATGTTTTGTTTTACTATGTTGCACAGGATTAGCAGCAGAATTGTCTATATAGATTGAAGTTTGAAGAAAGTTGTAACCATAGTCAAGCAATTGGTTTTGCAACCTAAGAGCTTGAGAGCAACCAGCTGAAGCAGCAATGTACTCAGCCTCAGCTGTGGTTACAGAAACATTGGTTTGTTTCTTGCACTGCCATGAACTAGCCTTGGTCCAATGAATTGGCATCCACCGGTTGTTGATTTTCTGTTACTGTTACATCCACCATAGTCACTATATGAGTATGAGTAGAGTGTAAAGTCTCCATCCTTTGGATACCAAAGACCAAGTCCTGGTTTTCCCTTGAGGTATCTTAAAATTCTTTTTACAGCATTGAGATGTGACTCCGTGGGATCAAATTGGTACCTAGCACATACACACACAGCAAACATAATATCAGGTCTACTGGCAGTTAAATACATAAGTGAACCTATCATTGATCTATATAATTTTTGATCAATAGATTTTCCAGAGGGATCAAGAGCAATCTTATCAATTGTTGATGCTGGTGTTTTGCATGAGGATACTTCAGCAAGATTGTATTTCTTCAGAATTTGATGTATGTATTTCTCTTGGTTAATGAATATCCCATCTGATTTTTGATGAACTTGAAGGCCAAGGAAGAAGGTTAATTCACCCATTGAGCTCATCTGAAATTCAGATTTCATCAGCTCTTCAAAATTCACACACAATCTCTTATTAGTTGAACCAAATATAATGTCATCCACATATACTTGAACTACTAAGAGATCCTGATGTTCTTGTTTGAGAAATAGTGTCTGATCAATAGTTCCTCTTTTGTAGCCATGCTTGAGTAAGAAAGATGATAATGTTTCATACTATTTTCTTGGTGCTTGATGAAGACCATACAAGGCTTTATCTAGTTTGATTACCCTATGACGATAATGAGGATCTTCAAAACCGGGGGGTTGTGACACATAAACTTCCTCATCAATCTTCCCATATAAGAATGCACACTTGACATCCATCTGATACACAGTAAACTTCTTATATGATGCATAAGCCAAAAACACTCTTATGGCCTCAATTCTTGCAACAGGTGCAAAAACTTCATCATAGTCTATTCCTTCTTCTTGAGTGTATCCTTGTGCAATCAACCTTGCTTTGTTTCGTACAATAATCCCTCTATCATCTAGTTTGTTTTTGTATAGCCATCTTGTTCCAATAGGATGTTGACCTTCAGGCAAATCAACAAGAGACCACACTTTTTGCTTTCTGAACTGTTGAAGCTCTTCTTGCATAGCTTCAATCCAGCTATTGTCTTTTAAAGCAGCTGTGATGTTTGGAGGCACAACTTGAGAAAGAAAACAGTTGAAAAGACAAAGGTTGGCTATACTACTTTGGCTCCTTGTAGTTCTCTTTTCAGGATTTTCAATGATGTTGTCAAGTAAATGAGTCTTATGGATTCTCATTGAAGGAGTTGATTCAACTGGAATAGACGATTCTAGGTTAGTCATTTCCATTCCCTCAGACTGATTCAGCTCAGGTTAAGAATTTAAGAAATAGTCAAATTTTTCAACGGGAGTTGAATGATCATGAGAGTCTGTTGTTTGGGCTACAGAAGTATCTCCAGTTGTGTTTTGCTCTTCCGCAGGAACTTCATCGGAAGCATTTTGCTCTTCCGTACGAACTTCTCCGGATGCATTTTGGTCTTCCGTAGGAACTTCTCCGGATGCATTTTGGTCTTCCATAGGAACTTCTCCGGATGCATTTTGGTCTTCCGTAGGAACTTCGGATGCATTTTGGTCTTCCGTAGGAACTTCTCCGGATGCATTTTGGTCATTTCCACATGTAGTATCTGCTTCTACTGAAATGTTTTCATCCGAAGATGGACGTATCCTTGGAGGATCAGCAGACAAGGTTACTTCAGTCATAAGAGGTGGAACACATGGATAACATACTTCATCAGATCCTGTATTGTTCAAATGATCATAGTTAAATGATTTGGATAAAGCATCTATGTCAAATAACCATGATGAACCTTTAACTGACTTTGTAAATACAATTTCATCAAAAGATACATTAGGAGTCTCTTCCACAATGTTATGTTTTGGAATATACACTCTATATGATTTTGATGTTGAAGAGTATCCAACAAAGAAACCATCATATGCTTTTTCTGAAAATTTTCCCAATGACTCTTTTATGTTCAAAACAGTTACATGACATTCAAAGACTCTAAGATATCCTATGTATGGTTTTCTTTAAAATAGGAGCTCATAAGGAGTTTTGTTATGTTCTTTGACAATTAATGTATTGTTTTGAACATTGCATGCAGTATTCACAGCCTCAGCCCAAAAAGTGATAGGTAGTTGTGAATCAGCCAGCATGGTTCTTGCTGCTTCAATGAGAGTTCTGTTTCTTCTTTCAGCAACTCCATTTTGTTATGGAGTCCTTGGTGCACTGAATTGTCTTGCAATACCTTTGCTCCTGCAAAAGGAATCTAGTTCAAAATTGACAAATTCAGTACCATTGTCACTCCTAAAGATTTTAACTTTTGTATCAAGTTGATTCTCAATCTTGATCACAAAGTCCATTAATGTTTCTGATGTTTCACTTTTTTGTTTTAAGAAAAAGACCCATGTGAATCTTGTGAAATCATCAACTATCACCGAACAATATTGCCTTTTTCCAATGCTCATTACATTGGTAGGACCAAACAGATCCATGTGAAACAATTTGAGTGGTGTAGTATTAGTATTGATAGTTTTGGATTTATGTGACACTCTATGTTGTTATCCTTTGTAACAAAAAGAATAGTGAGATGAGCAATGAAACTCTTTATTTGGCAATCCAATGACCAGGTCATTTTTCACCAATTTATTCATGTTCTTCATGTTAGAATGTACAAGCCTTCTATGCCATAATTGAGACAAATCTTCTGAGAGTTTAGATATAAGGCATGTTTCATGTTTTGTGAGTGAAGTGTTGTTCATATCCAAAACATAAGTGTTTCCTTTTCTTGCTGCTTTGAGGAGGATCCAATCTTCTGGAACAATAAATCCTGGCTTAAGAATATAACAATTAGTATCATCAAACAATGTAGTATAATTTTGATCACAAATTTGAGACACACTAAGTAGATTATATTGTAAATTTTTACAGTAATTTACTTTATCAAATTTGAGTAAACCATTTGTTATCATCCCTTCACCAATAATTTTACCTCCCATTTTATCCCCACCAAATGCCACATAAGAAGCTTTTTTATGTTTGAAATCATGGAGAAGAGAACAGTTTCCTGTCATATGCCTGGAACAACCACTGTCAACATACCACTTGTTATCAGCTCTCCAATATTGTTCCTGCATTCAGAAAAGAAAATCAGTTAGAAGTGACAACCCAAGTCTTAGTGATCTTGGGTTTGCCAATAGGGTCTAAAACAGTTACTCCTTCATGAATAATTTTTTAAGGATCAGTTTTAGATTTGATTGATTCATTCTGATTTGATTTTGATGAGAATGATTCTGCTGAATGGGATGTTGATGAAGTAGATTCTTGTTTCTCAATTTCTGCTTGACTCAAATCAACTTCATTTGTTTGAGTCTTTTGTTTTGATAATGAACCTTTAAATGTCTCACTATCTTTTGTTTTTTAAAGAGGTATTTGAATACCCTTTTCAAATTTATCAAAAAATGAATCATCATCCTTTGATTCCTTATCTGTCAAATCTACCCTTTTGTGGGGTGTTTTTGACTGCTGGAAAGTTGGTCTTTTCTTCAATGTATGAGTACTTGATGATGTTTTGTTAAGGAAGTGGTCAGATGCTCAACTTGGGCTTTTAGGCTATAATTTTTAGAAACAAACTTTTCTAAATCCTTTTGCAAAGAGTTAATTTTTATTTGATACAATTTATGTTCTCTAACATGGGATTCATTCAAAATCATTGTTTCTTTTACTTTGTCAGCCAACTGTTGAGCATGGACTCTATATCGTTCAACTTCCTCAACACATGTTGATGAACACAATCTTTCTTTTACCTCTCTTGCCATTGGTGGAACTGTTTGATCCATATGAGCCATCAATGCTTGATTCTCTTCCAAAACTTCCTTTTCATACACACTCCAGTCACACGTTCCATCTTGAAGTATGATCAGCCCTGACTCCTTTGAGTTGCTAGGTCCAGCTGATTCTTTGGTGGCTGGTGGGGATGCATTGATCAGTTGAGATTGTTTGTGCAGAGGTCTTTGAGAAGTTGATTGTTGATGAGCTTGAATCTGATGTTGCTGATGCTGCTGATGTTGTCTCATCTATGGATATGACTGTTGATTGCATTCTCTTGAGAAATGTCCATAGAGATTGCATTTGTACCATCTTACTTTTGATTTGTCAACGCCAATCTTTGATGTTTTGCTTGCTGAAGCCAAGTTCTTATTTCTCCAGAGATATTGCTTTGCTCTATTAGCAATCATGGCCATCTGCCATTGTAGATCCATTTCTTCCACTACATCAGGAGGCAGTTCTTCTAAGTCTTGTTGGCAGATATTTGCTGAAGTTAGAGAGCTTCCCAGATATGCTTGAAAACTTGAACTAAATGCTACAAAGGCTGCTCTTTGTTCTTCAGAGTCCAATATCACAGTTATTGGTTCTGACTGATTGGCTGAATGTGAAGACTTAGCTGTTGCTGCAGTTGTATCTTGTCTATCAGCAGTTCTTCCTTTATTCTTTTGATTCTTATCTTGAGATGATTTCTTTGAGGGTTTAGAAGCATAAAAGCTAACTTCCTCCTCATTATCACTCCTAGCACAAGAGTTATCACTATCATTGTTTGAAATAAATGCACTTCCAACATTATTTGTTTCTTTGAAGTGATAGGGTGAGACATGAGTTCTCACACTCTTGTTTCTTGATTTTTCGTCCATTTCAAGAGCTTCCACTTTTGCAACCAGAGTATCTAGACCAGTTGATTTCAGATCTATAGTGTTCTTGAACATGGATACAGTATGCTTCCAACTTTCTGGCAAAGTGTGGAGCATTTTCTTGTTTAATTCCTCACTGGTATACTTCAGCTCCAGAATATTCATCTCAGTTACCAACTGCATGAATCTATGGAGTTGTTGAGGAATTGATTCACCCTCAATATCATGAAATGTTTCATATTGTGACCTGAGGGTGTCTCTCCTTATGCTTCTTATCTCATCACTCCCTTCGCAGAGAGTGTGAAGTATCTTCCATAAGGAGTGTGCTATTTTATAGTTCTCACACCTGATCAATATCTCTTCAGGTAAAGCCATACTAAGCAAACTGTATGCTTTTATATCAACTTTAACCTTTTTGACATCATCAGGTGATAGATCTTTGGTACTGATTGGTTGATTTTTGTCATTATAATCCGGCCCAAGAGTGGGTGGTGGAATATAAGGACCTTCAGTAATGGATACCCATAAGTCAGAATCAGTATAGTTTACATGATTCCTAAACTTGATTTTCCACGACTTGAAGTCTGCTTTTGTTTCCAACTTCGGAGGTTGGTAAGATGAACCACTGAAGTTGCTCATGATGTTAATTGATGAGAATAATTAACAAGATCTTCTATTCAATTGATTTGAATATAGAAACAAGTTAATTAAATCGATTGCGGTTAAACGACAGCCGTAGATCTAATCAGAAACTACAGACAAATCTACGAAATTAAACTCAATTAAACACAACTAACACTGATAGATCAATCGATCTAAATCAATGAGCACTTAGCTCTGATACCACCTGTGAATCCAAGGATCGTCAACAGGAATTATCAGTGTTGGTTGATGGCAAGTCAACGTTTGCGGAATCAACGTTGATTTGGTTTAATTGTTTTAAATAACTTTAAATATCAATAAATGATCAAGAACACACGTAACAAAACACAATTAATGATTAATCAGTATTTCATTAGAACATGTTAATGATTACAAATATAATGAATGAATGATATTAAAGTATGCTATGATGTGATGGGTGCTAGGGTTTGATTGAGAGACTTTGAAGTGATTGTCGTATTGCTTATTGCTGTTGTCGATCAATCAATCGTCTAACACAATCATCCTTGAATCGAAACCTAGGATCCATATATATAGACAAAGATGTTTTAGTTATAGGAAATACCGGATCTCTTGGGATTTGATTTGTTTCAGTTAAGGAATCATTGGATTTCTCGGGATTCGCATAACTGTCTTGTTGACTTGTTGACTTGTAACACTTGTAACACTTGTATTATACAAGTGTTTGGACTCCGCATGAACATTGTCTTCAGTAGGAATTTGTTCTTCCGTAGATGATTTGTTCTTCCGAAGGAGTCTTGTTCTTTCGAAGGAAACTTGTTCTTCCGAAGGAAACTTCTTTTCTGGTTGTTCATCCGCAGAAGATCTTCGGATGTAAAATTACTTGTAAGAAATATATCTACGGAAGAACAAAAATGTTCATCCGTAGATGTTTCTTACACTTGGTCAATTTCATAAGTTGACCAAGTATAATGTTTGTACCTGCAACCATACATAAATCAACACACACATAAATGGGTTAACCTATATATTTAATGCATACACAATAATGAATTACAAATATTCATTACAGATATTAATTCAAGTACTAAGCCTATACATAATGAACTAGATCTACTGATCCTAGACCTAACACCTTTCAAAATCCTGAAAAGGATTGGGAAAGTGACTTATAAACTGGAACTACCTTCCGACCTTAGTGGAGTTCATCCTGTGTTCCACGTCTCAAATTTGAGAAAGTGCTTGGCTGACGAAAGTCTGCATGTTCTGTTGGAAGACATCCAGATCGACGAGTCATTGCATTTTGTTGAGAAACCTGTTGAAATTATGGATCGCATTATGAAGAAGACTAGAACCACAACTACCCCAATTGTCAAGGTTCGTTGGGAGAATAAGCGAGGAGCTGAGTTCACTTGGGAACGTGAGGAACATATGAGGAAGAAGTACCCGCAACATTTTGTATAGTTTCATTCTTAATTTCGGGACGAAATTCTTTTAAGTTGGGGAGACTGTAACATCTTGTAATTTTGTTAGTTAAGAGTTAACATCGTTAAATTCCTGTAAGGACCAAGGTTGTCATTTATGAAACTATGTGGATTACTTATGCTTGTTTTCCTTGTTTTACTTTATTTCTTTAATATAAATGATAATAATTAAACCTATTAAAATGAACATAATAATAATAATAATAATAATAATAATAATAATAATAATAATAATAATAATAATAATAATAATAATAATAATAATAATAATAATAATAATAATAATAATAATAATAATAATAATAATAATAATAATAATAATAATAATAATAATAATAATAATAATAATAATAATAATAATAATAATAATAATAATAATAATAATAATAATAATAATAATAAATTATAATAATAATGACAATAATAATAGCTAAAATAATAATAACAATGACCATAATAATAATACTAATAACTATAGTAATAATTCATGGTATTACAACTCCTTCTTATTATGCTTTAATAATAAAAATGATAAGTAAAAAATAAATTAAAAATGGTAATAAAAATATAAATAATAATTTATAAAAGTTAAATAATTAACAAGTTAGAATAATGTTAAAAACTTAAAGTTTAATTAGGTTAAGAGGGCACTTATGTCAATTTGGGTAATTTAAATAAAAGTTTTTGCATAAAATCAAAACCACAGGGACTAAATGTGTAAACTTTGAAAACCTAAATCACCCCCTTTTTTCTCCCCGTCCACCGCCGGCCAAGGAAGTCCGACCACCTTCGGCGAGCCCTAAACAACCAAAAGACTCTATTAAAAACGCAATTAAGCCGCATCTTAATCATCTAAGTCGGTTTCAAAACCTTAACCTCCAATAATTCGAACAAACTGAAGGTAATCCAACGAATTTAAACTTGAAACAGAAACCGAAATAAATTTCACTCGTTTCAGTTCTCAAATCGAGTTAATAACCAAATTAATTGAGTATAAACGTACACTTAATCATTTAGAACCCAATGATATGTTCAATTACATCAAAAAAACGATTATCAGGTGAATTAGAATCAAAAAATATCGCAATCTGCAACTAGGAGTTCATCATTGCTCGGGAGTTTTGAATCCTAATTGATAAAGGGCTTTTTGGTGGGACTCAATCCCCCAAGCTTTACACGAGGTTAATTCGGGTTGTGTTATGGATTCATACCAAAAACTTGTCTTCCTCACGATCACGGCTGTGTTCGTACTCATCTCCATCAATTCCTATCAAATCACGTAAGTTACACACACACCTAGCCTCGATTTTACATGGGGAATCAAAGCCCCATGTTTAATTGGATTATCGTTCTCGAATTTCAGGTCAATCGGATTGAATCCGAGACCTAGGGTTCATGGGAAGAGGGATTTTGTGTAAATATATGTTTTAATGGTTTGAAGCGGAGTCTAAACAAGACTTGGGGCGTTTGCCCGCCGGTTGGAGCTTTGGACATACACAAAGGGGACCCGGGTTCGAACCCGGGCACCCTAAAATATTATTTTAAGATTTTCAGCCTTTAAATAAATTATTGAAAATATTTAATAAGTATAAAAAATGGTTTTGTAAACTTGAAATTTTTTTGACATCAAATTATTTTCTGTAATTATTTTTCTTTCTAAATTTAAATAATTAAATATCTTTCTAATAAAAAACTTTAACAAAGGTTATTTTTGGATTATTCCCATTAAAATGGATTTTTAATAATTATTATTGATCCAAATATTACCTTTAAATTATTATTGTTAAAATCATGATTATTTCATATGTTTATTCAGATTTTATATTTAGACTTTACTGGTTATTATAGATGATTTAATATTATTTTCTTTATAATAAAATACATAAATGGTATATTTCTTCGTTACATTATTTAGAGTACTACGAAAATCCCCAAATTCCACTTAAACCCTAGTTCTCGTTAAATCGTAAAACTTAACATTAAATTTAAATCTTGTAAATCTATACTATATTAATATGCATTTGAGGAGGGCAAGAAAGTCATTTCATACAAATCTCTTAAAATTAAGAGATGTATAACCCTTGAAGCTACATGTGCAAGTCTTTAAAGCAAATTTACCAATTCAGGCAATTTGTTTTCAAACTGGTTAGCCATTTCACTTTTCAAAGTGATCAAACTTTCAAAGTTTCATTCGCACACACATCTTCAAAGCTTTTCCAAGTTTCTCTTTCTCACACACACACACATCTTGAAAGTAATAGAGAGAGAGCGTGATCGAGCAAGCAACGATGGTGGGAGACAGTGGTGGAGACGGTGGTGGAGATGGCGATAGAGAGACCCGGTGGTGGTGGTTTGCCTTCGACCTGTTGTTAGTGGTGCTTGTAGATCTATGGTACCTTGGATCTTTAAACCCTAACCCTAGATCCAATAAAAGAGAAACAAGAGAGAGAGGGATAGAGCAGCGGTGATGGGTGCCGATAGTGGAGGTGGTGAGAGAGAGATCTGGTTGTGGTGGGAGCCAGCGGAAGCAACGTAATCACAGAGGTGGATAAAGCAACGATGTGTGCAGTTAGCCCCAACCAATGAGTGGAACATCGTAACAAGCTCACCTCTTCTAGATTTACAAAACGGTAATTTGATTTACCTCTACTCTATTATTGATACAGAACTACTTTCGTCATTTGATTTATGTGAGCTTATACAAGTAGCGAACAAAGAAGATGAAGAAGAAAGGGAAAGAATTGAAGCTGCCGTGAACAAAGAGGAATTTCTAAACTATTTTGCTTTCATTGACTGGTAAGTATAAACTCAAGGTGTGTGTTATATTATTTATGTGATTTTCATCAATGGAACACTAAAGACAACCATCAAACTGATATTGCTAACTAAATTTCTATATTTATTAGAAAACCTTTATGTTTACAACCATCATCACAGTGGAATTGGTTAGCCACTTTTGGTACTACCTTTCAATTCTGAGGGTGCGTGTGTGTGTGATACTATTATCTTTCAGGTTTTTTTATTTTTTTTTTTAAGTTTTGGTTATGGAACCACTTCGGGTTAAGTACCTTGGAAATAAGGTATAGTTCTTTAATATCAGATAGTATCAAATAGTGGCATGGGAACTAATATGCTTAAAGGAATAGTTTAGGTATAATTGATTTCTATTTAGTTTAATGGGAATTTGTAATCCAAGTCAATAACCTAATGTTTATATCATGAATGTGAGCCTAATAGTTGTTTTTCAACTTTATGATAGAAAAAGAGGAAAGTAAAGAAGGTTAGAGAGAATGAATTGAATGATTTGCTTATGATTAATGTTGTTCTGCCAAAGGTAAATTAATCTGACCTTAAAATGAGAAAAAAAATATTAAAGTGATGATAAATTGAATGCTAAAAGAATAAAGACATTTGGATTAAAAGATGGTTTAGGTGGTTTAAAAGTATACCACGATGGGTGTTTTTCATTAAATTAATTGGTCTGCAAGTTGTTTTCGTTTACAAGTACCCTTATTTTTAAATGACAATTAAGTTAGTTACTTACCGTTATATATTGAAGAATGTAACTTTTATGAGACATTGATGAGATTAAAAAGGTTCACACAGTCTATAAATTTATGTAGGATCTTGTAAATTTATGCAGATACTTTTTTATAGATGGTTTTGGTAGCGAGTTAGGGATGCATCGGGTAGTAGTTGAATGGTTTTTGTGCATACGAAGTTAGAGATTATTTGGTAGCAAGTTGCAAGGTATTATTTCAATATTGTGTTAATGTTTTTTTGTAATATGTGAATGAATTCTAGCGTTCGTACTTAGTATTGATGCATCATATAAATATTGCACTGTTTATGTGAATCATGCTAGCTTGCGGTCATGAAAAGTTCGAAAGAGAACATTGGTAATTGTTAATTCATTTATTTTTATATGTAATTTCTTTTAGTTCCTGCTGTTTTTTTGTTAAAAGTTATTTTTCATATTATTGATGGGTAGAACATGGATGTATCATGTATGTGGGAAACATCTTTGCAAGTTCCCATTGGGTTGTCTAAGTCAAATTTTTGGTGTTGTAAATTCTCACAATGAAGTATGAATGTAATTGAATTGTTTGCTTTTAGTCCAAATTAACTGTAATTTGACATTTAAAGAAGTCCAACTAGATTATTGACATTTATAATTGACTATGTTGTAAAGAGCTTATTATTGACAATGCCTTTTTGCCGAGTGTAAATATCTTTTTTCAAAGGAGAGTGCTTCAGATGAAAAGTCACTAGATTTTCGTTCTATGCTAAGATGACATTGAATTCATTATTAGTTTGTTTTCCAATTTTTCTTGATTTTTTATATTTTCTTGCAGATGAAGGGAGGCGTAGCATATTTGTATACGGAATGACCATTTATCTATACGTATACCCATGATGTGTATATATTATTATGACACATGATTATGTTGCTACATAAGGGTGATTCAGTTTTAGATGTGACAGAGTATCGCCATGGTCTTACCCTCCTATGAGAGGTGCTAGATGGCGAGGATTTAGCAGGGAGACTATTTAAAATGTATGGTAGCTTTTTGCCTTCAACTATATTTGGTTAAACATTATTCTAGAAATGGCGGGTTAGGTAACGGGACATGCCACCTTTTTAAGCCTTGCAATGTGCATTGTATCTAATTTATGAACAAAATTTATTCTACATTCTCAAGGTTTTCATGTGAAGAAAATGAAATTTCTTTGAAGTACAAAAATTAGATGCTAGAATAACCAAATGTTCTTTAAGCAGCCATAAAGAAAGATTATAGCTTTTGCAGGCATACCCTATACTTAATGAAAAGCCTGGTATGTAATTAGTCACCTTTAAAGGTTTTTAGTTGTTAGCCTCTATTTTCTTTTCCTTTTCCTTTTAGAACTATATTTGCTTTTCTACATACTCTTGGTCTTTAAATGTAGTCTGCAAGAATAATTTAAGCTATGTTAATTGATGTTTTGCAAGCACTTAATAATAAACTAAAGAAGTAAGTTGAATATCTGACATGGAAACTGCTACTTGAGAAGTGTATGAGGGTATGCTTAAACAATGAACTTTTATGTTTCTATGTAATCTTTCTGTAACAATACGTGTATACATATCTAAAGAAAGTTAATGTTTAATTGATACATATTATTAGCCACAATTGGATTCATTTGAAGTTTTTGGTTAACCTAAACCACAAAATGTAATTTCTTCAAAGATAGTTTTCATATATTGGCATAATCTTATAGTTCTCAATGTTGCATCAATATTTGAAAGGCTATGCAGTCTGCAATTTCCCTGTTATTATATGTTTGTTGTTCACAATAAATCTGAAATAATAATCACAATTGTAAACATAAAATTCTAATTTCTGTTATATATTTTCAACCTAATTCTATTTTTTGTTATATGTTTTAACCCATTTAGTTGTTCTATAGGAGAGTTTTGAAGCTACTTAACTTTTTTTATGAATTTGCAGTTACCCTTATGCTTGCAGTTACCTTTATGCTTCAATACAACTTCAGAAGTTGCAGCCTATGGACCTTTGATGTCATTGTGATTTTCATGATTAAAGCAAGTTTGTCACTGTGATTTGAAGCTAGAGAACACATTGTTGGATGGAAGCCCTGCATCCCATTTAAAGATTTGTGATTTTTGATACTCCAAGTTAGTTTCTTTATATTATCTTATTCGCGTGGTTCCATAATTTTCGTCAAAATTGATATGATTTTGACTTTATTTTGTGTTGTATTGTAGTCTTCAATGCTGCATTCATAGCCAAAATGGACAGCTGGTACACCAACGTACATAGCTCCTGAAGCGTTGCTTAGGCAAGAATATGCTGGAAAGGTAATATTTTCTATAAATAATAATCCATAGTAGATAAAGATGTGTCTTGAACTCTTATAAGTAAATGATTTTGTGATTTAATTTTAGCTTCACTTGTGCGAACTTGATATTTAGTTTGTGATGCTATAAGATTTCCTCAGATGTTTATTTGAATATTAGACATACATTAGCTTCAACAAGAAATGATAAATAGCATGTCAAGGAGAATCTGTTTACTCCTAATTCAAGGAAGTAACTATATTTGGATTTTCAAACAATCAAACTTGCTAACTTGGTGATATACTTATGTCTTTTATAATTTAATTTTTTTTATTATTTGTTGTTTATAAGTAATTTTATTTTTCTTTTATAATTTCTAAAATACGATGCTTTTATGTTAAAAATGTATAAGCAATCAATGCACAAACGTAAAATCTATCAAAGTTGTTTCATGATTTTAATTATTTTCTATTTCTTTTTGTTTTCCAATTACAACTGTCAAAATATGTTGTCTAAATAACTCGAACTTGTCTTTACTATGTAGTTATATATATCAACATTACGACATGTTTTCAAAATCGAGTTGTCGATGTAAGTTCTTGAATTGTCGTTAGTACTCTATATGACAACGTACAACTTGTAGAAACTGAGCTATACAAATTTCAGCACATCCGCCGCAACGCGCGGGTCGCCCACTAGTGTATATACGTTTAGGTACCTTGTGAATGATTACGTTTAGGTACCTTGTGAAGGATTACGTTTGAACGTTGCTTAAATTGATCATGTGAGTTTCCTTGCCCTATTTTATATTATTTCACACCATTTTGGGGTGAAACATGTTACATTATTTAACTTACACTTGTAAACGTTGTATTCTTGTAAAGCACATGCAATTCATACATTTATTTTGTCATGGTTATTTATGTTATTGTAAGTCTTATATGAGATACATATTATGTTGACAATCATTAACTATTGCTAGCCTGGCGCGTCATAGATCTATTGGCCTGACAAGCCTATTTGGTGTTTAAGCCGATGTATTGCCAGCTCCTGATGACGTATGACTTGTTCATCATGGGAACCAAGTACACTTAGCCAATCGTATAAACTTGTAAACTTGTAACCATCTGAGGTTTGATTGTAGCTATATGTGTTCTATAAACTTGCATAACTCATAACCTTTGACCATGAATTGCTACTTGTAATCGTTTGATATATTATGTATATTAAACCCTTGGAAACTCACCAACTTCATAGTTAACCTTTTATTTTTAACATGTTTCACAAAATGCCCAAGTTTGAAGGCATCATTTGAAGTTGGCATAAAAACTAGGATTTGGACCTAGATTAAAGAATAAAAAGCTTGGATTATTTGTTATGTTTTGACTTGATTCATGTTAAGACTTATGGTTGTATTTACTTTGAAACTTATAATAATAATATTTTCATTTAAAGATAGCATTATGTGGTTGTGAACAATCTTAACCCTCACATCTCGACGATTCCGCCGTCAAGGTTGGGGTGTGACAGGTTAACCTATACATTCATTACATACAAGAAAAGAAATATGTACAAGAGTTTATTACAAAATCATGATTAATATTCTAAGCCTGTAAAATGCATCTAGACCTATTGAGACTAGATCTAACAGTCCTAATTTAGATTACACTTATGTAACTGTGATGAATTGGTGGTGTGATTAAAGATATTGATTAATGTAATTATGTTAATGTTTATAAAGGTGAGCTGGCGCGATTTCTTGTCTATCCGCTCCGTAATGACTAGGATCACGTCAGGTTGAGTTTTACTGCTTAGATCAAAGCCCTAGTAATGTAGGTAAATCTCTTGTGACCTTTTGACATACGATTTCTAAAAACATAACTTAGTGTTAAAAAGAGAGTTGATTAGGTTCCTTTCTAACATACCATTAATTTTAAAAAACCATAACAATTATTGTAGATTTCTCAGACTAATAAAACAGAACCTGCAAATGATCAGAAAGTTAAGTGGATATGATTTCTAATAACCATTTCTAGTTCATTAGCCATGGATTTATTATGAAGACCGGTTTCGCGAATAAAAGTTGATCATACGTTTTTCAACCACGTATGACAATCACAATTATAAATCATTAAGTTATAACTTCCTGTTCAAATGTAGATGCTACCCAACAAAAGTTTTTCCAAGACCACCATAATATTAACATTATATAAAACACACCATTAGTTCATCATTACATAAAGTTTTACTAAATTAGGATAACAAATGAAGTTTAGCTTATAATGAGCTTAAACATAACAACAAAGATAAAAGATAGTACTGAAATCATCAGTAAATTAGAACAATCAAACCGATGATCCACTATGGATGATGTTAAACGATCCCAAGCTTCTTCTAAGTGTTGAATGAACCTCCAACACTTTCTAAGGACCTCCAAAGGTTGGGTTCCCGAGAGGGAACACCAGCACTTCACCTCCCAAAAGCTCCTCTTAAAGTTGCAAATGAACTGCTATTTATAGGTTTTCTGAAGTGCTTAAGAATGGCCCCGTGCTAGTACAATGTACGTAAAAGTTAGTCGGCTTGTACGCTCAGATGTTGTTGAGCATGGCCCCGTATTCGATAGGGAACGAACCCATGTTTGTGGTGGGGCACGACCCCATGCCTCCTAGGGCACGCCCCCGTGCCTTAGGTCAGGGAACCGTACTTTTTTTCATGTCGGACTAGCAAACACGAGGGTGTGTTGATTTTAGTACGGGGGTGTGTTTCAGACTGCACATAGGGTGTGGCTCATGAGGCACGACCCCATGATTGAATTCCAGAGCTTGGTTTTCTTCAAATTTCTTCCTAGTCTGAATACGTGTGGAATCATATGCTTGGGAAGGGGTCAAATCTCCACCTATGTTAAGTATTTACTTGCATTAGTCATTAGGTCTTTGATGGGTTGTAATTTGGCTCAGGTTCAGGGTATGGATTATTTGGGGAAAAGTGGCTAAATGCTAAAAACAGCAGTCTTGGCTTATTTAATAACATAAACTAAAAAGAAAGCAATAAAAGGGTTCCCAATACAATACTCAAGCTAGAATGGATATGCTAACTTGAAAACTCGTTTATGGTCAGATCGTCAAGACCGTATCGCATTTTCAAAAACTAGATCTCCTCTTTAACCCGATGATATACATAGTTATCCTTTTTAAGGGTCGTTCGGCTTGGAGCCTAAAAGATCCCAACGGATTTGGATGTCGAATTCTTGGATTTGGTTTGGTTTTTGTTGCATTTTCCTTCGTGAAACTAATTCCCCACAAGTTGGGCATCTTTCATATTATTTTTCTTTTCTTGATCACATATTTTGAAATACCACAAAACGACGGAGCTAGTTTTCTTCTTCCTTCTTTTTTCTTTCTTTCTTTCTTTCTTTTTTTTTTTGAAATAAGCCAAAACATGTATTTAACGAAAACGGGTTTCGTTGAAGGCTTTTTGGTTTAGTGACTTAGTGGTTTTGGGTGATAAAATTGAAAACGTTTAAGCTCAACAGGGCTAACTAGGGATAATGTTTCGGTAAGGATATTTGAAAATGGTAAAGGCTCGAATGTTGGGTTTTCCTAATTGCCTAAATCCTTTTTACCCAAGAAATACTTATAAGGTTTTGAAATGCATACTCAAAACAAGTTCTAATTCACACGCAACATAAGGCACCCTCAATATATCCATAATGAAAGCTAAAATGCATATATGCGAAGCCTGTTTAAGGCTCAAAAATAAGCTCACACATAGGATGGAATTGGGTAAAATGTTTCATTTTACATGTTGAATATTTTCACCAACTCTTTTTGCTTTTCAAGATATCCAAAAAAACATTTTTAAGATTATTTGGGTTTGTTTTATTTGCTTATTTATTTCTCGAAAACGTATATTTATATTTTGTTTTATCAAAATTGTTTCAAGTTTTTGGTGTTATTGCCAAAAAATGGAGTGACTTTTTGCAAAAGATTTAATTATAACTTGGACCTATTTATAAGCAAAGTATCAAGCATATATCACCCTTCCCCACACTTAAATTTCACATTGTCCTCAATGTGATTCACAATAAATATTAAGTAGAGAAAGACAAACGAAAACTCCCCCAAAATGATGAGTCAAATGCATGTGATAATATTTCCACATCCGCCTTGAATGAGTTCAAAAGAATACATCGCGATTAATCTAAAACAACACCAAATTAATTAAAGCAGAAAATTAATGTCCTAAGCACATAAAACAATATAAACACAAACTAAAAGTAACATAGAACCATGTTTTTGTTACGGGTCTTTGGCTAGACCCTTCCCCACACTTAGTTTTTAACAAGGAGGAGGCTTATCACCTCCGAGAAAATCTTAGTTGGTACATCAATTTGGCCATCAACCAATTACCATTGACTTTGAAGTTTAGTCCCTCATTGTTTTCAACCGTGATAGCATTATGTGGATAGATTTTTTTCTTTATTTTTTTTAAAATGTTTCTTTTTATTTTTCTTTTTTTTTGAAATAAAACAAAATAGTCAAAAATATGGATCGTCTTTCAAACTAACATGTGTCCCCGGCAACTGCGCCAAAAACTTGATGCATGTGAAATATATATATTTTTTGATAAAGATTTTTCTCACATATTCAGTTTTAATTGGTTATTACTAATACTAAACCACACACACAAAAGGCAAGTGTACCTATCGTGTGGTAATATAGTGATGGTAAGAACCGAGTATCAATCCGTGGACACACCTAGCCTACTCAACAACCTTAATATTTGACTACCAGATTTGGTTTTGTTTGAGAAAATGATAAGTTGTATTGATAAGATTTTTAGGGTTAAAATACAATAATTAAAATAAACTAAAAATAAGATTGAATCATATGGATTTAAAACCAGGGAATAAAGGCTATCATCCTAATTAGATTACATGTGATGAATTGGTGGTGTGATTAAAGATATTGATTAATGTGATTACGATAATGTTTATAAAGATGAGCTAGCGCGATTTCTCGTCTATCCGCTCCGTAGTGACTAGGATCACGTCAGGTTGAGTTTTACTACATAGATCAAAGCCCTAGTAATGTAGGTAAATCTTTCATGACCTTTTGACATATGATTTCTGAAACATAACTTAATGTTAAAAAGAGAGTTGATCAGGTTCCTTTATAACATACTATTAATTTTAGAAAACCATAACAATTATTATAGATTTCTCAGACTAATTAAAAAGAATCCGCAAATGATCAATTAAGGTGATATGACTTCTAATAACCATTTCTAGTTCATTAGCCACGGATTTATTATGAAGACCGGTTTCGTGAATAAAAGTTGATCATACGTTTTTCAACCGTGTATGACAATCACAATTACAAATCATAAAGTTATAACTTCCCGTTCAAATGTAGATGCTACCCATCAAAAGTTTTCTCAAGACCATCATAACATTAACATAATATAAATCACACCATTAGTTCATCACAAATTACATAAGTTTCATCCAATTATGATGATAATTAGAGTTTAGCTCATAATAAGCTTGAACATAAAAACAAATAACATAGAAGATAGATATGAAATCATCAGTGAAATGGAACAATCAAACTGGTGATCCACAATGGATGATGTTTAGACAATCCCGAGCTTCTTCCAAGTGTTGTATGCACCTCCCGAGCCTCCAAATGATCTTTAAGTCTTGATTCCCGAGAGAATTCTCCAGAGTAACTCTCCCACCAAAGCTTTCCAAAATGGTGAACTTAGGCCTATATTTATAGGCTTTCTAGAGTGTTTAAGCATGGCACTGTGCCTAAAAGGCACGGCCCCATGCTAGTACAATGCTTACGAAAGTTGGTCTGCTCATACGTGTAGGTTGTGTCGGGGTACGCCCCCGTGCTAAATGGGGCACGGCCCCGTGTTGGAGGTGGGGCACGACCCCGTGCCTCATGGGGAACAGCCCATGCTTACTTTAGGGGGACAATACTTTTTATTATGTCAGATGTCCAAACACGAGGGTGTGCCAATTTGAGCATGGGGGTGTGTTTCAGGCAAGTCATGGGGGGTACTTAATAAGACACGACCCCATGCTTGGACTCAAAAGCTCGGATTTCTTCAATCTCTTGTCAAATATGCTTCTTTTGTCCATCTTGCCCTTTAAAACACCTGAAAACACAATTTAACAAACTTTAAGTACATAATCATCATTTTAAGGGAGATATTAAGGACTAATTTTTGTGCATTTTGATAGGATTTTTATGTATAATTCAGAGCACACCAGTTCTGTTGACTATCGTTATGCAAAATACTAAGAAGAGTGTTGGTGATGAAATGGATGATAAAGATCGCTACATTGTCAAAACTAGTTATAATATTTATGACAAGAAGGGAAATCGATCTGGAATAGAAAAGTGGGGATATGATGATGAAAAAGATCTATGGTTTGTGAAGCAAAAGAATGGAGAGCTTGAATATTATAAGAATTAAAAGGATTTTAAGTCATGGACTCTGGTGGATTTACGGGAGTTGAGTCAAGCAGGATTTCATGCACCTGGTAATAATTCTCAGAGAGGGCTTGGAATGTATAATTAGTTGCAAAAGGAAGCTAAGAATGACTTCAAAGATCTAAAGATAGCTCAATCTCGAGTACGTGTTCACAAAGATGTCATAGATCCTAGTACTGGTGAACCGGTGAAGACGGTGGTTTGTCCTCCTACTTCAAAGGCCAAGATTATTCTTATTCCCCAAGATTTACTTGATGGGTCCTTGGAAGATTTCAAGTATTGGTGTTACGATCCAGTCCAGGGTGAAGCTTATAAGACTTATTGAAAGGCTGATACACCCAGAACAACCCAAGTCTTTCTTGCATGCATGCACTTAGTGCAAAATAGAAGTTGCTTCGAAAGTTTTACAACTTGCATTTAGATATATTCCAAGTGTAAAATCTTTCGAAGCCAAGACGAATATCTTCCGAAGCCAAAAAGTGAAGTCTTCTGAAGCTTTAAAGACAAAGTCTTCCGAAGCCAAATAAGTGAAGACAGATTTCTTCCGAAGACTTTGAAGAACATGCTTTCTCTGATGTACTTTTCATAAAGTTGACCAACTTTCCACTGCAACTCTGAAGACTCACCAACTTAATCAAGTTGGTGAATGGTCCATGCTTTTTGTAACTGTACATTTAAGTCTTGAGTCTGTAACTTTCTACTTTATGTACTTTTATCCTTTTTGTAATATATTAGGATGTGAGCTATGGCATGTCATAGTCACTAGTCAAATGGCAGATTTGCCTTTTGACTCTACATTGATTTTGTTGTCTATATCAATGTTTCCAGCTGGCCTTCTAAGTATGGCCGGCTATAGGATGTAGTATATAGTATCTCAAAGTCTTTTTATCTTTCTTTTATGCTTTGTAACACTTGTAAAAAGAACCTGAGAAGCAATATACTCCAATCTTGAAAACCATTACTTTGTTGTTGTTTTTAAGGTTATGTCTCTTGTTTTCTTGTGTTCATAGTATCATAATATAAGTTTTGGTTCCCTATTTGATCTGTTAAGTGTTCTTATACTCTTCTCATTATGAGACTAAGTGTATTGACCATCCCTTAAATGGTCTTGCAATTGGTATCAGAGCCTTCCAGGCTCTTGATTGTAAGATCTCACCATCTTAGATCCCTTAGTCTCACAAAACACTTAACATCTCAAATGGCAGCTCTCACTAAAGCTGATATGGAAACTGGAACCATGACAAAGTCCCCACTGATCACTGCTGAATACTTTGATATTTGGTGCCAAAGAATGGAAGGCTTTATCAAGTCTCAAGACTCCAGGATGTGGGAATCTGTTGTCTCAGGACCTCACATACCAAGCACCTCTTCAGCTGCTCCTGGGGGTGGTATGATTCCAAAGGAAGTGACTGACTATTCCGAAGAAGACAGGAAGAGAATAGATATAGATCAGAAAGCCATGACTGCCCTCGAAACTGATCTTCCAAACTCCATATCCAGGGGCTTCAAGAAGTGCAAAACTGCTAAGCAACTATGGGATTCACTGAAGCTCATGTATGAGGGGTCCATTGAAGCAAATGAGAACAAGAAGGACCTCTTGAAGCAGCAGTTTGAGAACTTCACCTTCAAAACAGGTGAAACCATGACTCAACAATACTTCAGGTATGTTGAGATTGTGCATACTCTAATGGATGTTGGAGTAACTCTTGAAAATAGAGACATTGTAAGGAAGTTCATGTCCTTTCTTCCTAGAAAATGGACACATTATTGTGTAGTTATCAAGACAACAGAGAACCTTAAGACTCTCACTCTTACAGAGTTGTATGGTATTCTTAGTGGATACCAGATGGAGATGAACATGCAAAGTCCATCTAGTAACTCCAACAATCAATTGAGTTCAACCCTCCATGTGGTTGAAAGGGATTGTAGAGAACCACTGCATCATCTTATCTGCTACCCTGACAACTCATAAAAGGGTCATTTCACCACCTTCCCCGGAGACACCAAGGGAAAACTACACTCAAGGAAGCCAATTCCAAGAGACAAGCTCTTCACAAGCCTTTGTGTCCTCTGATGAAAGCACATGCAACTTTCTCTTCACCCTTGAAGATCTTAACTGTATCCATCCGGATGACCTGGAGTACATGGAGATAGTTCAGCAAATCGCTCTTCTCACTCACAAAGCGAATAAGTTCTACAAGAGGACAGGGAGGAAGTTTCCTAGCAATGCAGCCAGTGGAAAGTTTGGGCTAGATAAGAACAAAGTGAAGTGTTACAACTGTAACAAAATGGGAAACTTTGCTAGAGAGTGTAAAGGGAGGAAGTTTCCTAGCAATGCAGCCCGTGGAAAGTTTGGGCTAGATAAGAACAAAGTGAAGTGTCACAACTGTAACCAAATAGGACACTTTGCTAGAGAGTGTAAGGCACCAAGGACAAGTGGTGGCCAAACACAAACCAAGCCAAACTACACTAGTAAGCCAACCAGAATGTGAGGCCAAAGCAGCAAGCTGAAGTTGCTATTGAAGAAGGAGGCTTTGACTGGAGCTTTCAGGTGGAAGATGCATCTCCAAACCAAGCACAAAGGGCTGAGCATGATGAGCAAGATGCATCTCCAAACCAAGCACAAAGGGCTGAGCATGATGAAGCCAAGGTATTGTTACATCTCTGTACATCTGAATGCACTGCTAAAGTTAACAGATATAGGTCCTACAACTTAGAGATGAGATCTGATCTTCAGTCCGTGAATTGAGCTGAAATTGACTACAAGCTTAAAATAGAAGATTTAGAGTAAACCATTTCAACTCTTAAACATGAACATACCAATTACAGGACTCAGATCAAAGACCTCATAACCAAGTTAACTGAGTGCCAGGCTGAGTTTTTTATCAGCAAAGCCAGTGCAGAAAAATGTGTTCTTAAAGAAGAGACCTTCAAGAACATAATGCCCTCATCCCTACATCCAAAACTTTGTTATCAAAATAAGCAGGGATTGGGATCTACTGAGATATCTCCTCTATATACAATCTTGTCTGTAAGATCTTCTAGGTGTGAAACTTGTGAAGATGAGCTTCCCCTTATAGACGCCATGAGTGAAGATGATGAAGAGGAGATAGTGAAGGATGTCTCTAAGAAGAGTGAAGAATAGAATCCTAAGAAGGGTCGCTACTCTCTTGAGGAGAGAAAAGGATTTGGGATGACCAAGTTTAGAAGAAAGAACATGATCTAGAAAAGCCAAGGAAGTCCAAGAAGGCTCAAGAGATCAAGGCCACCTTTAACTCTATGCAGAAATAATTTTAATCTCTACAAGTTTTGAAGTGGTTAGGACTAAAGACTTAAACTTGAACTCTAGTACCAGAAGTTCTAGTTTATGTCCAAATCATCCCAGCATCATGAAGAAGACTGATCAGTTGTGTACCACTGCTACACAATCTGAACCATCCAGCTCTAAAGGTAGTTCTCACCCTAAAAGAATTGTCACATCATCTGCAAAGATGAAGATGGAGAAGGAAAGTGATCAAGTTCAGTTTTGTTCCCAAAGGAAGACTCTCAGAAGGAAGAAAATGGAATGTGTCATGTGTGGTAGTATTTCTCATCTTGCAAAGGATTGCCTATACAATCCAAAAAGTACTATCCACACGATCAAGAAAGGAACTTCTGAGAGTTTGAAGAAGAAGCAAGCTTTAGAAGGAAATTCTTTTCCTTTCAGAAGCTCTAAAATGAAGAAGAAGACAAGTGAAAATTTGCATTCGGAAGAAAAGTTGGTCTCGGAAGAAAGGAATACTTCCGAAGTACTAAACCATGCTGCAGTGATAGCAAGATCTCTTGAAGGTCCAGTCTCCAAAACTTCCGAAGTTGTCAAAACTTCCAAAGTGTTGAAGGGCAAGTCCAAGATTGCAAGGGTGGAGTGGAAGACAGAGAAAGGCCAAGTGACTGAAAATTCTTCATCAACATCAGCATATAATCCTTCAGATTTAACCATAGGATCAATTACTGTTGTATTGTCTTCAACTTCCAATGATAAGCCCAATACCAATAAGGCTTGGGTTTCAAAATGTAACTAATCATCTTCTTTGTGCAGGAACAGCTCAAGACAAACAAGAATATATGGATCATTGATAGTGGCTGTTCTAGGCACATGACGGGCAATGGGTCACTACTCCAAAATTTTGAGAAAATTGATGGAAGGCCAGTTGCTTTTAGAGGAGATGTAGAGGTTACATTAAAGGAAGGGTAAGGGTCATAAATGGTAAGCTCATCATTAAGAATGTAAACTTTTTCAAGAAGCTTGGATACAATCTTCTGAGTGTATCTATTTTTGTGATAAGAGTCATAACATGATCTTTATTGAGCATGGGTGTATTGTTCTCAGGCGAGGGGTGGTCATTCCTCATGAGCATATCCATCTCAAAGCCCCCAGGAAAGGGAACATGTACAAGATGGACTTGTAAGAAACATCTCCCTTAGGAGAAGTTTCATGCTTTCTATCTAAAGCCAATAGTGATGAGTCTTTCCTCTGGCATAAAAAGAATGTGTCATGTAAACTTTAAAAACATGAATAAATTAATTAAGAATAATTTGGTAACTAGAATGCCAAAGAAAGAGTTTACAAATGATGATCACTGTGTTGTATGCCTCAAAGGGAAGCAACACAAGGTATCTCATAATCCAAAGGAAATAAACTCTATCACTACTCCCTTACACTTGTTACATATGGATCTCTTTGGCCCCACAATGTGTAATGAGTCTAGGAAGGACCTCATACTGTTTGGTGATCATAGATGACTTTTCAAGATTCACCTGGGTCTTCTTCCTTAGAACTAAGGATGAGACTCAAGAGATCTTGAAAAGTTTCATCTTAAAGATTGAGAACCAATGTGATCACAAGGTGAAAATCATAAGATATGATTAGGGAACTAAATTCAAGAACCAAATCCTTGATACATTATGTGATTGAAAAGGTATTACAAGTCAATATAGTGCTCCTAGGACTCCTCAGCAAAATGGTGTTTCTGAGAGGAGAAACAGGAAACTAATTGAAGCTGCAATAACTATGTTGTCTGACTATAAATTACCCATCACCTTCTGGGCAGAGGCAGTAAACACTGCTTGCTATGTGCAAAACAGAGTTTTAGTAGTCAAAACTCATGATAAGATGCCTTATGAACTTTGGCACAAAGGAACCTTTCATTGGTTTTTTCTCAGGTCATTTGGTTGTCCTTACACCATCTTGAATACTAAGGATCAAATAGCCAAGTTTGATGAGAAACTAGATGATGGACATTTTATTGGATACTCTTCTCAAGCTAAAGCTTATAGAGTATACAATCTCAGAACTAGAGTAGTTGAGAAGTCAGCCAATGTGACTTTCAATGAGCACACTCCCAATGTGAAAGGTTCTAGTCCAGATTGGTTGTTTGATCTTGATTTAGTTACGAATTGTTTTAACAAATCTTGTGAGCATGTTTCAGGGTCCATAGATATTTTATCAATAGGTGATCCTGATCCAAGATTTGAGCTGAGTAGACCATCAAGTCATATTATTTTAGCTCTAGTTGTAACTAACCCTGCAGATGGAGTTCCTATCAGCACAATCATGTCAAATTCAGCTGATACATCTGAGGTGCCATCAAATTCCAGCTCAAAAGCACAAAACTCAAATAAAGGAACTTCAAACTTAGGAGGAAATGGTGGGGGTGAAAGTGATCAAGAATTTCTTGATGCTAACAACCACTCCATGGAAGACAACATTAATGATGTCACACACTCATTGGATCAAGTATCTCTTGATAAGTGTGCTGATGTAGTGGGTGAATCTCCATTGCCAGATCTAAATTTCTCTAATTTAGATCTCTCCAAGCAACTTGATGTGATCCCTTAACTAAGGATCCATAAGTCTCACCCCACCACAAACATCATTAGAATGTTGATACTGAGGTAAGGACAAGAGGACAAACCCATGATGCAAATGTTTGTCTCCACTCTTGTTTCATATCCCAGATAGAGCCAAAGAAAGTTGATGAGGCTTTAAAGGTGGACGTTGGGTTGAAGTTATGCAAGACGAGCTGCTTCAATTCAAAAGACAAAAGGTCTGGAACTTATGCCCTCTTCCTCAAGGAAAAACTACCATAGGAACCAAATGGGTGTTTAGGAATAAGAAAGATGTTAGAGGACTTGTCATCAAAAACAAGGCCAGACTAGTTGTTCAAGGATACCCACAAGAAGAAGGAACCGGCTACACAGATGTCTTTGCTCCTGTGGCAAGACTTGAAGCTGTCTGGATAATTCTAGCTTTTGCTGCATCCAAGAATTTCAAGGTCTACCAGCTTGATTTCAAGTGTGTTTTTCTCTATGGGGTGATTGATGAAGAGGTGTATGTCAAACAACCACCTGACTTTGCAGATCCTGATCATCCTAAATATGTCTGCATGCTTGATAAAGCTCTTTACGGGCTGCACCAAGCTCCAAGTAAGTGGTATGAGACTCTCTATCTCAGTACCTTTGTCAGCATGGCTATAGAAGAGGTACTATAGATGGAACTATCTTCATCAAAGGAACAGAAAATGACTTAATGCTAGTTCAAGCATGTGTAGATGTCATTATCTTCAGGTCAGCTAATCCAAAGCTCTGCAAAGACTTTGAGAGGCTGATGAAAAGATAGATTTGAAATGAGTGCCATGGGGGAACTTAATTTCTTTCTAGGAATTCAAGTGAAGCAAGTTGACAGTGGCATCTTCATAACTCAGCAAAGTATGTACAAGACAAACATGACTGATTGTAAGGTTGCTAAGACACCCACAGCAAGAAACCACTCCCTAGGACCAAATCTTGAGGGGGAGTGTGTGGATGAACACCTTTGCAGGGCTATGATTGGGTCTCTTATGTACCTCATAGCTAGCAGGCCTGCTATCATGTTTGCTACATGCATTTGTGCAAGATATCAAGCCAACCCTAAGATGTCACACCTGGTCACTATCAAAAGGATTCTAAGATACCTTAAACGTGCTCCAACACTTGGCCTTTGGTATCAAAAGAATTCTTACTTCAATTAGTATGCGTATACAGATAGTGACTCTGGTGGATGTAATATGACTACAAAGTCTACATCATAAGGATTTCAGTTCTTGGTGGAAGGATAGTCTCTTGGAAATGCAAGAAACAATCATGTGTCTCTGCATCCACTGCTGAAGCTGAATACATTGATGTTGCTAGTTGTTGTACTCAAGTGCTTTGGATTCAGAATCAGATGTTGGACTATGGATTCAACTTCAAAGATACTTCTATCGACATAGAAAACAATAGTGCTATCTCTATTACACATCAACATCAGGTATCATTTAGTTAGAGATAACTTTGAAAAGAGATTAATCAAACTAGTCAAAGTTAACACAAATGAACAATATGTTGATCTGTTCACCAAAGCTTTTTATGAATAGAGATTTAAATATCTTATATCAGCTACTGGGATGATTAACTTTGAGTAGATTTTCTTTAAACTTAGTTCATATTATTTCTAAAATCAGTGTCTTAAGTTGTTTATTTTATCACCTCAATAAGCCCATGTTTACTTTGGAAGAAAAATATTTTAAATGATATTCCTTTGACGTTTGAAAATTTTGATCATTTGATTTCTCGGAAGATATCTATTTACCTTTGGAAGAAAATTATGTCTTCAAAACAAATAACTACTTAAGTGAATTTACCTTCGGAAGAAATTTTCATAATATCTTCCGAAGCTTAAAAACATCCTTGACTACTTATAGGTTCTTGAAGAACAATTTTCTTCCGAAAGCAATTAAGTCTCAGAAGTTTTATTCTCCTTAAAATAAAATCACCGAGTCTTGATCTCTTCTGAAGTAAAATTTTCTAAACACTTTGAAATATCTTCTGAAGTCATTTTGGCTTTGGAGGCTTTTTATCAAAACTTTCGAAGAGAAAATTACCTTCGAAAGATATTAGACTTCCAAGAAAACTAACTTTTTGGGCACCTTTTCAGAGGTGGGACCGACATCCGGATTTCAAAGTTTATCCTCTTTCATTAACTTTGTCTTAAATCTATTTCATATATATATATACCCAACGGTTCCCCTACTTTCACTCTCTTCTTTATCTGAAACTCTTCTAAACCTAAAATCACCAAACACTGACTTTGTTCTTATCTTCCTTCACCTTTAAGCTTTCACAAATAATCAACCTCAACCGTAGAAACAACCCTGATTTCTCAATGCACTCCACAGACAGCACAATCAGTTTGCCATGTTGGACTCTGAGAAAGATTATAGTTTCTCAAAGGTTTGTCGTTTTCTTGCTCTGTCTAACTAGTTCACCTCCCTTAACATTGATCCTCCACTATATGAGGATCAACTTTAGGAATTTTGGAAGACCTGTCAAGAGGTCATTATGGATGGGGGAGAAGGCACTGTCTGTCACAGTACAGGGGAGGACAATCTTCATCACTCCACCCATCATCAACTCTCACCTTCAGCTTGATGATGTAGAAGGTGAAGTGTCCTTTTCCAAAGCCAAAGTAAACCACTCCTTTGAGTAGAAGGGCTATGAAGTAGATTTCTCCATAAAGACCTTTGGGAAAGGGAAGGTCTCATCTCAGTAGAAGTACCTACTTCATGTGGTCATCCATAGCTTATCCAATAAGCATGGGGGATGGGACTAGATTCCTGAAGATCTCTCCTTCATAGCACATGGAATGATCCAAGGGGTCAAATTAAGGTACTCACAATTTCTGTATACCAATTTACTTGGTAATTTAGACTCCTTAGAGTATTACATGTTCCCTAGATATGTTCAACACATTCTCAACTGTGAACTGGGCTCACAGTTGAGGGGAACAAGTAATATTCTTAAATTAGGATTGTGAAGCCTGGCATCTTTAAAACCATGAAGAAGCCAACTATTGGCTTTTCTGGGGTAGAAACAGCCCTTGTCCAAAAAATGTTAGAGCTCATTGCTCAAGGTGACAACCTAGCAACACAAGCTAGTGTTGAACCCACACCTTCTACTCCCCAACCACAAAGACAGCCACAAATCATCCACACCTACCAGAGAAATTCCAAACGAACCCCAACACAAGCTCTTAAGCTTGTGTAGGCCCCCATATCACAACCCATACAGGAAGAAGTGGCCACTGGAGCTCCTACTTCTCCTAAGGAGCAAACCACTCCCATCTTACAAAGAATCAGTGCTAAAGTTCCTCGTGCTCAGCCTGATGAGCTCACTAGCCAAACAAACTTAAGCCTTCACCCAGAGTCTAAAAACTCCAGTGAACAACCTTTAGGGGAAAGCTACTATCCCCAGCCTTTTTATCTCAACCAACCAATACCCAACCTAGAATTCTATGATGATTAAGACATGGGTTTCAGTGAGTACCATGTGTCTCTCTTCTCCTCCCCTACTCAAAGAGAGATGAGTACTCATGCCTCTCTCATGTCTAGCCCTTATCATCCACCCATCACTGAGGTGAACCTCCCTAAACCTGTTAAGGAGGTCTATATGGAAGAGGCTCTAACTTCTGCAAGTGATTACATCATTAGGACCTCAACCATGGAAACTCAGCCTATTGATACTTCACCTGAAGTTGTTAGTGAGCAGGGGAAATCCAGTAGCCAAGAACACTATGCTGGTGGTGAGAGTTAAGACTTTGGTCCTATTCTCTCATCATCCCATGATTCTTCTGATGAAGATGAGGGGAACATGAGTCTAAAGGTGCAAAAACTTTCTAAAACCTACACCTATTTAGACTCAAAGGTTAGTCACTTATCATTTCAAGTGACTACCCTACAAAACAAGGTCAGTGATCAGCAACTTAACTAGCTGGGAGACCTTTAAAAAGAGCTCATCCAGGAACACAAGCATCTGTGGATATGATAGACCTAAATCCTAGCTCACCTATGCAAGTGGGTGATGCTACCAAAAAGGGGGAGAAAGTCTCAGAAATCACAGAACCTTGGAGTGCTTCACAGGGTATGGACAAAGAGGATTCACCACCCTCACTTGCAGTTGTTCATACTCAGCAACCTCCTTAAGTTCACACTGATGTGGAGTTGTGGACTCACTCATACAATATCTGTTTGAGGAGGGTATACCAAGAGCTATGTCTACTCCATCTCATCACTCTGAGAACCCAATTATGGGATGGAGGTATGACACTAATAGGAGACCTCTGATAATCTCAAGAACTCATGGACGACAAGAAATCTTCAACTTCTCAAACCTGAGGTTCTATGAGAGCACATATCTGATTGACCTTCCACTTGTCAACCCAATCCAACACAGACACGCTAAAAGGTTAGCAAAAAGGATTCAAGATAGGATGCTTGAGAGTTCAAACTAAGATCAAGACTATATAGATAGAGGTTAGCAGGGAAGGCTATGGTCAACTGGATGTTGAGGTGGACCCTAAGATTAGCTTCGAAGGGGAAACCTTGACTGAAGGCCCAGTAGTTGAACCTGTGAACCTTGAGAAATGAACTTGTTCATCACCCATTTCCCTCAGTGAGGCACCAGTTGGTGAAAGTGCTTCACAGCCTCTCTCTAGCCAGAGTCTGAATGCTACATCAGACAATGAAGGCCAAAGCTCTCTTCACCCTGTGTCACAAAGTTCTGTGGGTGACAACGGGAAAAGGATTATGACACCTGAGGAGATTGAGGAGGAGGAGAGAAAGAGAAAGAGGAAGCTAAGGGGAGAAAGTTCAACTAGGTCCTCAGGCTTTATGGAAGCTGCTATCAGAGTTGCTCACAGACCAAATACTCAAAATGATGAGTTGAGAGAAGCTAGGATAAAATACTTGGGGACTAGAAACTTTGACATAGATGAGATTATATCTCTCCCCTTAGAGGAATTAAATGAACTGGCAGACAAGGAAGTGTCTAAGGAGAGGAAGGAGGCAGAGGATGTAGAGTTGCTCCTCAAGATTAAGAAAGAAAAAAGGCATAAAAGGTTGTACAAGCATGCTCCTACCCTCTCCCCAGTTCAATAACCTCAGGTAGACAAAGAAGCTAACACATAAAACATGATCAACTACCTGAGTGCCACAGGTCTCTATCAGGTAGTTGTACTTCTTCCTTTGTCATATGAGTACATTGAATTTGAATACCTCAAGGAGCTTGAGCTACAAGTTCTTAAGGAACAAAAAGCTGCTAAGAGGAAGATAAGGGAAGAAGTAGCAAAGTCAAGCGCCATCATCAAAAAGAGTCAAAAGAAGTCTGCTGACCGACAGAGGATGATGAGCTTCTTGAAGCTGTATGGATTCTCTGGAAGGAGGCTTGGTCCAATGTCTCTATCCACCATAGATGAGCACATTAGAGTGATCAAGCAGAAGATAAAGAGAGGAGAGCTAGTTGACTTACATTTCCCGCCAAGTCAAGCTCTTCCGGGAGTGGAGGTTAAGGTTGAACACTATAAGACAACACAACCTAGACCTCTTGCTGAACCTCCGCAAGCTTCATCTTCTTATTCATAGTAGGGTCCAACTCCCTCTCTCTGAACTAGTGAGGGAAAAGTACCCAACTGAGAAAGACAAAACATAACAACCTGGTGCTGAAGGGTAGTCTTCTCAGTTAAAGTTTCCAAAAAGGAGGAAAAGGATGGTTGTTAGATCTACATTATAGAAGAAGAAGAAATCAAAGGCATCCACCTCCAACCCTCAGGATAAGTTAGATCATCCTAAGGAAGTGCATGTAGAGGATGCTTAACCAACTGTAATAAAATAGAGCCTCTTGCATCAGGAAGACCCATCTTTTCTTGGACGTTTGCTGCTAATCCAAACAGATGGTATCACTAGAGATGAAGGTGGTCAAGATGTCTACTTCTAGCAAGACATGCTTAACTTACCTTTGCATGATCTCTTTGACTTGAGAAGCTACTTTGAGAGTCTGAGTGATCCTGACCAATTAAATGAAGAAGGGAATGGTCATGATCATGATGAGGACTGTCAATATCTAAACACTTCTCTATATTGGTAGCATCAGCCAAGGGGGAGTTTGTAAGACTTATTGACAGGCTGATGCACCCAAAATAACCTAATTCTTTCCTGCATGCATGCACTTAGTGCAAAGTAGAAGTTGCTTCGGAAGTTTTACACCCTACATTAGAAATATTCTAAATGTAAAATCTTTCAAGGCCAAGACCAATATCTTCTGAAGCCAAAAAGTGAACTCTTCCAAAGCTTCAAAGACAAAGTTGTAAGGCCCCGTTCCCGGGACGCCTACAGTTGGTCATTCATCGCACATAAAACATATAATTACATTTGCATTAAGAAAACATTGCAGCGGAAACATTCAAAAATGACATCTCGTTTCATTATAAACACTTTTGCCAAATAATACATCATTATCCGGTTACAAAATACATGTTTGCATTACATCACAAAAGCTTTATAAATGGATGCCATCCCAAAAGAGCCGAGTAGCCTTGTCGTGCCATCCTCATCAATCATTTACCTGCCAACTGGAAAACGTGTAAAAAGTCAGCGTTGCTGAGTGAGTTCTAGTTTTAATAATAAAACATACTTTACTTTCATTAAAGCTATTCCGTTTATCATGCGATCATTCAACATACGTATACACAGATAATGTCATTATTATCTTTCATCTCATTCATTATCTTTCGTTCCTTCCATTCATTCATTCTTCCGAGTCTTTTGCGACAACATAGTCGCTCACCTCAATAGCAATCTCAATGATTGCACGCCATCCGAGTCTTTTGCAGCCCTAGGGTTGCTCACCTCATTGCCCATATTAATGATAGCGAACTATCCGAGTCTATTGCAACAACAAGGTTGCTCACCCCAAGGCAACATCACGATAGGACGTTACTTGAGTCTTTTGCAACGACAAGGTTGCTCACCCCATAGGCAATCTAAATGATTGCACTTCATCCGAGTCTTTTGCAACACAAAGTCGCTCACCCCATATATATATGCTTGCAAGCCTTTCTTCCGTTCATTTATCATTCATTAATGCATGCATTCTTACTTCATGTTCCTCTTTCATTATCTTTCACTTTACATTACATAATACTTTATTCATTCATTAACATGACATGTAAAGCCACAAGAAAGATAAACATACATCATAATAAGGAACATATCATACACATTCATCATCATCATACAGGGCAACATCATACATACATAACATGCATAAACATGGAACGTCATCATCATCATGCCCTACATGCTCTCTAAGGCCATAACCGTCCTCTTACATGCTCTTACGGGTACTTTACGTCATAACTTACACCTGCACCTTCCCCCGAAGGCCAGAAGTCAAACTACACATTCCTCCGAGTGCAACAGCCCTATTCGGGCGTATGGCCATGCGACTGAACATCATGCGACTGGACTTATGCGGTTGAACATCTATGCGAATGAACATTCAATCGTGCGTATGGACCTTGTGCGAATGGGACTACTGCGAGAAGGCACCTATGCGACTGACCTCATGCGAATGGACTCATGCGACTAAGCATCTATGCGACTGAACCCTCAGTCGTATGATCCCCCATGCGACTGGGCTCCCAGTCATGCGACTGAAGCCTTAGTCGTGCGATTGAACCCTCAATCGTGCGAATGAATCCTAATCGTGCGAATGACCCTCAATCGCCTCTCATTAGGCCGTATGGCCTCCATTCGATCGCCTAGCCCTAGCTGATGCAGAATGGAGTTCATCCCGAACCCAATCTGCCATTTTCGGCCTCCAAGCTCATCCAAACCCATTCTAAGCCTAAATTAACCCTCCTGGACTTTAGGAATACATACCATAACACCATATAAGCACACACAAGCCCGGAATATACTCTAAACGCATCATACACATCACACCCAAATGGGTCAAACACATACACACACTAAAAACGGGATTTTTAACATTTTCCAGCCCCAAAATCGGTTGAAAACAAGTAAAAGTGGGGTCCTAGAACTCACAAAATCGAGCACAACGTCAAGGGCTTCGATTTGGCTTGCCACACGACGAGTTTGGACACCCGAATCACCCGAAACACCCCTTTTTCCTCTTTTTCTTCTCCTTTCTCTCTTCTCTTCTCTATGATGGCTGAAATTTGTGTATGGGGGAGAGGGTAAGGGCTGCCCTCTCCCTTATATACTCCGCTCACCCGTCTTTCTTTCGTTGGCAAGTTTGGTCCCTCGACTTTGGCCTTTATTTCCTTTTCTTTCTTCGCCGCCTTCAAAATAATAAATATCCGGGTGTTACAAGTCCACCCCCCTTAAATAGGTTTCGTCCCCGAAACCTGTTATTCTTTGAACAAACATGGATAATGCTGTCTCATTTCTTCTTCAGTCTCCCACGTTGACTCGGATCCCTTCCTGTGCTTCCACTGTACACGCACAAGAGGAACCACTTTATTCCATAGCCATTTCTCCTTTCGGTCGATGATTGCCACTGGTTGCTCCACATAATTGAGTCGTTCATCTACTTCGATATCTTCCAATGGGACAATCATATCTTCATCTGCTAAGCACTTCCTTAGATGAGATACATGGAATGTTGGGTGAATTCCACTTAACTCATCTGGTAACTCTAGTCTATAGGCCACCTCTCCTACTCGAGCAATTATTCGGAAAGGGCCTATATACTTGGGGCTCAGCTTGCCCCGCTTTCGGAAGCGGATGATACCCTTCCAAGGTGAGACCTTCAACATAACCCGGTCACCCACCTGGAACTCAATCGGCCTGCGTCGTTTATCAGCATACGACTTCTATCTATCTTTGGCTGCCTTCATGAAGGCTTTAATCTTCTCAAGCTTCTCAGTCGTAGCCTCAATTACCTCGACGCTCCCCAATTCCTTCTGACCAATATCACCCCAACAAACGGGTGTTCTGCATCTCCTATCGTATAGCATCTCGTATGGAGGCATACCAATGCTGGCATGATAGCTGTTGTTGTACGAGAATTCGGCTAACAGTAGGTGGTCATCCCAACTTCCACCAAAATCAATCACACATGCCCGAAGCATGTCTTCCAGCGTCTGAATGGTCCTTTCTGACTGACCATCAGTCTGGGGATGATAAGCCGTACTAATATGTAACCTCGTCCCCATAGCGTCGTGGAATTTCTTCCAAAATTTAGATGTAAACCGGGTGTCGCGATCCGACACAATAGACACCGGCACACCATGACGAGTCACAATTTCCTTGATGAACAGATCAGCTAACCTCTCTGATGAATATGTCTCGCGGATCAGTAGGAAGTGAGCACTCTTCGTCAAACGATCAACTATCACCCATATGGCATCATACCCTTTCGGGGTTCTCGGCAGTTTTGTAATGAAATCCATAGTGATGTGCTCCCACTTCCATTCCGGTATATCCAGAGGTTGGATCTTCCCATACGGCTTTTGATGCTCGGCCTTCACCTGTAAGCAAGTAAGACACTTACTCACATACTCCACCACATCGCGCTTCATACCTGGCCACCAATAGTCTTTCTTCATATCGTGGTACATCTTCGTGGCACCAGGATGAATGGAGTATCGGGTCTTGTGAGCTTCATCCATTATCTTCACCCGTAGATCCCCAAAACGAGGAATCCACACACGACCGAATCGGGTTCTAACACCTAGTGTGTTTTCACCCAATTCCCCAACCAGACCTCTCATCCTTTCAGAGTTAAGATGATATTCTTTCAATGCCTAATCTTGGAACTCTTTCACCTGCTTCATCACATCCGAGGTCATAATCAGCTGGTATGCTTCCACCCGAATCGGCTCGGGTCTTTCCTTTCGGCTAAGAGCATCAGCCACCACATTGGCCTTGCCCGGATGGTAGTGGATTTCACAGTCATAATCCTTTATAAGTTCCAACCACCGTCTCTGCCTCATGTTCAGATCTTTCTGCTCGAAGAAGTACTTCAGACTCTTGTGGTCAGTGAAAATGGTGCACTTCGTCCCGTACAGATAGTGCCTCCAAATCTTTAGTGCAAAGACCACGGCTGCTAGCTCCAAGTCATGAGTAGGATAATTGACCTCATGAACCTTCAACTGTCGGGATGCATAGGCTATAACCTTTCCTCTTTGCATTAACACGCACCCCAACCCCGAGTAAGAAGCGTCGGAATAAACCACCAGATCTTCACTTCCATCGGGTAATGACAGAACAGGAGCTTGAGTCAATCTCGCCTTCAGTTCTTCAAACGCCTTCTCTTGAGCTTGACCCCATACGAACTTCACATCTTTTCGGGTCAACTTAGTCAGTGGAGAAGCAATCTTAGAGAAGTCTTGGATAAATCTTCTATAGTAGCCCGCCAAACCCAAGAAGCTACGGATCTCGGATAACGTCTTCGGTGACTTCCATTGCATAACCGCCTCCACTTTCGCCGGGTCCACCATTATCCCGTCAGGATTCACCACGTGACCCAAGAACTGAACCTCGCGCAACCAAAATGCGCACTTGGAGAATTTAGCATACAACTTCTCCCTTCTTAACGTCTCCAGAACCTCCCGAATGTGACCGGCGTGCTCAATCTCGCTTCTCGGATAAATCAGGATATCATCAATAAACACAATCACTGATTTATCCAACATAGGCCGACATACACGGTTCATCAAATCCATAAAAGCAGCTGGCGCGTTGGTCAAGCCAAAGGACATGACAAGAAACTCGTAGTGACCATAGCGCGTACGGAAAGCTGTTTTAGGAATATCTTGCTCCTTCACCTTCAACTGATGGTAACCAGATCGAAGATCTATCCTGGAAAACCAACTGGCACCCTGAAGCTGATCGAACAAATCATCTATCCTCGGTAAGGGGTATCGGTTCTTCACCGTCAACTTGTTCAGCTCGCGGTAGTCGATGCACATCCTCATACTACCGTCGTTCTTCTTTACAAACACGACCGAAGCACCCTAAGGAGAGATACTCGGTCTAATGAACCCCTTATCAAGCAGCTCTTGCAACTGCTCCATCAACTCTTTCATCTCGGTCGGAGCCAACCGATACGGTGCCTTGGCGACCGGTTGGGCACCCGGTATCAGATCAATCTGAAACTCGATCTCTCGGTCAGGTGGCACTCCTGATAAGTCTTCCGGGAACACGTCTTGAAAGTCACACACAACCGGTACATCGGCTAGTTGTGGTGTTGGCGTATCCACATCCTTTACATAGGCCAAGTAGGCACTACATCCACGCCTCATACACTTTCCCGCCACCGCCATCGAGATCACCTTCGGAATCGTAGTAACCTGATCACCATAAACCGTCACTGAACTACCGTCGGGCGCCGACAACCGAATCATCTTCTTGCGACACACAATGTTCGCCTCGAAGTCCGCTAACCAATCCATCCCAAGGACCAAATCAAAACCACCTAAGGTCATCACAAACGGTCTAACAGGAAACTTATGACCCTCGAGTTCCACATCACAGTTCTCTATCATCTCAGAAATCCTGGTAGACTTACCTATGGCAGTTTCTACATCAAAGGGCGCATCAACACGTCTACTAATAACAGGCAGCTTTGCACAGAAAGCAGCAGAAATAAAACTTTTACTGGCACCCGAATCAAATAACACAGAAGCTAAAGTTTGGTTCACCAGAAATGTACCGGTCACGACATCAGGGTCCGTTCTAGCTTCCTCCTGTGTCATGGTGAATGCCCTGGAGCTCACCCTCGGTCCTTCACCCCCTGTTTTCTTCGCCCCAGAGCTCTCAGCCCTCGGCCTCTTGCAATCTTTGAACACGTGACCCTCTTCACCATAGTTAAAGCACCGGACCGTACGACAGTCCTTTGCCATGTGCCCCGCCTTTCCACACTTGAAGCACAAGTTTGACACCAACCTGCACTCCCCACTATGCTCCCGTCCACACTTACCACATCTTCTCGACCCCGCACTTGACGTGACCACGCGGCGGTCGTCCACTCGTGCCTTCTTATTACCCGTCGAGGCATTACCCCGACCAAACCTCTTCCCCTGCCAGTTTTGATCACCACCGCTCTTCCTGCCACCATCAGTCACCACCACCGTTCTTTCATCATACAGTCTCCCCGCCAAATCCACTGCCGACCTAAACGTGCTCGGCCGGGCAGCAATCATGTGCCTGCGAATATCCGCTGGCAAACCCTGTATATACCTCTTGATCTTTCGGGACAGAGGTGTCACTTGATCCGGCACCAGACGTGCCATCTTGTTGAATTTCGTGGTGTACTGCTGGTGTGTCATAGTTCCCGCCTCCAGTTACAAGAACTCCCTCTCAACCTTGTCTATTTCCGGATGAGGACAAAACTCCTCGATCACCAACCTTTTCAGCTCAGACCATCTCATTCTCCCAATGGCCCTGCTACCCTCGGCTTGGACAATATTGTCCCACCAACATAGAGCCGAATCCACAAAAGAGTGGGTAGCGAACTTCACCTTCTGGTCTTCACGGCATTCGCTGATATCCAGAACGGCCTCCATTTCCCTCACCCACCGGTGAGCAGCAGCAGCAGTGCCGTTTCCATCAAAAGTAGGGGGCTTGCACCTCATAAACGCCCCATAGTTACAGCCCCGTACCACCCCTTGCACGGGCTCATCTTCTTCCTCCTCCTCATTATCGGAGAAAATCGTTTCAGGCTCCGGTTGCTCCCCCGAGGCCCTATTTCTCTCCTTCCTTTCTCCCTCTTTCACAGCCTTGATGACTTCGGTCACCACAGACGGTAAGATTGTCTGCATGACCTGATGTACTTCCTCGACAACAGCCTCCTTTACTGAGGCTCTCAGGTTTGCACTCTCATCCCCAGCTTCCGGATGAGGGGTCTCAAGTTCTGCAGGAACCTCTTTCTCAGCTCTAGGACTTCCTCTTTTAGGGCGTGGTTTTGCATCAGGGCCACCACGGCCTCCACCCCTAGAAGCTCTAGAAGATCTACCACCAGCCATTCTCTATAACACTGAAAGATTCAAACACCAACACGGTCATTCAAGGAAACAACTCAGTTTATGTCAAGTATAGTAAGTCCCTAATTACAGTGGCCAGTTGTGATTAGCCACTTACTGTACTCTTCATACCCCAAGTATTACCTGTCCTGACTACATCAGTATTCAAATCTACATACAACACATAACCACATACCATGCGCACATAAACCGATTAACTTTAAGAAAATACCTGATGACACGCAGCTACTCAGTTTGGCATCCCATTCCCCTTTCGTCCCATTTTCAGTTTAAGTTAAGGTTTATTTTGAAAATTTACCCATTTCACTTAAACTTTGGCTCTGATACCAACTTGTAAGGCCCCGTTCCTGGGACGCCTACAGTTGGTCATTCATCGCACATAAAACATATAATTACATTTGCATTAAGAAAACATTGCAGCGGAAACATTCAAAAATGACATCTCGTTTCATTATAAACACTTTTGCCAAATAATACATCATTATCCGGTTACAAAATACATTTTTGCATTACATCACAAAAGCTTTATAAATGGATGCCATCCCAAAAGAGCCGAGTAGCCTTGTCGTGCCATCCTCAGCAATCATTTACTGTCCAACTGGAAAACGTATAAAAAGTCAGCGTTGCTGAGTGAGTTCTAGTTTTAATAATAAAACATACTTTACTTTCATTAAAGCTATTCCGTTTATCATTCGATCATTCAACATACGTATACACAGATAATGTCATTATTATCTTTCATCTCATTCATTATCTTTCGTTCCTTCCATTCATTCATTCTTCTGAGTCTTTTGCGACAACATAGTCGCTCACCTCAATAGCAATCTCAATGATTGCACGCCATCCGAGTCTTTTGCAGCCCTAGGGTTGCTCACCTCATTGCCCATATTAATGATAGCGAACTATCCGAGTCTTTTGCAACAACAAGGTTGCTCACCCCAAGGCAACATCACGATAGCACGTTACTCGAGTCTTTTGCAACGACAAGGTTGCTCACCCCATAGGCAATCTAAATGATTGCACTTCATCCGAGTCTTTTGCAACACAAAGTCGCTCACCCCATATATATATATGCTTGCAAGCCTTTCTTCCGTTCATTTATCAATCATTAATGCATGCATTCTTGCTTCATGTTCCTCTTTCATTATCTTTCACTTTACATTACATAATACTTCATTCATTCATTAACATGACATGTAAAGCCACAAGAAAGATAAACATATATCATAATAAGGAACATATCATACACATTCATCATCATCATACAGGGCAACATCATACATACATAACATGCATAAACATGCAACATCATCATCATCATGCCCTACATGCTCTCTAAGGCCATAACCGTCCTCTTACATGCTCTTACGGGTACTTTACGTCATAACTTACACCTACACCTTCCCGCGAAGGCCAGAAGTCAAACTACACATTCCTCCGAGTGCAACAGCCCTATTCAGGCGTATGGACACCCTTCAGTCGCATGGCCCCCATGCGACTGAACATCATGCGACTGGACTTATGCGGTTGAACATCTATGCGAATGAACATTCAATCGTGCGTATGGACCTTGTGCGAATGGGACTACTGCGAGTAGGCACCTATGCGACTGACCTCATGCGAATGGACTCATGCGACTAAGCATCTATGCGACTGAACCCTCAGTCGTATGATCCCCCATGCGACTGGACTCCCAGTCGTGCGACTGAAGCCTTAGTCGTGCGATTGAACCCTCAATCGTGCGAATGAATCCCAATCTTGCGAATGACCCTCAATCGCCTCTCATTCGACCGTATGGCCTCCATTCGGTCGCCTAGCCCTAGCTGATGCAGAATGGAGTTCATCCCGAACCCAATCTGCCATTTTCGGCCTCCAAGCTCATCCAAACCCATTCTAAGCCTAAATTAACCCTCCTGAACCTTAGGAATACATACCAGAACACCATACAAGCACACACAAGCCCGGAATCATACTCTAAACGCATCATACACATCACACCCAAATGGGTCAAACACATACACACACTAAAAACGGGTTTTTTACATTTTCCAGCCCCAAAATCGGTTGAAAACAAGTAAAAGTAGGGTCCTAGAACTCACAAAATCGAGCACAACGTCAAGGGCTTCGATTTGGCTTGCCACACGACGAGTTTGGACACCCGAATCACCCGAAACACCCCTTTTTCTTCTTTTTCTTCTCCTTTCTCTCTTCTCTTCTCTAAGATGGCTGAAATTTGTGTATGGGGGAGAGGGTAAGGGCTGCCCTCTCCCTTATATACTCCGCTTACCCGTCTTTCTTTCGTTGGCGAGTTTGGTCCCTCGACTTTGGACTTTATTTCCTTTTCTTTCTTCGCCGGCTTCAAAATAATAAATATCCGGGTGTTACAAAAGTCTTCCGAAGCCAAAGAAGTAAAGACAGATTTCTTCTGAAGACTTTAAAGAACATGCTTTCTCTGATGTACTTTTCATAAAGCTGACCAACTTTCTGCTACAACTCTGAAGACTCACCAACTTATACAAGTTGGTGAATGGTCCATGCTTTTTGTAACTGTACATTGAGGTCTTGAGTTTGTAATTTTCTAATTTATGTACTTTTATTCCTTTTGTAATATATTAGGATGTGAGCTATGGCATGTCATAGTCCCTAGTCAAAATACAGCTTTTCCTTTTGACTCTACATTGATTTTGTTGTCTTGATCAATGTTTCCAGCTAGCCTTCTAAGTATGGCCGGCTGTAGGATGTAGTATAAAGTATATCAAGTCTTTATATTTATTTTATGCTTTGTAACACTTGTAAAAAGAACTTGAGAAGAAATATACTGTAATCTTGAAAACAATTACGTTGTTGTTGTTTTTAAGGTTCCGTCTCTTGTTTGCTTGTGTTAATAGTATCACAATATAAGTTCTGGTTTCCTTTTTTATCTGTTAAGTGTTCTAACACTTTACTCATTGTGAGACTAAGTGTATTAACCATCCCTTAAAAGGTCCTGTAAAGCTATTATTGTATGTGCGAGTCGAGAATATCAAGTGATGGATACAACTGAGCCGATGCGTTTTGGTGAGGCTGACATTAAGAAGTTGGGGCAAAACCAGATTCAAGTACCAGACAAGTATGAGATTTATGCTAAATCGTTTACTGGTGATGTGAGTAATATTATTGCATCTTAGTTATGGGCTGGCCGTCAAGGGGAAGTAGAGACTCAGCTGTTTGGACCATCGCTTGGCTTGTCTACTGAAGAGCTACAAAAGTACATTCAACATACAGGAAAGGCAAGAAACCGAGAATGTGATCGAAGATATAATAGCATGAATCTAGGGGGAGATTGTTGGGTCCTAGATTATTATGTATAGAGATTCACACTATTATATAGGTTCTCGGTTATTGATTTTGGTTCTCGGTTTAGGCTCCGGTTTATTAGAGGTTTACGGGTTTAACATGTAATAGGCTTAGGCCTTAGATGGTTTAGTATGCCCATCTAACCCTAAGTATATAGTGTGGTTCAAATAAAATCATTAAGCTTGTTGTTACAACTCTTATTCATCTAAAAGTTTCTGTGTGTGTTCTTCGTGTTCTTATCTTTATTGAGATCAATACCAGACAAACTTCAAGTTTGTGTGTTGATCTTGGCTTGAATCATCACAATCAAAGGATTCTGCACTTTGATTGTTATTTAGTGATATTCTGTTGTTTGATCCTCTTGATTTGGGACTTAAAGTTAGACATGCCGGTAGTGGTGTGATGTTACAGCTAAAGTGTTGATCCGACATGGATTTCTTACTTATAACCTTCTCCTTATCATAAGATTTCTTATAATTAGTGTTTAAAGGTTGACTTCTTTCAAATATATAAAAAACGTTTAAGTTAGTAATGCCACTATCATAGTACATTATGTTACTATCCCACTATAACGATGCCAAGCAATGTGTTTGCAAGTTCTAATCACTTACCCAAGCCTTCCAATACATTGAAAACATAGAGAGGGTGCGTATGTCCTTTAGAGAGAGAGCGCACTGGAGTTGATGAGAGAAATAGGATGAAATCCAAATTTTTGAGGCTTTTAAACTTGATTTGCCAATATGGCACCTTGGCGGACCTTCAGGCAAGTTCTCGCGGTCCGCTGCCACCATAGAAAGGCATATTCGCATCTTTCAAATGCAATATTCACATATTATAATGGAATATAGCTCATGGATTGTTATGATTTATCCATGGTGGTCTGCGACCACCTTAGTGGACTGTTACCATCAGTCTTGGCGGTCTGCTATGAGGTCACTCCACCTGACCTGGATACCTTCCCTTGGCGAACCTTTATGGCCAACTATAAACCCTTAGCTATCTGCTATAGTTTAATATTTTCAAAACCTTAGCATGTTGATTGTTATTTTTAAATTGAATTCTGATCTTGCAGGGTTGCTAAATCTTAGTCTTAAGTAGTGCTTTGTGTTGGGCATTTCGGTTTACTAACCTGCCTAGCTCGGTGACGGGTCAAGTCAGATTTATGTGCCTGTTATATTGGTACGCACACATATTATATGTAAGCATTGTATACACATACGTCTCGGTAGGTCTAATTGTAGAAGTCAACCTGATGTGTGTTACAGATTTTTGTAACATGTGTACGAAAGTGAAAAATTAGAAACATGAAATTATCCAAGATCAAGAGAATCCATCCTATTAGTGTAGTGGATGTGACTCTACCAAAGACAACATTGAATGGCTTTCTATTATGTTACTTGTGCAGCAAGTGCTTTGGTTAAATAGAAATAGTCAATGAACTAGCAAATCCAAACCTTTATGAAAAGTGATGTCCCATTAAGGTTATACTCTTATCATACAACAATATGCGTATTTCAGAGTTAAATCTATATATTAATTAGAGCAAGCATGTGGCTTTGAATTAATGCACGATGGATAGTATAACAACTTATGAACTTTCTGAAACAATGGTGAGCGTATTGTAAAGAGGACAATTAAGAAGAATGCTTTGCAAAAAGTCAATATTTTGGATCCTCTTAGAGCAACCCTTCATATCCTATCACTATACATTGAAAAGTCCATTACAGTTTGATTCTAGGTGGAAGATTATAAACTATCTTTATTATTTGGTTTATTATTACTACTAACTCTTATACTTTAATATTACTCAGAACAACAAAAGGTGAAACCCTGACGCGAAGGCCATGGAATAAAAGCCTAGTTAACCTATATGTTAATTTAGCAAGTGAATGAACAGTATGCAAGGTAATTCGGTAATATTGTTAGTGTATGTGTGGCTGAGAGTTAGGTGTCCACATTGCTTTCTTTGGGCGTGGCTGAGATTTAAATATCCACGTTTCTCTTTCTTTCTCTCAAAGCATACCACTTTCAAATCTGGGTCTCAATGAACACCGGGCTTGATTAATTTTATGATCCTGGTGGTGGTGACACTGAAGCGAAACATGATGATTGATGATGAACATGATGATTCTGAACAATAACAGGTACATGAACAAATACATGTGTCAACATCGGAGCATGAAACGGAGGGTTGGAGACGTCGGCTGTGGTATAATCACAAGCCGTGGCTAAGATAGACCAAGCCGACTAGCAACTACTCCTTCTATCTCGATTTTGTGATCGGTCGGTGCCAGATTTCAACCCGATTGTAAGCTTTTGTATTTTATCATCATGCAATAATGGTGGTGAACAATCAAAGCAATCGGTTTTCTTAGGGTTTTGGTAACGGCGACAAAACCAAATGTTACTTTCTTTTCGTTTTTACCGTCGTTCCACCATTAGGCTTTCTCTTCACTCCAGACCATTCTTAGTTCAAATTCTACTTTTGTAGTTGATCTTCGTGTTCGTGGTTGCATCGGTATGTATCTTTGTGTTCGTGGTAACTCTTAATTTTGTTTTTATTGTGTTTACTTTTGTATTTCAAGCAATACATGCGTTTGAATCTGTGGAGTTCAATTTCCAAATAAGGCAGTATGGTTTCATACTCTTCTTTATCCAAATGCATATTATGATTTTGATTTTTGCTTCCTGATTTAGGCTGGACTTATTACAAGATGGTAGAGGAAAAGAAGGATCAGTTAAAAGTTGCAGATCGATCTAAAGAATTTGCTAAATATTAAGAGGTAGTTTCAATACATTCTTCATTTTGTTGTCTAATAAATTTTTAACTCAACTTTTTTTCACCTTAAAGTTAATCGTTCTTTCTTGTTTTGATTAGATCTTTTTAATTGTTTATGGACTAAAAGTGTTCTGGAGTCCAAAGATCTTAAACAATATTTGATGAAGCATGCATGTTTTTGTTCCTTTTTGTTTCTAATGCTGTACTTTTGAACTCGGTTGATATCACATGATTTTTGCTTGCTCCTTTGTCAACACTTCAACATTAAGGTCACTTTGTGTAAAAGGCTATTAGTTTTTTTATTTTGTTACCCGTTACAAAGGGAAACATTGGAATGCAGGTCACAAATGCATCTCAGATAATCACTTGAGAACGACTCACATGTTACTTTTGCTTTAAAAATAGATGGGAAGACTTTAACTTTGGCTTTGGAGGAAATTCGAAGCATCAGTTCTTGAAAATAGCAATTGGATGTGTTTTTGTCATATGGGGTCATATTTATGCCAAGTAGTAGGCTATGAATGAATTAAAATTGCTATCTTTATCTAACATATTGAATTAATAAGTTCATATCTTGATTTATCCAAGTGTTGTACTTGACTTCATTCATCTGGTATACATTACAAAATTAGATTACAAGCTTGGTAAAAGAAGGCACCGGAAAAATGTCTTTAGCAATTGGAGATGGAGGAAATGACGTCGGAATGATTCAAGAGGCAGACATTGGCATTGGAATGAGTGGTGACGAAGGGATTCAGGTTTGTGTTGTCATACAAATATGCCTCTTTTTTTAGAATTAGGATTTTTAACATCTGAGTACAAAGTTGGGTATGAGTAAACATGAGTAGGTTTCAAGAAATGTTAGGACCTGGTATTTGAACGAAATACCTAGTGATTAGCGTGTTAAACCAACTCAAATAGTGCGGAATCCTATTTGATTGGCAATCCAATCAGTGAGAACACACGAAGAATCAATCAAGAATTGAATCCAACGTTAGAAATCGATTAGGAATCGATCTAAAGTGTTCTGTGAACTTGGAGAACGATTTGGGAGGTCTCTAGACGGCTAGGGTACGTCTGGAATCGTAATGGGATGAATGCTTACGTTTTTCCACGAATTGGGTCTATTTATAGGTTAGTGTTGTTCAATCGTGCGACTGGGCCATAAGTATGGTTCAGTCGTGCGATTGAACCATGCGGTTGATTCATTCGCACGACTGAATGTTCAGTCGTGCGATTGAGCCAATCTTATGTGTCAATCATACGACTGATCCAGTCTCCTGGTTCAGTCGTGCGATTGAGTCAATCGTATGAAGTTTTTCATGCGTGTGGTCCATTCGCATGGGCCATTCGCATGAGAACTTCATTAAGTTAAGTTTGAATGTTTTAATTAATATAACATAATGTGTAACCATTCAAACAATCATAAACCCAATCAATTCAATCACGACTCATTAATGAAATATTAAACATCACAAGTAACAAACAATCCATGTCATTTCATTAATCAATACAACTTACATCATAATCAGACAGACAAGTTCATTACATTACAAATCATGATCTAGGGACATACATGCATCAACAAACTCCCCCTTGGACCTAGATCTATCTAATCTCTTGTCTTCTGCATTACCTCCTTATACTTCTTGTACTTCTCCTCTTTGGTGACTCCTGCGTGAATCTCAAACGCAAAGCAAAGTCGTATAACGTTTTAGAACTGGAGGGCTTGTACAATGTCTTGTGTGTCATAGAACAGTGGCCACTTGTATAATGTATAGACATCATTAGCAGACAAGTTGGTTAGCCACATCGGGTCGAATACCCTGATAGTATCCATTTGGCCCTCTTTATTCAGAACTATGACAGCTTCAGCAGTTCTCCAATCATAGTACCACCATTTGAAGTGTGGAGTGAAGTCCTGTGGCATTTCCTGAGAGGGATTCTCGACATACTGCGCGGAGGACTCCACTTCAACACAATCTTGGGCTTGCCAGTAATGGCATCAACCTCAGACCTTCTTATGTACCTCGTAGGCTGTTGTGGTCTGAAGTTAACCCATCTGGTGTGGTACTCCTTCTTCAGGGCAGCCTCGAACCAGCCTGACATCTTTCTTGGGTCAGCATACAGCAGCTTTAGTTTAGCCAGCTGGTTGAGCTCAAAACCAGGTAGAGTCTTCAGATCATGTGGGAACCTGAAGTACTCTATGCCCTGTTCCCTCTTAACTGCATACGCGTTAAGGTCATCAAAATAAGCCCATGCAATAATCCTGCCTGACACCTTATGGTGTTTCTTGACTCTGTAGAGCTTGGTGTAGGCATCTTTCTTTGGTGCAGCACGCTGGGCTCTCACTTCTTCAAAACAGGCAGCCCACTCAGCCTTGCGAATGTCTACGTCATCATTGGAGGCTTGGGCTGTTCCTTCAGTCTTTTCGGTTTCCTGCTCCATCTTGTCTAGTACCTCAAACGTATCACTGACTAGGGACTCACCCAGATTGGGGACCACATTACCCTCGGTGTCAGCATATTGAGGGTACTCTTCTGCAGTAATATCTTCAACCTCAACTTCATCAACGTCATTTAGTTCTTCATCACTGGTTGAATCAACTGTTGGAGCATCCTTGACAATTTCATCAGGATTGAGTCTGAACATCTCTGCCAGTTGCTCGTCAGATAGGTCATGAATTATTTCCCCTTCTTCAGGGGTATAACTCACAGACCTTCTTACAATCCCTTGCAGATCAAGAATCATGGTTAGTTGAGTCTTGACCTGTTGAAGGGGAGCAATGTCAAACTCATCCCTTTGAAAGTTTGGATCTGTTTGATTTAAACATTCAACACATAAACCATTAGTAAGTAATCAAACAGAATTATATCAACTTAATATATAAACATTCAACACACTTGTTTTCATTACATGATTCAAATACAAAATAAATAAATACATAAGACATCTAATCTGTACTTTTGTCTTGAATCATGGGCGTGTCGCTCGGAGGAGCAGAAGTGGTAGATGACTGGTCCTGTCGATGCTTAGATCTTCGTTCTTGACCAGAAGCAGAGGCCGATGCAGCCGCATCCCCTCCTTCTGCTTCGTCATCATCATCTTTACCTTCTGTCCTTTCTTCCTCAGTCTCTTCCTCATCCTCATCATCTTCCTCATCATCATCATCATCTTCATCATCACCATCTCCGTCATCCCCATCACCCTCCTTTATCTTCAAGGGCTCATCCTTTGACCCCTTTAACCTCAGCATAATCGTCTTGTTGGTAGTCTCCAACTCCTCTATACGTTTTTGCTGATTGGGCCTGCTGGTCCTGGAGTTGGGACATCTCGACTCTCTGAGCATCGATTAGCTGGGTCTGCTGATCTATCACCCGAGCCTGCTCTGCCATCTGCTGAGACTGGGCAGCAGTCAGGTCGGTCAGCTGGCGAATCTGCGCTGCTTTCTCCTCATCTGCAGCAAGCAGGCGCATTACCATACGGTTAAGCGCCGACAGCTGCTCCTCTACCCCGATGTGAGGTAGAGTAGATCCATAAGCATGTGATGGCTGGGCTGAAGGTCCGGCATGATGTGAGGTGGTGGTGGTAGTGGCAGTGGTGAATATGGGTCGGTAGGCTGGTGCTGGTGATGTAGGTGTGAATGGTATGGTGGTGGATGGGAAGGATACAGTGGTGGTAGGTAAGGTGGTGGCTGTGGTAGCTGTACTGGATGTGGTGGCTGTGGTGATAGGTGGTATGTCAGTGGTGGTGGTAGTGGTGGCTTTGGTGGTGGAAGTAGTGGCAGCAGTGGTAACGAAGGTCAGGCGACGCTTCTTCTTCTTCAGTCCGTGGGGTTGAGCCATCCTCTTCCTCCTAGTCCCGGTGGAAGTGGATGCTCCCCCTGCAGCTCTGCCCACTGAACCCGGAGCATAGCTCGGGTCAGTCTCTCTCTCTGAGGAGTCCCGAGGGTGTACACCAACCACCCTAATCCCGTGTTCTGTGGGAACAACTTTGCTTCCCACAGTCCTAGTGAGGGGCTCCTCATCCGACTCCTCCTCTTGATCACCAACTACGAACTCCTGATGGAAACCGGCCATCTCAGCAACCTCTCCGGCAGTGGCAGACCCCGGGGGAATAACGTCTGAATCAGTGCCTCTATGTGGAGCAGGCATATCATCCACGGCGTCGCCGCTATCATCATCATCTGAGTCAATATCTGGTATAGCAATCTGCTCTACATCTGAATCACTGTCATCGTGGCGCCACTTTCTCTTGGCTGGCGCCACATAGTCAGCACGGGCCAGATGCCCAAACAACCTCCTGACAGGGGGTTTCACCTGCTTCCCCCTGTACACCTTCATCCTGCCTAGCGTAGTGTCATCCATAACCTCGAGCACTACAGCATCCTCCTTCTCCTTTGGCAGGGAGGGAAGCTTCTGATCTATAATCATCTGCATAAACCTCGGATACATGCAGAAGCCTTCCTTCCCTTTCCCCTCAATGTTCTCCACCAGGTAGGTGAAGATCATTTTGGAGAAGCTGAACGGGTGGTTCAGCACCAATGCAGCATAGGCGTTCTGGATCTGATCAGACAACTCATCAAATCCTCCCTTCCTCGATGCTATGCACTTCAGTAGAACATGCGCAAGATACTTGAACTGGGGACAGAGGTTACTCTTGTTGAGTACCCCAGCATTGATGTCCCCAGAGTACTTGGCTCTCATAAAACATCCTCTGACCGTGAGGGGGTGTAGACGAGTAGGACAATCAGCATCATCCCCTAACTGTAGAACAATCCTCAAATCCTCCTCTGAGATGGTAATAGCCTCACCAAAGATCGTACTCCTGATGCAATGAGGCTCAGAGGATCTATCAACAGTCGCGCCTTCCCAGAAGGCCTGCTGCACTGATCTATACGGCGTGCATGGTGTAGAGATAGCATGAGCAATCCTGGATCTCAACAGAAACGTAATGATGCCTGAGAAGTCAGCTGCGTTCCTGGATGTCAAATCCAGATGAGCACATATGTTATGCTTTGTGCTCATGTTCCATCGACTCGCCATCTGTAACACATAGCAATATAAACATTAGTACCTTTGACTAAGAGCATAATGAAACACTTAAACTTGAATAGAAAGTTTCTGTCATGCGATTGAGGTTGTGCGACTGAAATCAGTCGTGCGACTGAAAGTGCGATTGAGGTTCAGCCGTGCGAATGATCTCATGCGTACGACTGAGTGTGCGACTGAACTCATGCGCATGTACTCTTATGCGGTTACACCAGTCGTGCGACTGAGTCTCATACGCATGGTTCAGTCGTGCGGTTAAGTAAATCGCCCCCTTCAGTCGTGCGACTGAAGTTCATCCGCTTGTCCAATCGTATGACATCCTGTCCGTTCAATTCAAATTAACTTTTTCATCAATTTTGAGTTTTAGACTTCGTGTTCTGGTTCATTAGACTCGCAATACTTTCTTATAACTCCTAACACACTTAATTTCCTCTGTTTGAGTAGTTAAATTAGGTTATTATGTCGTTTAAGTCTGGTTTGCTTTCGGGTCTTAATTTTGCAGATCTAGAATCAATTGGACCGTTATTTTGTTTGCTCTTCACCGCAAATTACCTGTAGAATCGATGGAGATGATCAGTACTCAAGAATCGGGTGTATTAGGAATCAAAGGAAATTTTGGCAGAGTTTGGTTAAGTCGTGCGATTTAGGGTTTCTTTGAGGGTGATGAGTCTCTGCGACCGACTCCTCCTCTATTTATACTAACCCTAGATCCAATCGTGCGACTGAGTTCATACGCACCTTTCAGTCGTGCGAGTGGGACTCAGTCGTGCGATTGGGTCAGTCGCCCTTCTCCAGTCGTCCGACTGGATTTCAGTCGTGCGACTGACTCACTCGTTCGCACTTAAGCCTCCGACTGGACTAATCGTATGGGCCATTCGGTTTGATGGTCCATACTCATAGTTCATTCGTGCGAATGGATTCCATTCGTATGGATAGTCCATACGTATGGTCCATTCGTGCGAATGGGTCATACTTAGTTAATTTTCTGCCATTTCTACCAACTTACATTTAAAACCCCTTTTTACTTTTTGAATTTAACGTTATGAGCCTTTGATCATCTCAGACATGATCATTTTATCCTGAAAACATTTTGATCACCTCAGACGTTATCTTTTTAAACACTTTAGTCACCTCAGACGTGACCCTTTTAAAAAACACTTTGTCACCTCAGACGTGACTATTTTAAACTTTCAAAGCACATATGGTCATCTCAGACATGACCCTTTTAGTGAGTTGATTCCCTTCTGATTTTCCTGATGTAGCCCGACACACGACTAAAGTTAAAATTTAAAACGACTAACTAATTTAAAAATCTTTAACTAATTACATAAACAAACTTATTTTTGGCTTTTTGTGAGAGATAAACCCAGAGATTGATATCTACGGGATTTGGTTCGGGAGTAGATAGCTTCAACTTAGATTGATCATATCTGGACCAATTCAATTTTGGAATCATACAGGTAAGTCAAATCATTTGGGACTAGTTATTAAACCTTTTGATGCTCAAATTCTCGGTGTTCATCCAGAGTCGTTAGCAACTTAAGGAAATCATACTGAAACTCTTAGATTTTCACATTGATTTGAACCTTTGAGCATGTAGCCATAATGATTGTCAGTATGTTTGTCCACTTAAATCCATACACAGACTTTTGACACAGACTGGTGACTTATTTAGGTTTAATTATTTCAACTAACATTTGTGGATCCCACACTTATATGGTAATCAACATTCCTCAGGAGCTTTTGAGCGGTCTACGGGTATTTTTACAAGAAGAGACTATTCTTAGAGCTTTCAAAGAGAAGCCTGTCCTCAGGTCAGTGCCATCGCACAGCAGAGAGGCGGCAAACAACAATGAATTCTAGAATATCTAGGTTATGCTTATCCTCAGGTCAGTGCCATCGCACAACAGAGAGGCACATAACCTATCTCCTTGTTAGAGCAGCTTATTTTATTTTACACAAAATGCACCAACAACATAAGTCATTAGCTTTATTGCATTTGTCTTTCATTTTTTTCTTGCTTTGCTCTAATTATGGTCATCCGCACACATTTGTGGCGTTTAATTGCTCATTACCCCTTATTGGAATATATTTGATTGTGTTAACCAGGATAAGATGGAAGCCCACAGTCAGTTGAACAACTTAGTTTGATCTTGAGATCACCAATCAGGTCTAATTGTCTATTGTGTTGAATCTACCAACATATCATTTGTGGTCTAGCAGCCTCTAAGTCTACTTTCTTTGTGTCACCTTAGAGTTGCCAGTTTTCTATCATCTTCCCTTTTTATATTGCTTAGACTACACAGACTTATACTTTGAACTTTTGCATCTTTCCAAAACTTAAATTTTAAAGTCCCTCTTGATTTGTTCCTGTGTACTATCATTTTCCAAAGGTATTGAATCGGTATCACAGACACAATCTACCTTATTTCAGCTAGTTACTCCTTCTCCCTCAATTTTTTTTTTTTTTTAATGTTAACTTGCTGACATATTCTCCCCCTAAAATACTAAAATCATTTCTGGTTTAATTATTTTAGGATTTTAATAAACAGCAAAATAACATGAGTTTAAATAAAACAGACGAGAATAAAACAAATAAAATAAAATAAAATAAACTTTAACTAAACTACATCGGACTACACATTATCATCATCAGGAATTACCTCACTTTTCTTTTTAACGCCGTTGACCTCTAGCAAATATTGAAAACGTGGTTTATCAAAGGCTTTAGTATAGAGGTCAGCGCGTTGAAAATCAGTATTAATTTTAACCACATCAATTAAGTTCTTTTCAAAGCAATCTCTTATGAAATGGTATTTAATACCGATGTGTTTGGTCTTAGGATGTTGAACCGGATTTTTAGTTACTGCAATTGCAGCAGAGTTATCAACAAAAATAGGAGTAGATGAGAATTTTAAACCGTAATCCCGCATTTGCTGTTGAATCCAGATGATTTGTGAACAGCAACTTGCAGCAGCAACATATTCGGCTTCACAGGTTGACAATGCAACCGATGTCTGCTTCTTACACTGCCAGGTAACTAATCTTCTCCCAAAGAATTGACACCCCGCTGATGTAGACTTGTAGTTCATCTTGCAGCCCCCGTAATCCGAGTCACTATACGCGGTAAGCTCAAAGTCATCATCATGAGGATACCACAATCCAAGTGTGGGTGTACCCTTCAGATAACGAAAAATCCTCTTGACCCCGATCAGATGGTTGACCTTTGGTTTAGCCTGATATCTAGAACATAGACATGTAGCATACATAATATCAGGTCTTGAGGCAGTGAGATACATGAGGGATCCAATCATTCCTCGGTACATAGTGGCATCTACTAGATCTCCATTCTCATCAGGTGCTATATCATGATTCGTAGCAAGTGGAGTCCCAGCAGCAGAAGCATTCTCCATGTCAAAGCGACTGAGAATGTCTCCTACATACTTGGTCTGATGTAGAAAGATTCCATTAGGTGTTTGATCCACCTGTAACCCGAGAAAGAACTTCATCTCCCCCATAGCACTCATCTCAAACTCTTTCTTCATCACTGCTTCAAACTCTTTGCATAACTCTTCGTTCTTTGACCCGAAGATTATGTCATCAACATATATCTGTACAAGCAGTAGGTCGCCATCCTTTTCTTTAATAAACAGTGTACAGTCAATGACTCCCCTGCGAAAGCCGTGTTTCACAAGATGAGTCGAGAGTTTCTCATACCAAGCTCGAGGAGCTTGATGAAGCCCATATAAAGCTTTGTCGAGCTTGTAAACTCTATCCCGATGATAAGGATCTTCAAATCCCTCGGGTTGACTTACATAGACTGTTTCCCTGATTTCCCCATGAAGGAATGCACTCTTCACATCTAATTGGTAGACTTTAATCTTCATGTACGATGCATAGGCAAGGAAGATACGAATAGCTTCCATCCTTGCCACGGGTGCAAACACCTCATTATAGTCAATCCCCTCGACTTGGCGAAAACCTTGAACCACCAGTCGAGCTTTGTTCCTGATAATGACTCCTTGGTCATCCTTCTTGCATTTTAGTACCCATTTGGTGCCAATGACTTTAGCACCTTTAGGTCTATCAACCAGAGTCCATACACCTAACTTCTTAAACTGCAGAAGTTCTTCTTGCATGGCACTCACCCACGCCTCATCATTTAGTGCCTCACTGACATATTTTGGCTCAACCTGCGAGACAAAACATCATAAGCACCATCATGAATGTAACCTTTCTCCATAACCGAGGCGTAATCAGCTGAGTATAGCTGATTTCGGGTTTGTACTCCTGATCTGACATCCCCAATAACATTGTCAAGGGGATGATAGACGTTTAGTCGTGATCCTGGAGTAGTAGGAACAGCCACCTCAGAACCGAGATTATGAACATTTTGTTCTGCATCTGAGGTAGTTGGAGTTTGAGGTTCCGAAGTCGAAGGAGCATCACTCGTAGATGCTTGTGGACTTTCAGGAACTGGAACCTGTTCCTCCTGACTGTTCTGGTCATCTGCTTCAGTTTCATCTTCAGAGGAGGAGTCACTGTCATCGACTACTCCCCCTGACTGAGTAGATGATTCTCCCTGTGTGCTAGATGGTGTATTCAGAATATCATACATCATCCTAGTAGCTAACTCATCATCCGAGGGAGAGAGAGGAATGTTGAAGGACTTGAAGAATCCATCATAATCGAAGAAGTATGCAGGTCCTTTGCCTGTAGGTGGTGTGGTATATCTCTGAACGTCGACATTACACCACACTTCTACAAGACCCGTTGAGTTATTGTAAACTCGCTTGTTCGGTATGTTGTATCCTAGAAAAATTCCTTCATCTGCCTTCTCGCTGAATTTTCCTTCTTGTGTCTTCTTCAGAAGTGTACACGGCGCGCCAAAAGGTTCAAGATACTCCAAATTTGGTTTGCGTCTTTGTAGTAGCTCATAACATGTCTTTCCGTGGCGCTTGACTATTAGGACTCGATTCAGTGTATAACATGCATTTGCCACTGCCTCATTCCAGAATTGGATAGGCAGTTTCGAGTCAGCCAGCATAGTCCGTGCAGTCTCTATCAAGCTTCTGTTCTTTCTCTCAGCAACACCATTCATCTGAGGCGTGTAGGCAGAAGTGAATTGATGAACAATTCCCTTTTCCTTGCAGTATGCCTCCATCCATTGATTCTTGAATTCTGTCCCGTTGTCTGAGCGTACTTGTCTAACTTTTAGCTTGTAGAGAGATTCCAGTGTGGTTACTAATTCCTTGAATGACTCAAATGTTTCTGATTTGGATTTCAGAAACATTACCCAAGTGAACCTTGAGTAGTCATCAGTGACCACAAAACAGTACAAATCGCCTGCAATGCTCCTTGTACTGACTGGGCCAAACAGATCCATGTGAAGAAGTTCAAGAGGAAGTTCTATTGAATGAACTTTCTTTTCCTTATGAGACTTCTTTGTCTGTTTGCCTTTCTTGCAAGCTACACAAAAGTCAGGAAGTTGGAAGTTCTTGACATTTACTCCTCTCACTAAATCCTTCTGAATCAAATGATTCATCTTCCTTTGACTAATGTGTCCCATTCTCCTATGCCAGGAGATTGAGTCCTTCTCAGTAGCTTTAGATAGAAAGCACTGAACCTCATGATCCGTTGTAGCAGCTGTTGACAGATCCAAGACATAAAGGTCTTTATATCTTGAAGCAGTCATCAGAACTTGGTCCTCTGGGATCATGTAGTCTTTCTTCAGCACGTAACACTTCTTGTTGTCGAAGATGACTTTAAATCCTTTATCGCAGATTTGGGAAACAGAAAGTAAGTTATTTTGAAGTTGTTGAACGTAGTTCACCTTATCAAACTTAACTTTCTGATTTCCCACTTCTCCCTGAGCTGTGATGTATCCTCCCTTGTTTCCTGCAAAGGAAACATGCCCTCCTTTTATTTGTTTGACGTTTGATAAAAGGGCTCTATTTCCTGTCATGTGCCTGGATGCTCCGCTGTCTATAATCCACGTGTTAGTCTCAGCGCTGTATCGAACACCCTGCACATACAAAGTAAATGTATTAGTTTAGGTTAGGAACCCAAGCCTTTACTGTCTTGGGTTTCCCAGAGGCATCACACATCATAAACTCTACCCATTGACCCTTAGAGGGTGAGGGTAGCTCAGGTTCCTTCTTGTCATCAGTATCAGACACGCAGGATGACTTCTCTTTCCATAAGCCAGATTTGTGCAATGCCTGTTTATGATAAACAGTCGTCTGGCTTACAGGTTGGACTTTAGGTTCACTAGATCTTCTAGGTGGAGTTAGAGAACTCCTCTTAGAAGACCTAGGTCTAGAGTCCTGAAGATCAATCTTCTTCCTAGGTGTCTGATAGAAAGGACAATAGGAAGCAATGTGTCCACATTCTCCACAGTTGTAGCATGACCTGCTATCAACTTTATGAGTAGACTTTCTTTGTGGAGAAGTGCGTGACACTCTAGTAACATCAATCACTTTAGGTTTTGACTCTTGTATGTTTGATGTTTTCTCTGGTTTAACAAAATTAACTGTTTTAACCTGTTTAACATGTTCCACTTTTTGGTTAACTGGTTTTTGACTTGAAGCATGTGAAAAATTAACGTTTGAAGTCCTTTTAGGTTCTGATTTGACTCTGTTTGACCCTGACTTTAAGTTAACTTTTTCAAATTCATTTTCCAGATTAACACAAGGCAATTTACCCTTTGCCTTTGAAGTGGCCTCCTTTTGTTTCTGTCCAGATTCAGTAGATGAACATGATGTGTCTGGATCAGTAACAAGAGGAGTAGTCACCACATGATCCTTGATGGGGTTGTTGTTTACTGGTCTAGACTTAGTGTTCATCAAGGTCTCAGGTGGAGGTGGAACCACTTTGTAGCCTAATCCCTCCCCGTTATTCCTTTCTCTCACTAAGTGTTGAACTATGTGTGAAGAACTAGTCCAACTGTGCAGTTTCTGTTTTAATGAATTAACTTCTACTTCTAGAACTGCCTTTTGCTTCTTAGTGTCCTCTAGGGAGTTTAGATAGTACCTAATGTCATTTGCTTGGTTAAAGGCAACTACTTCGGTTCCCTCCCTAAGCTGTTTAGTCAATAGGTCTATCTTTCTATACTCTTTCTTTCATTTTGTTTTTCCTATTAGCCTCAGTGCACAGTTGTAAATCTTTTACTAAGTTATCATTGTGATCTAATAACCTAGCAAATTTTCATCAATTCCCTAATATCACAATCAGAACAAGCATGATGATTAAACATTTGGTCAGTTGTACTTACCTGTGTTGGTTCAGAAGAGTTAGCCATCACGGCAGCATCAGATGTCTCTGGTTCTGGTGATCTGACTTTTCTGTCTCTGACGTGGAAGTCTCCTCCTTTGGCTTGTAACTGACCTCAGCTGCAGTTGTTTCTTCACTATGTGACATTGCTATCTCAACTGCTAGATCACCTTCACTCGCAGAATCATCATCAATATCCTCAACACTGGCAATGTTAGATTCTCCTGGTGAGACGAAACCTAAAACTCCAATCCTGTCCTTCATCATCATGAGCAGTCAAGGCTTTTGGATCCTTGTTTGATGAAGTAGAACTGGAGGCTTGCTTGTCTTGGCGAGTAAAGGACGAGAACGGGTTCCCATTACCCGTCTTCTTTGGCTTGACACATTCTCTCTTGAAGTGCCCCTTCTCTCCACAGTTGAAGCAGGTCACTTTGCTCTTGTCAAAGCCAAATGTGGTATCCTTAGTAGCTACCAAGTTCTGTCCTGTCTTCTTAACAAACTTCTTCGCCCTTCGGACAGCGCTAGCTAAGGCCCACATTATATCCATCCTCTCAAGCTCCATTTCGTCCACCTGCTCGTAGTCCTCATCTGCCAGATGGCAGTTTCCAATCTCCCGGCAAACAAGTCCATCAGAATGAATGAACCACTGCTGCTAAAAGATCCATATGCTCTCGAGCTACTTCTACGGTCACATTACCGAGGTTCTCGGTCTTCAGTTTGGTAGCACTTGCTTCTGATCCAATATAGTGGGTACATGACGACCCAGACAAGTCTGATCCAGAAGGAGAAGCATGTGAAGAACCTGACGAACTAGACACAAATGCAGTCTGGAGAGGTGGCTCCAGATGTCTTAGCTTGAGGCGTGGCGTTGTATAAAGTGGATTTTTGTATACGAAGACTTCTGAGCTCTATACTTCATCCTTAGTGCTTCTTCTCGCAACTTAAGAATGAAGTCATTTATATCCAGCTTTTACAAGCATTCCATTCTGTCTCAGGTTAGACACGAATGAAGCCCACTTATCAGGCAATCCGTCTGCGAAGTTGCTTACTTTCTCTTCCATAGTCGTTTCCACTCCATGTGTAGGCAATTCGCTCATCAAGTGGTAGAATCTGTCTATGACTTCGTCTAAACTCTCATTACCAATCGATGAGAAGTTATCGAATTCCTTCTTTAACTCTTTGCCTTGATTGCCTTCAATGACGCATTCCCATCATATCTCTTCTCTAGCTCATCCCACAGTTTCTTGGACTGTTTGTTCTCTGAATATTGGTGGAATATATCTTTGGGGATAGACTGAGTGATCAATGCATAAACCCTTTTCTCTGCATTGTACTTTACTTTCTGTGCGTCTGTCATCCCCTTAACGTTAACTTAATCCATCAGCTCCCACCGGTGTACTATAACCGATCTCAATGGCTTCCCACAGATTAGGATCTACTCCATTAAGGTAGATCTCAAAACGGTTGTTTCCAGTGGGAAACTCATCTAAAGTCAAGAGCTTTGGTGGGTTATTGTGATTACCCACCTCACTCTCAAGCAACAGCAGGTTCTGAATCCTTGAGTCCTTCCCAGCAGTAAGGCTGACATCTGATCTTCCATGGCTAATAAACTTAAGAATCTACAAACAACTTTCACTGATGCGACTGAAGGATGCGAATGGTCTAATCGTGCGTATGAACTCTCCGATTGGTTCAATCGTGCGGCTGAACTGGCGATTGGTTCAGTCGTGGCGAATGAATCTGGTGCGTATGAGTTATGCGAACGAACGGTTCAGTCGGCCGAATGAGGGTGCGACTAGGTCCAATCGTGGCGAATGAGCAATGCGAATGGAGTCCAGTCGTGCGAATGGGTCACTCGTGCGACTGAAGCGCTGTTTTGCGAAAATTTCTAGGTTTGACGGGTTTCAGCCGTAAAAATTCGAAATTTCACAAGTCCTAATCGCCTAAGTCCGTAGAAACTAAACTTCGATGAGCAGGGAACGTCCAAGATCACTTTTGATGCCAAAGATTGCGTTTTTCATGCAAAAACACAAACTTTTATGCAATCTTGATTGAATCAACACGTAATCAAGAGCCAAAGCTCTGATACCACTTGTTAGGACCTGGTATTTGAACGAAATACCTAGTGATTAGCGTGTTAAACCAACTCAAATAGTGCGGAATCCTATTTGATTGGCGATCCAATCAGTGAGAACACACGAAGAATCAATCAAGAATTGAATCCAACGTTAGAAATCGATTAGGAATCGATCTAAAGTGTTCTGTGAACTTGGAGAACGATTTGGGAGGTCTCTGGACGGCTAGGGTACGTCTGGAATCGTAATGGGATGAATGCTTACGTTTTTCCACGAATTGGGTCTATTTATAGGTTAGTGTTGTTCAATCGTGCGACTGGGCCATAAGTATGGTTCAGTCGTGCGATTGAACCATGCGGTTGATTCATTCGCACGACTGAATGTTCAGTCGTGCGATTGAGCCAATCTTATGTGTCAATCATACGACTGATCCAGTCTCCTGGTTCAGTCGTGCGATTGAGTCAATCGTATGAAGTTTTTCATGCGTGTGGTCCATTCGCATGGGCCATTCGCATGAGAACTTCATTAAGTTAAGTTTGAATGTTTTAATTAATATAACATAATGTGTAACCATTCAAACAATCATAAACCCAATCAATTCAATCACGACTCATTAATGAAATATTAAACATCACAAGTAACAAACAATCCATGTCATTTCATTAATCAATACAACTTACATCATAATCAGACAGACAAGTTCATTACATTACAAATCATGATCTAGGGACATACATGCATCAACAAGAAATTATGGTGTTAGATGAATTTTAATGATTTTTGACAAAATGATTTTTTGTATAAGTAGATTTCTATAAAAGATTGCATGGACGGAAACCGCATAGAAACATACATCCATATATGTAGAAGGCTGAAGCAAACAAATGATGGTCTACATTGGATGCAAAGTCTGTAGAAGGCTGGAGATACATTTTTAGGTTCGCTAAAAACGATATGGTTTTTTTTCGATTTTATTAACCCATGTTTATGATGTTATATCCATATTGTGATGTTATATGCATATAATCACACTTGTTTATGGGTTTCATATGTTGGTTTAACAAGCATTGTTAGCGGTTGTGGATTTGCACCATTTGTTGCTACATCCAATGTCTGCTAATATATTAACCGAAGAATCATTGCACCCAACAGCCACATTAGGCGGTACCAAGAGACACAGATACCCAAGTTGACATCACAAACTAAGAAACGAGAACACATCCATTGTTGCAGGTATGCATTAAACATATAACTTTTAAGGTATGACTGATAGATCAAATTGAAAGAACGAAGGCACCTGCTGCATTAAAAACGTAAAATGATCCCTTTTTGCAGACATATGTCGCGCTCGTAATCATTTGAGCCAACCGCATGATGACCAAATAGCAAGTTTGTTGTAGTGTCTTTTGTCATTGTTAAACAAATTATTGTACAGAAAGCCCTTGCGTATTATGTGTAAACGATGTTAGTCTATCTTAAAACGTCCATACAGTTAGACATTAAAAAAGAGTCATCACGCGCGCAACACGCGCGAGGAAATACAACTAGTAGTATTAATTGACCAAATGGAATGAATAGAGGAGTTTGGTTTCTTCAACTCTAGCCATAACACTTTTTTATTTCCTGTTTTAACCGTATCTCATGGTTTCTTTGGTCACAAGATTTTTAGTATATATTTTTTATCAAGAAACATAAATGAACAAATATTTTCTGTTTTTATTGTAATTGTTTATTGGTTACAAAAATTTATTTATTTTTTGAGGCAACAAGTCGAGTCAAATATAATACGTTCATTTGACGGTATACATATGCCTCAACGTAAATATACGCACCATGTAAAATATAATACATTTCATTCGACAGTATATACGTTTCAACGTAAATTTAGTTCGGAAACAATTAGGGTTAATATAACATGTCATGACGGTATTAATACATTTCAAAGTGAACTTAGTTCGGAAACGACTTGGATATGATTGTAATATATACTTTATCATATCGCATGTGTTTTTTCATGTATGTTTTGGGTTGGTCTGAGTTACAACATAAATTTGTTCGGAAAAGAATCAGATTAAATATATAAGACGTTTTCATTCAATAATATAAGTTCGAATTAGTCTATGTTTCGACGTAAACTTAGTTCCAAAACAAGTTGAGTCGATTGTAATCTACACTCTATAACGCCATGTACGATGCAGCAGCAAATAACGGCAGGTAAAAAACTATTATAATTAAGAAGAAAAGAAAAGAATATGAACAAACAAAGGGGCAAAGCCAAGATTCTAATCTGGGTATAAGATGTGAGGGCTAACTTCACCATAATTCCAGCACGAAAGCAAGTGTTGTTATCACACGTCCGTCCTGACTGATTGATTCACCTTCGATTATTCAATCAAGGAAGCAGAGTCAACGGCCTTTGAAGAAAGATGACTTCTATTTTAAAATATTGAGTTGGACAGTAAATATATAGAATATATAAAAAATAAAAATAAAAAAATATATAAAATAAAAGCCGACCAATGCCGTAAACGACAATCTGCGATGGGAAAAATGGGAGTTTTAAGACAGGGATGGGTTTTGTATCACACAACCTGTTTTCCCTCTCTTAACTCTCCCTTTCCAGGAGCACCCCTCAAATATTGTTGTGGAGTTAAAAGGAAACAGTCAAGATAATCAAATATTAAGTAAAAACAACACTATATACATTACATAAGATATATGATTATGGAAAATATGCAGCATGCCCACACATGGGAAAAACAATCACCGTTTGGTTGGTGGTAAGTCCTACGCCGGCCGGATTTAACCTCTCTATGATCAAGGAAAAAAGAAAAAAAAAAAAAAACAGAGTAAATACTAGGTAACATTGAACAACATTTCTTGTTCCTGTTCCAAATCGAACACTTTGTCGTTCATGCCTACCTTTTTATAAGCTTCAATCATAATGGCAAAAGTAGTTGCATCAGCCCTACATTGCTGTTTATCCTTCATCCTCCTGTAAACTCTCTCCATTTCCATCAGATCGTCCGCCTTGGCGCACGCATAAATTACAGCATTATGGAACGATGTGTTCTCGGGTATCTCCAGTTTCCCAGCCAATTCCACCATGCTTATCACCTTGTGAAAAAGGCCTGCATTCGCATACCCTCTGATCAAGCAACAAAACGTCTTGGTATCGGCCCTCATACCCTCCGCTCTCATTTGGTCAAACGTGTACTCCATGTTCTTTGCATCGCCCACATCTGAAAACGCCTCGATCACATTGTTGTAGGTAGACGTCGTCCATGGAAACGAAAGCTTTCTCATGTACTCCATGACCGTCGACATCTTATCATACATCTTTTTCTTCCCATACGCCCCTATTAGGATATTAAAAGTGCGCGTTTCAGGCTCAATTCCAAAATTTCTAAACTTTTCATACCATCGCTCCATTGTTTCAACCTGACCCATGTTGCCAAACAAGCTAAGAATGGTGTTCATTGTCCACACATCTGGTTTGGAAGATGTGCTATCAAGCATTCCATTGAGCACTTTCTCCATCAAATCAAACTTCCCTGCCTTTCCATACCCAGCAAGAACTGTATTCTGGGTGACCGTATTTGGAGTTATACCCCTTTCATCCATCTCTTGGTAAAGAGATTCAACCAGTTCAAAGCGCGAAGCATCGACACAGGCCTTGATGAGGATACTGTAAGTATAAACATCCGGTTGGCATAAAGGAAGCTTCTTCATTTGCTCAAGAACTTTGAATGCCTCCTCGATGAGATTGCTTCGACAGTAAGCAGCAAGCAATGCCGTGTAGATTTGTGCAGTCGGTTCCAGTCCCTCTTCGATCATCGCGTTGAATAGATTGCGAGCGTGTTGGGGCTGCCCACATCTCCCCACTAGAACAATTAGCTTCATATAAGTTCCTTCCTTCGGTTGATAAAATGGCTGTTCCTTGAGCATCTTGAATACCTGTATTAACAAAGTAAACCCATTTCCATCAAATCAATACATCGTACACAATCTGCTTGAGCAAACACCCTTTTTTTACAACTAATCAATCCCATTACAAAAACAAACAATCTCATGAAACATCAATACCCATTTCAAACAATCAGTCGAATCTTTGAACAAAATTGACTCACGAAACTTGAATGCGCATTTCAAACAATCAGTCGCTTCATAAGTAATTAAATTACCTACCTCTAGGGCACGTGACCACTGCTTGGTGTCAATAGAATCAGATAAGGCCTGAGTAACAGTGTTAACCCAGGGGTTTAGGTTACTCTTACGATCGAGCTTCTTCTTAATGTTCTTAATTGGTGTTCTTCTGGTGTCCCCTGAAACGTCTCCAGGGTACTCCCCTTGCTTCCATAGTTTCTTCTTGTTTGGTGCAGCAACTGACCTGCTTGTACATCGTACTTGGAACCTAGGAAAGATTATGCGTCGGTGGTGGTGCAGACGCCGGTGATTGTCGGAGGACAATGATAGCGACGATGAGAACGATAGAGACCACGACGACGACGACATCGTTTCGGTCTCGCAAGTAATGAGATTGTTTTGACCTTTGGGTGTGCGTACATCCGTTTACAGATAAGGATAACAGTTTTGGCCCAGATATTTCACCCATGAATATAGTTATGGGCAAGTATAACCCTCGTAACTTTATTATTTCAGCTCTTGTCTATCATATGTTTGTAATGTTTAGGGTTGTTTGTTAAAATCCGAATCAGTTTTTTAATGGTTTAGATGTTTGAATGATTCCGTATTTAATGGTTCAGACTGTTTTTTTCGTGACAAATGTCTGAATGGTTCAGACATTTGCCTTTTAATGGTTAAACATTATACTAATGCTGAATAATTAAGAGATTTAATGCTGAATGGTTAAGAGCTCTTATCTGAATTGGTCAGACATTTGTCTTTAAATAGTTAAGTGATATTCTAGCTTTTAATGGTTCAGATCTCTTATTGGTTCAACACTTAATCATTCAGAAATTGTCAAACAATCTCTTAGTTGATGAATACGACTTCGTTTGTCTTTTACTCACGTTTAAGACTATGGGTTTTTAGAAACTTCTTATTAACCTTATGGGTTTCTTAAAAGAATGTATAGATCCACCTTAGAATTGTTATATGATCTTAGTTTTTTTATAATTTTTTATCGTGATCTTATCTTTTTTTATATCTTTTAACAATTAGTCTTAACTTTTAACTTGTCCAAATATAATAGACATTGTAGCATTGTAAGGGGGTGTATACATGCGCGAAGCATTGAAGAGCCGAAACCCCCCCCCCCCCCCCCCTTCCCTCCCTTCCACCATTTACGTCAGTAGTGTTAATTTTTTATTCGGCAGTGTAAATTTTTAGTCCAGTAGTGTAAATTTTTAGTCCAGCAGTGTAAATTTTTTGTTAGTAGTGTATATTTTTTTATATATAACACGTTCGCTCCCCTTAAAAACATTAATTTCACCCCCACCTCCACATGAAAATATCCAAGCTCCGCCACCGAGTGTATAGATAATTTTGACGGAGTTCATCTAGCATTTTCTTGTGTATTTGCTTTTATATATATGTTACTACTATGTTATATTTTTCTTGTCATCTTATACTAGCGCTACTTTACTCCTATTATGTTATTGCTTTTGTGTGGTTAATTCGCTGGGTCTTAAACACATTCTATGTTACCGGAACACTATAATAAAAAAAAGGTTCTTTTACAGCCAGATGTTTTTCTAAAACGATTTCATTATCACATATGTTGGAGAAATGTTTATACGCATCTCAACCTCCTCTAATCTTATCAATAGTTTTATTATTTGTAAGATTCTACTAGAATGTTGGTTTGTTTACCTTTTTCTTATCATAGTTCATAAGTCTTGTTATAAAGAACGCGACATATGCAACATAGAATCATAAAGAAATGTTGGATCAAGTAAGAGTGGTGCAACCAAAACAAACATTTAGACAAATTTTGGTACAACTGATGAAGAACTTCCAAAGGCAAAAGTAGAGATTTCGAAGGTTAAGTCTGATGGAGCTTCCGAAGAGAAATTCTAACTTCCGAAAACAAAGTCTTTGTTCCGAAGTTCAACACTTGAAAGAATTCAAGACAATGACTTCTGAAGTATGAAGACCTAAAGAATATCTCAAGCCTCGAAAAGAAGTAGCCTCTTCCGAAGTATAAGTGGCTTCGGATGAACTTGTTCTTCCGAAGCCAGTTAACCTTCGGAAGAACCTACTATGAACCAGTGGACATAAGTATGGTCCTTCTGACACCCCGCTCGGCATGTGCTTTCCCACGCCCATGTAGTTGACCATACTTTATTCCACTGTTCATTCCTTATCAGTTGGTACAGTTATCAACATTAGTTGCTGACAAAAGGTAAGTCATGGACATGTCATGACTATCATATCTTAGATAATATTTTATCTAAAATACATTGTCTTTAGCATTGTAGTATTTGCTTTAGTCATAGGTTTCCAGTTGGTATCAAAGTATATCCGACTGTAGGATCTAGTATATATAGTGTCTTATTGTAACTCATGTAACATGCTTGTAAGAGTCTTGTAATACTTTGAGTTGAGAAGTAAAATATACAAGTACCTTGAAAATTATCTTTTTGTGTTCTTAGTTACTTAGTATATTATTATCAACTCTTAAAAGGGATTCTGCATCATCTAAACCGAGTGTGATCTAGTGAGTTTCAGAGAAAAGAAAGTGTTAAGTGACAAAAACCAATCCTGCAATTGGTATCAAAGCTTTTTAGGCTCTTGATTATGAGATCTTACCATCCAAATCAATATTTTCTTCACTTATTCTTTCACCACACTCAACAATGGGCCTCAACCAAAAATCTGAAGTTGAGATGGGGACAATGATTAAAGCACCTATCATCACCCCTAAAAACTTTAGATCATGGAGCAGACGCATTGAAGGCTTCATCAGATATCAAGATGGAAAAATGTGGCAATATATCATCAATGGCCCTTACAAACCAAAGGTGGCACCACCAGGTGAAAATGGCGCCATGATAGAGAAGGCTGTAGAAGACTACTCTGATGAAGACCGCAAGAAGCTGGACATTGATAGCAATGCTATGACTGTTCTAATGACGGCTATATCCAACTCCATTATGGTAGGGTTTGAGCATTGCAAGTTAGCCAACGAACTCTTTGATGCCTTGTCCCAGATGTACTCAAGCTCAAATGACTCCAAGAAAGATTCACTGAAGCAACAATTTGAAAACTTCACTTATATTGCTAAAGAGACCCTCAGCCAGCAATACTTCAGGTATATGGATCTTATTTCCTCCCTTCAGTCTGTAGGAATTGCCCTTGAGTTGAGAGATCTCTCAAGAAAATTCATGAGTGCACTCCCAAATGAGTGGAAGTTCTACTGTGTCTCTACCAAGAGGACAGAAAACCTGAACTCCCTCACCATGACGGAACTATATGTCATCCTTGATCGATACCGTATAGAGATGGAGATCAAGAGAGACAGCCAAATTAGCAGACCCTCAAGCCTTCCTACTAGCAACGCTTTAATGTTGCTGAAGGCTCAAGACCCCCAACCTTAGCAGTACCTGACATACACCCAGCAGCCATCCTGTTTATTTGGACGAGGCTCAGCAAAGCTCCTTCCAGGACAGCTGTTCCTTTGTCTCAAGAAATGGGCATTCTAGTGACTTACAGTATTGCTTTGATGATCTAGAATGTTTCAGTCCAGATGATGCAGAGTTGTGGACATTATCCAACAGATGGCTCTGTTAACTTATAGAGCGAAGAAGTTCTTCAAGAGAACTGGAAGGCAGTTTTCCCAGAACCCAACTAACAGCAAGTTTGGGTTTGACAAGACAAAGGCCAAATGTTACAACTGTAACCAACTTAGTCACTTTGCCTGGGAATGCAAGGCTCCCAAATCAAATCCGAGAACCTCTCAAGCCTCCACATATCCCTCTACACCTAAAGCTACCGGAAAGTCAACTGAACAGCTGCTGTGGCTCAAGAAGTTGACTGGAGCTTCATGGTACAGGACGTGACTCCTGCTGAAGCTTTGATGGCTAGATCTGAAGACAACAAGGTATATGAACACCTCTATACTCCAGCTTGCGTTGCTAAAGTTAAACTATATCCGGACTACACAGTATGGAAATTAAATCTGATATTGAGTCTGTAAATATTTTAAAATATGATTTTAAAAGGGCTGAATCTAACTATCAAAAGAAAGTTGAAGAGTTAGAGAAAACTGTGTCCTTGTTAAAACATGAACATACAAACTACACGACTCAAATCAAAGATTTAATCTCTAAATTGTCTGAGGCTCAAGCCCAGCTTGTCACAGCTGAGGCTCAAGCCAAGAAGTATGCTATTTCTGAGCAAAACTTCCAAGCCATTCTTGCATCATCCTCTCACTCAAAACTTTGTTATCAATAAAAAGGTGGGTTGGGAACTAATGAAATTGCTCCACCACACTCTTATGAGTCTATTAGACAACCAAGATGTGGGACTGAAGAGCAAGAGGTTCCATCTGCTGACCCACCTCCCTATGAGTCAATGAGTGATGCAACTATGGAGACTATCACCGGGAAGGACCAGGTAAATCTACCTATTTCTACCAGTGATGACCAACCCCTGACCACCAAAGCCAGAAGAAACCAAGCTAAGGCAGCCTTATTAATTTTGTTATTTAAAAGGGTTTAAATAACACTAATAATATGTTAGTATCCTTTAATTAAATTTGTTTAATTAAGATGATACATGTCACGTAAATTAAATAAGCCTTAGTGAGTGACTTATTTAATGTGTTATGGAAGATGAGTTTTGGGGGGAAACCCCTTTCTCACTTCAAATTCGGCCACCCCTAGGGGCCAATGGCCTTGGAGGTCTTTTATTGATTAACTACACACTCTTTATGAAAGGATGTTGTAGTTGAAAAACCTCTATCTACTTCTCCATCTCTTTTGCATGAAAAACTCTCTCTACTTCTTCTCTCTTTTGTTTTTTTTTTGCTGAAGCAAGAAGAAGAGCACTTTTGGGCGTTTTTCTAGGTGCAATCTACCTAGCAAGAAGTTGATTGCAAGTTAGCTTGGGGTATACAAGCTTGAGGGGTCCTTCTTCTGGAGCCTTGGCCGAATTTTGAGCATTAATCCTCTTCTTTCCTTCGACTTTTGGAGGCTGCTGGAAGGTAGTTTGGCAGCCCTTTGTGGTTGTCATATTATGTTGTTTCTTATGCTTACATAGCTTGCTTATTCACATAATATGATCCTTTGTATTTTGGGTTTGTTTTATACATATATTTGTCACCATAAGAACATGAAATTTCAGCTTTATAATCATGTTTCAAAATCTTTTCCGCCGCGTTTTTTTGAAAGTTTAAAAGGTTAAACTTTGATTTTATGTTCTAACAAACTCAACATTGGCATCAGAGCCGGTTATGTGGATAGCTTGCTTGTTCTTGTCCTTTAAAATTGTTTATATGGGACTTTATAACCCTTTTAAGGGCTGCAATATTCCTATATGTTGAATCCCTAAACTTTCAAGGTTATATTACACATGCTTGTGATTAAACCTTGAAAGATATGTATGTTGATATGTATGTTGTTTGGACAATGTTTAAAACCCGAAATTTCAGTTTATGTTGGCTGAAATTTTGTGGGGTTTAGAGGGGATTCATTGTTATTTTTGGATGATATGATGAATGTTTATATTGGTGCATAACCTAGCCTTTGGCCTTGTGTTGTTTGGATGATTGCAATGGTTGTATTTGTTTATTCAATAGGGTTGTGTTGATACATGTATGTCCCTAGATCATGATATGAAATGTAATAGATCTTGTTTATCTGATTCTGATGTAATTTGAAATGATTAATGAAATGATATTGATTGTTTGTGATTTGTAATGTCTAATATTTCATTAATGAGTCGATATTGAATTGGTTAATTAGGTTTATGGTTGTTTGATTGGTTACACATCATGTTATATTAATTAAAACATTCAAACTTAACTTAATGAAGTTCTCATGCGAATGGCCCATGCGAATGGACCACACGCATGAATAACTTCATACGATTGACTTAGTCGCACGACTGAACCAGGAGACTGGATCAGTCGTATGATTGACACATAAGATTGGCTCAGTCGCACGACTGAACACTCAGTCGTGCGGATGAATCAACCGCATGGTTCAATCGCACGACTGAACCATACTTATGGTCCAGTCGCCCGAATGAACAATACTAACCTATAAATACAACCCAATTCGTGGAAAAACGAAAGCATTCATTCTATTTCGACTCCAGACGTACCCTAGCCGTCCAGAAGCCTCCCAATTCGTTCTCCAAGTTCACAAACACATTAGATCGATTCCCAATCGATTTCTAACGTTAGTTTCAATTCTTGATTGATTCTTTGTGTGTTCTCACTGATTGGATCGCCAATCAAATAGGATTCCGCACTATTTGATCTGGTTTACACGCTAATCACTAGGTATTTCGTTCAAATACCAGGTCCTAACAAGTGGTATCAGAGCTTTGGCTCTTGATTACGTGTGATTCAATCAAGATTGATAAAAAGTTTGTGTTTTTGCACTAAAAACGCAATCTTTTGTGTCAAAAGTGATCTTGGACGTTCCCTGCTCATCAAAGTTTGGTTTCTACGGACTTAGGCGATTAGACCTTGCGAAATTTCGAATTTTTACGGCTAAAACACGTTTAACCTAGAAATTTTCGCAAAACAGCAGCTTCAGTCGCACGAGTGAGCCATTCGCACGACTGGACTTCATTCGCATAGCCCAGACGCACGATTGGACCTAGTCGCATCTCCATTCGTACGATTGAACCATTCGTTCGCAGTGTTCATACGCATCAGCTTCATTCGCACGACTGAACCAATCGCTTAGTTCAGCCGCACGATTGAACCAGTCGCATAGTTCATTCGCACGGATAGCCCAATCGCATCCTTCAGTCGCACCAGTTGACAGTTTGTTTTAGTAGACTTAAAGTTATTCGACATGGAAGATCAAATGTCAGCCTTTACTGCTGGAAAGGACTCTAGGATCCAGAACCTGCTGTTACTTGAGAGTGAGGTGGGTAATCATAATAAACCACCAAAGCTCTTAACGTTAGATGAGTTTCCCCACTGGAAACAACGTTTTGAGATCTACCTCAATGGAGTGGATCCGAATCTGTGGGAAGCTATCGAGATTGGGTATAGTACGCCGGTGGGAGCAGATGGAGTAAAGCTTACTTTAGGAGGGATGACAGACGCGCAGAAAGTTAAATATAATGCAGAGAAGAGAGTTTATGCATTGATTACACAGTCTATCCCTAAAGACATTTTCCACCAGTACTCAGAGAATAAGCAGTCCAAGAAACTATGGGATGAGCTGGAAAAGAGGTACGACGGGAATGCTTCGCTGAAGGCAATCAAGGCTAAGGAGTTAAAGAAGGAATTCGATAACTTCTCATCGATGGGAAACGAGAGTTTAGACGACGTTATAGATAGATTCTACCATCTGATGAGTGAACTGCATACACATGGGGTGGCTACTACCATGGAAGAGAAAGTTACTAACTTTGCAGACGGATTGCCAGAAAAGTGGGCTTCATTCGTGTCTAACCTGAGACAGAATGGAATGCTGGCAAAGCTGGATATTAATGACTTCATTCTAAAGCTGCGAGAAGAAGCGCTTAGGATGAAGTACAGAGCTCAGAAGTCTTCGTACACTCAAAATCCAGCTTTGTACAATGCCACGCCTCAAGCTAAGACATCTGGAGCACCTCTCCAGACTGCATTTGTGTCTAGCTCATCGGGTCCTTCACATGCTTCTCCTTCAGGATCAGACACGTCGGGGTCTTCTTGTACCCACTATATTGGATCTGAAGCGAATGCTACTAAACTGAAGACCGAGAACCTCGGTAATGTGACTGTGGAAGTAGCTCGAGAACACATGGATCTTTTGGCTGCAGTGGTTCATTCTTATGATGGACTTGTTGCTGGGAAGATTGGAAACTGCCATCTGGCAGACGAGGACTACGAGCAGGTGGACGAGATGGAGCTTGAGAGGATGGACATAATGTGGGCCTTAGCTAGTGCTGTCCGGAGGGCGAAGAAGTTTGTGAAAAAGACCGGACAGAACTTGGTAGCTACTAAGGATACCACATTTGGCTTTGACAAGAGTAAAGTGACCTGCTTTAACTGTGGAGAGAAGGGGCACTTCAAGAGAGAATGTGTTAAGCCAAAGAAGACGGGTAACGGGAACCCATTCTCGTCCTTCACTCGCCAAGACAAGCAAGCTACTAGTTCTACTTCATCAAGCAAGGATCCAAAAGCCTTGACTGCTCATGATGATGAAGGACAGGATTGGAGCTTTAGGTTTGTCTCTCCAGGGGAATCAAACATTGCAAGTGTAGAAGACATTGACGATGATTCCGCGAGTGAAGGAGATCTAGCAGTTGAGATAGCGATGTCAAATATTGAAGAAGCAACTGCAACTGAGGTCAGCTACAAGCCTAAAGAGGAGACTACCACAGCAAAGACAGAAAAGACAGAATCACCAGAACCAGAGACATCTGATGCTGCGTTGATGGCTAACTCTTCTGAACCAACTCAGGTAAGTACCACTGACCAAATGTTTAATAATCATGCTTGTTCTGATTGTGATACTTTTAGAAATAGCATAGATGAAAAATTTGCTAGGTTATTAGATCATAATGATAACTTAGTAAAAGATTTGCAACTGTGCACTGAGGCTAATAGAGTATTAAAACAAAATGAGCATAGTTACAAAGAAAAGATAGACCTTTTGACTAAACAGCTTAGGGAAACCGAAGTAGTTGCATTTAACCAAGCTAATGACATTAGGTACTATCTAAACTCCCTAGAAGACACTAAGAAGCAAAAGGCAGTTCTAGAAGTAGAAGTAAACTCATTAAAACAGAAACTGCACAGTTGGACAAGTTCTTCACACATAGTCCAACACTTAGTGAGAGAAAGAAACAACGGGGAGGGTTTGGGTTACAAAGTGGTTCCACCACCACCTGAGACCTTGATGAACACTAAGACTAGACCAATAAATAATAACCCCATCAAGGATCATGTGGTGTCTACTCCTCTTGTTAGTGATCCAGATTCCTCATGTTCATCTATTGAATCTGGAAACAAACAAAAGGAGGCCACTTCAAAGGCAAAGGGTAAATTGCCTTGTGTTAATCTGGAAAAAGAATTTGAAAAGGTTAACTTAAAGTCAGGGTCAAACAGAGTCAAATCAGAACCTAAAAAGACTTCTAATGTTAATCTTTCACATGTTTCAAGTCAAAAACCAGTTAACCAAAAGGAAAAAGATGTTAAACATGTTAAAACAGTTAACTTTGTTAAACAAGAGAAAACATCAAAAGAACCAGAGTCAAAACCTAAATTGAGTGATGTTACTAGAGTGTCACACACATCTCCACAAAGAAAGTTTAATCATAAAGTTGATAGCAGGTCGTGCTACAACTGTGGAGAATGTGGACACATTGCTTCCTTTGTCCTTACTATCAGACACCTAGGAAGAAGATTGAACTTCAGGACTCAAAACCTAGGTCTTCTAAGAGGAGTTCTTTAACTCCACCTAGAAGAACTAGTGAACCTAAAGTTCAACCTGTTAGCCAGTCGACTGTTTATCACAAACAGGCATTGCACAAATCTGGCTTATGGAAAGAGAAGTCATCCTCTGTGTCTGATAATGATGACAAGAAGGAACCTGAGCTACCCTCACCCTCTAAGGGTCAATGGGTTGAATTCATGATGTGTGATGCCTCTGGGAAACCCAAGCCAGTAAAGGCTTGGGTTCCTAACCTAAACTAATCCTTTACATTGTATGTGCAGGGTGTTCGCTACAGTGCTGAAACTAACACGTGGATTGTAGACAGCGGAGCATCCAGGCACATGACAGGAAACAGGGCTTTTATCAAACGTCAAGCAAATAAAAGGAGGGCATGTTTCGTTTGCTGGAAACAAGGGAGGCTATATCACAGCTCAGGGAGAAGTGGGAAATCAGAAAGTTAAGTTTGATAAGGTGAACTACGTTCAACAACTTCAAAATAACTTACTTTCTGTTTCCCAAATCTGTGATAAGGGATTTAAAGTCATCTTCGACAACAAGAAGTGTTACGTGCTCAAGAAAGACTACGTGATCCCAGAGGACCAAGTTCTGATGACTGCTTCAAGATATAAAGACCTTTATGTTTTGGATCTGTCAACAGCTGCTACAACGGATCATGAGGTTCAGTGTTTTCTATCTAAAGCTACTGAGAAGGATTCCATCTCCTGGCATAGGAGAATGGGACACATTAGTCAAAGGAAGATGAATCACTTGATTCAGAAGGATCTTGTGAGAGGAGTTAATGTCAAGAACTTCCAGCTTCCTGATTTTTGTGTAGCTTGCAAGAAAGGCAAACAGACGAAGAAGTCTCATAAGGAAAAGAAAGTTCATTCAATAGAACTTCCTCTTGAACTTCTTCACATGGATCTGTTTGGTCCAGTCAGTACAAAGAGCATTGCAGGCGACTTGTACTGTTTTGTGGTTACTGATGACTACTCAAGGTTCTCTTGGGTAATGTTTCTGAAGTCCAAATCAGAAACATTTGAGTCATTCAAGGAGTTAGTAACCACACTGGAATCTCTCTACAAGCTGAAGGTTAGACAAGTACGCTCAGACAACGGGACGGAATTCAAGAACCAGTGGATGGAGGCTTACTGCAAGGAAAAGGGAATTGTGCATCAATTCACTTCTGCCTACACGCCTCAGATGAATGGCGTTGCTGAGAGAAAGAACAGAAGCTTGATAGAGACAGCACGGACTATGCTGGCAGACTCGAAACTGCCTATCCAATTCTGGAATGAGGCAGTGGCGAATGCATGTTATACACTGAATCGAGTTCTGATAGTCAAGCGCCACGGAAAGACATGTTACGAGCTACTACAAAGACGCAAACCGAATTTGGAGTATCTCGAACCATTTGGCGCGCCGTGCACACTTCTGAAGAAGACACAAGAAGGTAAATTCAGCGAGAAGGCGGATGAAGGAATCTTTCTAGGATACAACATACCGAACAAGCGAGTTTACAACAACTCAACGGGTCTAGTAGAAGTGTGGTGTAATGTTGACGTTCAGAGATATACCACACCACCTACTGGCAAAGGACCCGCCTACTTTTTCGACTATGATGGATTCTTCAAGTCCTTCAACATCCCTATCTCTCCCTCGGATGATGAGTTAGCTACTAGAATGATGTATGATATCTTGAATACACCATCTAGCTCACAGGGAGAATCATCTACTCAGTCAGGGGGAGTAGTCGACGACAGTGACTCCTCCTCTGAAGATGAAGCTGAAGAAGATGACCAGAACAGTCAGGAGGAACAGGTTCCAGTTCCTGAAAGTCCACAAGCATCTACCAGTGATGCACCTTCGACTTCGGAACCTCAAACTCCAACTACCTCAGATGCAGAACCAAATGTTCATAATCTTGGCTCTGAGGTAGCTGTTCCTACTACTCCAGGATCACGACTAAACGTCTATCATCCCCTAGACAATGTCATTGGGGATGTCAGATCAGGAGTACAAACCCGAAATCAGCTATACTCAGCTGATTACGCCTCGGTTATGGAGAAGGGTTACATTCATGATGGTGCTTATCGGTGTTTTGTCTCGCAGTTTGAGCCAAAATATGTCAGTGATGCACTAAATGATGAGGCGTGGGTGAGTGCCATGCAAGAAGAACTTCTTCAGTTCAAGAAGTTAGGTGTATGGACTCTGGTTGATAGACCTAAAGGTGCTAAGTCATTGGCACCAAATGGGTCTTGAAATGCAAGAAGGATGACCAAGGGGTCATTATCAGGAACAAGGCTCGACTGGTGGTTCAGGGATTTCGCCAAGTCGAGGGAATTGACTACAATGAAGTGTTTGCACCCGTGGCAAGGATGGAAGCCATTCGTATCTTCCTTGCCTATGCATCGTACATGAAGATTAAAGTCTACCAATTAGATGTGAAGAGTGCATTCCTTCATGGAGAAATCAGAGAAACAGTCTATGTCAGTCAACCCGAGGGATTTGAAGATCCTTATCATCGGGATAGAGTTTACAAACTCGACAAGGCTTTATACGGGCTTCATCAAGCTCCAAGAGCCTGGTATGAGAAACTCTCGACTCATCTTGTGAAACACGGCTTTCGCAGGGGAGTCATTGACTGCACGCTGTTCATCAAAGAAAAAGATGGCGACCTACTGCTCGTACAGATCTATGTCGATGACATAATCTTCGGTTCAAAGAACGAAGAGTTATGCAAAGAGTTTGAAGCAGTTATGAAGAAAGAGTTTGAGATGAGTGCTATGGGGGAGATGAAGTTCTTTCTCGGGTTACAGGTGGATCAGACACCAAATGGGATCTTTCTACATCAGACCAAGTATGTAGGAGACATTCTCAGTCGTTTTGACATGGAGAATGCTTCTGCTGCTGGGACTCCACTTGCTACGAATCACGATATAGCACCTGATGAAAATGGAGATCTAGTAGATGCCACAATGTACCGAGGAATGATTGGATCCCTCATGTATCTCACTGCCTCAAGACCTGATATCATGTATGCTACATGTTTATGTTCTAGATATCAGGCTAAGCCTAAGGTCAACCATCTGATCGGGGTCAAGAGGATATTTCGTTATCTGAAGGGTACACCCACACTTGGGTTGTGGTATCCTCATGATGATGACTTTGAGCTCACGGCGTATAGTGACTCGGATTACGGGGGCTGCAAGATGAACTACAAGTCTACATCAGCAGGGTGTCAATTCTTTGGGAGAAGATTAGTTACCTGGCAGTGTAAGAAGCAGACATCGGTTGCATTGTCAACCTGTGAAGCCGAATATGTTGCTGCTGCAAGTTGCTGTTCACAAATCATCTGGATTCAACAGCAAATGCGGGATTACGGTTTAAAGTTCTCTTCTACTCCTATTTTTGTTGATAACTCTGCTGCAATTGCAGTAACTAAAAATCCGGTCCAACATCCTAAGACCAAACATATCGGTATTAAATACCATTTCATAAGAGACTGTTTTGAAAAGAACTTAATTGATGTGGTAAAAATTAATACTGATTTTCAACGCGCTGACCTCTATACTAAAGCCTTTGATAAACCACGTTTTCAATATTTGCTAGAGGTCAACGGCGTTAAAAAGAAAAGTGAGGTTATTCCTGATGATGATCATGTGTAGTCCGATGTTGGTTTAGTTAATTTTTCTTTTTTATTTTATTTTATTTGTTTATTTTAGTCTGTTTAAATTAAACTCATGTTATTTTGCTGTTTATTAAAATCCTAAAATAATTAAACCAGTTATGATTTTAGTATTTTAGGGGGAGAATAAGTCAGCCAATAACATTAAAAAAAAACGAGGGAGAAGGAGTGGATAGCTGATATAAGGTAGATCGTATCTGTGATACCGATTCAAACCCTTTGGAAAATGATAGTACACAGGAACAAATCAAGAGGGACTTTAAAATTTAATTTAGAAAAGATGCAAAAATTCAAAGTATAAGTCTGTGTAGTCTAAGCAATATAAAAGGGAAGATGATAGAAAAACTGGTAACTACTAAGGTAACACAAAGAGAGTAGACCTAGAGGTTGCTAGACCACAAATGATATGTCGGTAGATTCAACACAATAGATGATTAGACCTGACTGGTGATCTCAAGATCAAACTAAGTTGTTCAACTGACTGTGGGCTTCCATCTTATCACTGGTTAACACAATCAACAATATTCCAATAAGGGGTAATGAGCATGTAAACGCCACAAATGTGTGCGGATGACCATAAATAGAGCAAAGCACGAAAAAATGAAAGACAAATGCTATCAAACTAATGACTTATGTTGTTGGTGCATTTTGTGCAAAATAAAATTAAGCTGCTCTAACAAGGAGATAGGTTGTGTGCCTCTCTGCTGTGCGATGGCACTGACCTGAGGATAAGCATAACCTAGATATTCTAGAATTCATTGTTGTTTGCCGCCTCTCTGCTGTGCGATGGCACTGACCTGAGGACTGGCTTCTCTTTGAAAGCTCTAAGAATAGTCTCTTCTTGTAATAATACCCGTAGACCGCTCAAAAGCTCCTGAGGAATGTTGATTACCATATAAGTGTGGGATCCACAAATGTTAGTTGAAATAATTAAACCTAAAACTATCACCAGTTTGTGTCAAAAGTCTGTGTATGGATTTAAGTGGACAAACATATTGACAATCATTGTGGCTGCAATTCTTGAAAGTTCAAATCAATGTGGGAATCTAATAGTTCCAGTATGATTTCCTAAAGTTGCTAACGACTCTGGATGAAAACCAAGAATTGAGCATCAAAAGATTTTGATAACAAGTCCCAAATGATTTGACTTGCCTGTATGATTCCAAAATTGAATTGGTCCAGGTGTGGTCAATCTAAGTTGAAGCTGCCTATTCCGGAACCAAATCCCGTAGATTTCCATCTTAGGATTTATCTCTCACAAAAAGCCAAAAACAAGTCTTATTTTTATTCTTTAGTTTAATTTTCTAATTTAGTTAGTCATTTCAGTTTGTTTGTTTGTCGGACTACATCATGAAAATCAGTAAGGGATCAACTCACTAAAAGGGTCATGTCTGAGATGACCACATGATTTTTCAAAGTTTAAAACAGTCACGTCTGAGGTGACTAAATTGTTTAAAAGGATCACGTCTGAGGTGATCAAAAAGTTTCAAGTTAAAATGATCATGTCTGAGATGATCAAATGCTCATAATGTTAATTTCAAAAGTTAAAAGGGTTTTAAATGTAAAATGTTCAAAATGGCAGAAAATTTACTAAGTATGACCCATTCGCACGATTGGACCATGAGTATGGACCAACCATGCGAATGGCTCCCATTCGCACGACTGGACATGAGATTGAGCCATTCACCCGAATGGCTTATCAGAATGATCCATTCGACCGAATGAAAGGGGGCGAATGAATCAGTCGACCGACTGAGACTCAGTCGGTTAACTGAAGGTGCGAATGAAAGGGCACGATTGAGTCAGTCGACCGACTGAACCTCAGTCGGTCAACTGCATGCGACTGACTGGGCCAATCGCACGATTGAGCCTCAGTCGCCCGAATGAACTGAGCGAATGAGGCCAGTCGGCCGATTGAGCTCAGAATTAGTATTTAAAGGGCCACAGTCGATCGCATTTTACTCATCACTCCCAATCGCTCCCAAATCGCACTCTATCCCGTTACTCTGCCAAAATTTCTCTAGACCTTGTTTTCACATTGCTGTTGATCTTCTGACCTTCGTTGTTGACTATACAGGTAGATTGAAGTTCTATCTCACCGAAATCTGAAAGATGGAACCCTAATTTGGTGTTATTCGAATGAAAACAAGAAATGGACTATAAATGACCTAATAACCAACCTAAACTAAGCAAAATGTTAAAATTAAGTTTAATAGGTTATTAGTAACAAGATGGCGAGTCTATTGAACCGGTAACCCATGTTAAATCACGTGTTTTGATTAAGATTCGAACACAGGCGACTGAACAGTGGGACAGGCGACTGGTCGTCCGGATGAACTCCAATCGCACGATTGAAACTTGCGATTGGGTCAATCGGCCGAATGAACCATGCGAATGAGCTCAGTCGGCCGACTGAACCAATCGCAGAATCAGTCAGCAGATTGAACTCAGTCGCATGTCACATTCACCGAATGAGCTCAGTCGCATGAAAGACAACCGACTGACTTCAGTCGCATGATTCATTCGCACGAATGAATCAGAATGAATTTAAACATTACACTTAGAACTGAATTTTGATGTATTATGTACTAATGGTTCTGTGTCTTGTGTTTCAGGAAAATGGCTGATAGATGGTCCATTAATCCAAAGCACAACATATGTGCTCACTTGGATCATACTACTCGGAACAGGGCCGAGTTTACAGAGATTATAGCTTTCCTTAGACGTTCTCGGATACATAAGGCCATATCTACACCTTGCACACCCTACAGGTCATTACACCAGGCATTCTGGGAGAATGCCTCAGTTGATCGCTCTCGTGAGCCGTACAGTATACGGAGCTCCATTCTGGGTCATGATATCGAGGTTACTGCTGCAGACATCCAGAGAGTTCTTGAGTTTGGGGACGATACTGATCACCCCACCAGATTACATCCACTGACTGTGAGAGGCTGCTTTCTCAGGATCAAGTACGCTGGGGACATAAACTCAGGTGTGCTCAACAAGAGCAACCTGTGCCCCCAGTACAAGTACTTGGCGCATGTGATCCTAAAGTGCATTGCTTCGAGGAGGGGTGGGTTCGATGACCTATCAGACCAGATTCAGAATGCCTACGTGGCACTGGTGCTGAACCACCCTTTCAGCTTTTCTAGTATGATCTTTTCTTATCTGGTGGAGAACTTGGAGGCTAAGGGGAAGGAGGGGTTTTGTATGTACCCTAGGTTTCTACAGCTGATCTTCAACGAGAAGCTGCCACTACTTCCCAAAGAGAGTCATGATGCGGTGGCACTGGAGATTATGGATGACACGACCTTAGTCGGATGAGGGTGTATAGGGGCAAGCAGGTGAAGCCCCAGGTTAAGAGGTTGATCGGCCATTTGGCCAACGAGAGATATGTGGCGCCGGGGAGACGCAAATGGCGTCATGATGATAGTGATTCTGATGACGAGAGGCTACTGCTCCCAGAGCATGATTCAGATGATGACGATAGTGGGGACGCTGGGGATGATATGCCTACTCCACCGAGAGGCACAGCTTCTGATGTTATACCTCCAGTGTCTGCCCCAGCTGGAGACGTAGCCGAGTCTGCTGGATTCCATCAGGACTTTGTTCCTGGTGAGGAGGAAGAGGAGTCGGACGAGGACGAACTGTGGGAAGCAAAGTTGTTCCCACAGAATATGGGCTAAGGGCGGTTGGTGAACGCCCAAGAGACTCAGGAGAGACAGCTACTGATCCGAGTTATGCACCGGAGTCAGCTAGCAGGGTTGTAGGGGGAGCATCCACCTCGACGGGAACGAGGAGGAAAAGGATGGCTCAGCCCCACGGGCAAAAGAAGAAGAAGAAGCGACGTTTGACCTTCGTTACCACCACAGCCACTACTGCTACCACCACCACTACCACTTCCACAGCCACACCATCCACCACCACAGCCACCACAGCCACCACAGCCACCACCACACCTCCCACCACTGTACAGATTCCATCTACCACCATATCTTTCACTCCCACATCACCTCCACCATTTCACAGACCCATCTTCACTACAGCCACCACCACCACCACTACCCACCAAGCTGGACCCTCAGCCCATCCCTCTCATACTTATGGATCACCTCTACCTCCAATTGGGGTAGAGGAACAGCTGTCTGCGCTTAACCGGATGGTGATGCGCCTATTAGCTGCAGATGAGGAGAAGGCGGCTCAGATCCGCCAGCTTGCTGACCTTACTGCTGCACAGTCTCACCAGATTGCAGAGCAGGCTCGAGTGATAGAGGAGCAGGCCCAACAGATGGCTGCTCAGAGCCATGAGATAGCCCAACTCCAGGAGCAAAGTGTCACATCCACCAAGAAGATAGAGGAGTTGGAGGAGGCGAAGAAGACGATCATGTTAAAGCTAAAGGGATCTAAGGAGGAGCCCTTGAAGATCAAAGAGGGAGACGGAGATGATGGTGATGATGATGATGATGATGAAGATGATGATGAGATGATGAGGATGAGACAGAGGAGGATGAGGAAACTGAAGGAGAAAGGACAGAGGAGAAGGATGATGATGATGATGCAGAAGGAGGGGATGCAGCTGCATCGGCCTCTGCTTCAGGTCAAGAGAGGAGGTCCAAGAACAGACAAGACCAACCAGCTTCTTCCTCTGCTCCACCAAGTGACGAGCCGATGATCCAGGACAAAAGTAAAGATTAGATGTTTATGTATTTAATTACTTTTGTATTTGAATCATGTATTAAACCTATGTATTCAATGTTTATATTAGTTTAATGCATTTCTGTTTTGATTAATTACTAATGGTTGATGTGTTGAATGTTGTAAATCAAACAGATCCAAATTACCAAAGGGATGAGTTTGATGTTGCTCCCCTTCAGCAGGTCAAGACTCAGCTAACAATGATTCTTGATCTGCAAGGGATCGTAAGGAGGTCGGTGAGTTATACCCCTGAAGAAGGGGAAATAATTCACGACCTATCAAACGAGCAACTCGCAGAGATCTTCAAGCTCAATCCAGATGAGATAGTGAAGGATGCTCCGACATGCGACTCGACCAGTGACGAAGAGCTCAACGATGTTGATGAAATCGAGATTGAAGATGTCACTGCCGAGCACTACCCTCAGTATGCTGACAATGAGGGAAATGTGGTCCCCAATCTGGGTGAATCCCTCGTCAGCGATACTTTTGAGGTGTTAGACAAGATGGAGCAAGAGACAGAGAAAGCAGAGGAAACGGCCCAAGCCTCAAATGATGATGTCGATATCCGAAAGGCTGAGTGGGCTGCGTGTTTTGAAGAAGAGTTAGAGCCCAACGCGCTGCACCGAAACAGGATGCCTACACCAAACTCTACAGAGTCAAGAAACATCACAAGGTGTCTGGCAGGATCATAGCGTGGGCGTATTTTGAGGATCTTAACGTATATGCAGTTAAGAGGGAAAAGGGCATAGAGTACTTCAGATTCCCACATGATCTGAAGACTCTACCAGGTTTTGAGCTCAACCAGCTGGCCAAACTAAAGCTTTTGTATGCTGACCCGAGGAAGATGTCAGGCTGGTTTGAGGCTGCCCTAAAGAAGGAGTACCACACCAGGTGGGTTAACTTCAGACCCCAACAGCCTACAAGGTATATCAGAAGGTCTGAGGTTGATGCCATTACTGGAAAGCCAAAGATAGTGTTGAAGTGGAGTCCTCCGCGCACAATGTCAAGAATCCCACTCAGGGAAATGCCACAGGACTTCACTCCACACTTTAAGTGGTGGTACTACGATGGAGAGAACAGCAGAAGCGGTCATAGTCCTAAACAAAGAGGGCCAAATGGATACGATCAGGGTATTCGACCCAATGTGGCTTACCAACTTGTCAGCAAATGATGTCTACACGCTATACAAGTGGCCACTGTTCTATGATACGCAGGATATTGTACAAGCCCTCCAGTTCCAGAACGTCATACGACTCTGCTTCGCGTTTGAGATTCACGCGGGAGTCACAAAAGAGGAAAGTACAAGAAATACAAGGAGGTGATGCAGAAAACAAGACATTAGAGAGATCTAGGTCCAAGGGGGAGTTTGTTGATACATGTATGTCCCTAGATCAGGATATGAAATGTAATAGATCTTGTTTATCTGATTCTGATGATGTAATTTGAATGATTAATGAAATGATATTGATTGTTTGTGATTTGTAATGTCTAATATTTCATTAATGAGTCGATATTGAATTGGTTAATTAGGTTTGTGATTGTTTGAATGGTTACACATCATGTTATATTAATTAAAACATTCAAACTTAACTTAATGAAGTTCTCATGCGAATGGCCCATGCGAATGGACCACACGCATGAATAATCGGAGTCTAGCACGTTGGCTTTTTCGTTAATCGCACTCAAGGTGAGTCCTTCGGCCCCATTTTAAATATTGTATTGTTTTTAACTATTTTGGGGGAAAAGCATAAGAAACTATATTTCAATGTATATGATGGACAAAACAGATTAATATATGTTATAATGGTATAAGTTGGGTTAGTGGTATAGATGTATACTATTGAGCCCCTAAATCCCCCCCATAATCATTAACCTCGTGGACGGCACAGACTATATTGGTAGATCTATCGGGTTAGAATGGCCCGCTCTCGCGACCAGTCACATTAGTCTGGTTGTTGCGAGGGAGTTTATATGTTTGGACTATTGAGAGGCAACAACGTGTTTCTTGGTTTGATTATGGACTTATGACCTGAATTAATCATAGTACCTAGCTAGTCTATGTTGAGTATATTATATCTCGTTTCATCATATTATTTTTGAAACTGATTGTTTATAAGACTGAAACCCCGATCGCTCACCAACTTTATGTTAACTTTATTACCCTTCATGCTTTTCAAGGTTATAGGTAAGCTCTGTGTGGAATTTCCGAACTAAGTCTTTGGAGGGTCAAACGTTTCAAATGTCCTTAAGTATTATTAGATTAATGAATAAAAGACAATGCATTGCATCTAATCTCGAGTTGTACAAACTTTTACTGATAAAATACTATCATGACTTTGTTTAGAACGTTAAATGTAGGTTTTACATAACCGTCGGTACTATTAATCACGTTTGACTATAAATGTTGGATTAACTCCTTTCCGTTATCACCGCGTTTCGTGACCTTCCGCTGCGATTCTCGGGGTGTGACAGATGTTGGTATCAGAGCCAACGGTTATAGCGAACTAGAAAATATTTTTTTCTTCGAAAATCTAGACTATAACCTTTGAAATGACTATTTGACTCCAAAGACAATTCCATACCATGAGCCTTATGCTAGATTAAAGCATTATGTGAGCATAATAGTTATACTAAGACCTTGATTATTAATTTTATGTGCTATAGCATTGCATAATTAATAAATACGCATGCATACATTTCTTTTAATGTAGATGTCTGATCGAGTTAACGGAGACAGAGTACCAGACATTAGCAGCAACACCGAGGGTCCATCAGAACCCATCTCCACTACACCATGGTATCACCCTACCCAGCCCGACTTTGCATCCACCTTTTACCTGGGCATGGAAAACTCGAGGAATGGATGGATATCTTAGTCCAACGACGAGAGCCCTACACCACCTACAGCCACTCTTGAGCCCATTGCTGAGGAGCCAGTTGGCTTGGCCAGAGAGTGAGACTCCTATGGCAGTGACTCCAGCTGCCCCTATTCCCCTCATGCAACACCCATTTAGGTTGGTGTATGAGCGAAGGAAGCACAGAGAGAAAAGGAGGGTGGTTGATGATGATACTAGTATGGAGAGTGCACCTATGCCTAAACGGCCCAGACTTCTTGATGACCAATGGGGTTGGTTCATGAATAACATGAGAGGATGGGCCTTAAGAGATGGGATTCCTTCTACCTTCGAGGTAGGAGAGTCATCTTCTACTCCACATGGGATTACTATGGGTGGTGAACCCATTGAACGAGTGATAGCTACATTGACAGCCCAGTGTGTTCGATTCGAGAAGGAACTACTGACTACCAAAAAGAAGATGAGGGTTCAAGACGAGGTGAGTCAAGCTTTGGACGGGAGGATGATGACGATAGAGGAAGAGAAACTATTGGACGATAGCGCCTTGAGCCAGATGCACTTTCGATTGGCAGACCTGGAGACTATTCTCTCAAAGATTAGGGACCGACTGACCCAGGCGGAGCAGAGAGCGGATATGGCCGAGGCTGCATTGGTGACATCTCAGCAGTATATGATTATGATGGGAGAGCGAGCAAAGACTTGTATGGTAGTGGCTACATTGTGTCTGATCATGATTTCATACCTGATGCACGTTGGTAGTGGAGCTTTGTTCTTAGGATAGATGTTAGATGCAAGCCGGAGTGCTTGAACCTTTTGATCGAGATATAAACTCGTTATTGCATGTAGACAATTAACTTATCATATTTTGGATGTTTGACTATTATGTGCATGGTAATAGTAAGTGTATGATCAAACAGCTTAGAACCCTATTTTCTATTTTTATGATACCGTTTGATTGTGGAAAATGGTTGTATATATACATATATCTTGGGTAAGTTAATTATAAGGAACAAATAATTATAATATTACGTTAACGTCTGACGTAATCTAAAGCTCTTCTTCCCTGCCTTCGAAACAGAATTGAATCATGACACCTGTAACACGAAACACATCCTCGAACAGGAACGCCAATTTACCAGCTACCGCAGAGGAACTAGCCCAGTTGATAGCCCAACACGTCAAGTCAGTCTAGAACAACATGATGCTAACCTAGTGACCGGTCAAGGAAGAAGTCAGGAAACTTGTTGGAGCTGTAAAAGATAGTCTATATTATCAACACAGTGAAAGTCAACAAAAGTCAACGTCACGGTCAAAGTCAACAAAAGTCAAACCCGACATGTTCGAGACGAGGAACCGAGATGAGACGTTGAAGATTTAGATGACTAGGAGTTATATTGTAATAAATATATTTTGTGTGAACAAAATATATTTTATCTTGTTTTTAGTCATTTTTATGCTTAATATGTAATTTTGTGTTAATTAGCCTAAGTCTAGGGGGTTAAGTGCAATTAGTGAATATTAGTCTAGACTATAAATAGGTTAATTGTCATTAGTGTTGGTTAATGGTTGCATGACCAATTGATTGAGGGATTTACTTGTAAACAATATTATTAGCAATCAATAGAGATCAAAGGGGTTTTATTGTGATTATCATTATTTTGATCTAATTCTTCATGATTTGATTCAAGTTTGATTATCCTGAAGCTACAAAACTACAAGTAATGGTCTTGGAAACAGAGTAGGAAACGGTTCAAACAGAGCAGGAAACGTATATATATACGTATATATATATGTATACATACATACGTATATATATATATATATATATATATATATATATATATATATATATATATATATATATATATATATATATATATATATATATATATATTAAACAACAACTTCAAATTAACGGGTTTATGTATTGTAAAAATAATATATGTTTTAGTAATTAGATGTTCTCAATAACTATAAAAGATTTATTTTATAAAAGTGATATAAGAGATTTTGAATAAAAATTCATTATTTTACAAAACTATTAGTGAAACTTTGAATAAAGACTGATATATATATATATATATATATATATATATATATATATATATATATATATATATATATATATATCTATATATATATATATATATATATATATATATATATATATATATATATATATATATATATATATATATATATATACAAGTTTGATAAATTATAATTTTATAACATAAGACATTTAGATAAGAAAATCACTAGCTAATGTAAGATATAAACGCAAGATTTATGAATAGAATAGTAATAATATAAGATATCTAGAATGTGACAAGGGTTAGATATTAGTTTATAAGTCAAAAGTGTTATATATCTCCTATGGAAAATGATAAACTTTTACTGGAAAAACTTACAAAATAATATATTTTAAAATGGATAATAAAATGTTTTTTTTTAAATAACTAAATAAGTGGGTGAAAAGCATTCTCGTAAGCATAAATCATCATATGACCATGATGCATATAATTAGGGTTTAATTAATCAGAGTCTAGCATGTTGGCTTTTTCGTTAATCACACTTAAGGTGAGTCCTTCGGCCCCATTTTAATTATGGTATTTATTTTAACTATTTTGGGGAAAAAGCATGAGAAACTATATTTCAATGTATATGATGGGCAAAACGGATTAATATATGTTATGATGGTATAAGTTGGGTTAGTGGTATAGATGTATACTATTGAGCCCCTAAATCCTCCCATAATCATTAACCTCGGGTAGGCCACAGACTATATTGGTAGATCTATCGGGTTAGAATGGCCCGCTCTCGCGAGCGGTCGCACTGGTCAGGTTGTTGCGAGGGAGTTTATATGTTTGGACTGTTGAGGGGCAACGACGTGTGTCTTGGTTTGATTATGGACTTATGACCTGAATTAATCATAGTACCTAGCTAGTCTATGTTGAGTATATTATATCTCGTTTCATCATATTATTTTTGAAACTAATTGTTTATAAGACTGAAAATCACGATCGCTCATCAACTTTATGTTGACTTTATTACCTTCATGCTTTTCAGGGTTATAGGTAAGCTGTGTGTGGAATTTCCGAACTAAGTCTTTGGAGGGTCAAACGTTTCGAATGTCTTTAGATATTATTAGATTAATGAATAAAAGAAAATGCATTGCATCTAATATCGAGTTTTACAAACTGTTACTGATAAAATACTGTCATGACTTTGTTTAGAACGTTAAGTTTATGGTTTTACATAATCGTTGGTATTATTAATCACGTTTGACTGTAATTGTTGGATTAACTCCAACTTCCGTTATCACCAAGTTTCCTGACCTTCCGCTGCGATTCTCGGGGTGTGAGAACATGGCTGAAGATTGTTACTACAACCCTGCAAACACACATTATGCAAATAATGTTAAGAAAGAAGGAGTCAAGGAGGGTTTCACATTTGGACCATACCACATGGCCCAAGTGATGAGGAAAGTCAAACTTGTCTCGGAAGCAAAGTTGCTTTCGGAAGAAACTCATTCTTCCGAAGGGAAATTTGCTTCGGAAGATAAGGCTAAGAAAATTCAAAAGAACAAGAAAGTTTCTTTGAAACCTTCCGAGAAGAAGACTGCTTCGGAAGAAAAGGTGGTGAAGGCTTCTTTCGAAAAGAAAGAAGCTTCGGAAGAATGCATGCTGCACAAGCTTCAACAAGCTCATCTACTATGATCAACCAAGTGATGGAATGGAAGATCAAAGAGGATGTTGCGGCCCAAACCTCTTCTTCAAAGACACCCATTGAACCCCCATGCATAAATTTTTGTTCAATTATGTCATCATCATTGGAAGAACCCAAGACCAACAAGGCTTGGGTTTCTAATAAAAACTAATCTTTCTCACTTTATGTGCAAGGACATCCATATGACAAGAACAACAATGTATGGATTGTGGATAGTGGATGCTCTAGGCACATGACAGAGAACAGATCTCACCTTCAACACTTTCAACATTTTGATGGAGGTCCTGTTCAGTTTAGAGGTGAGACCGAAGGATATATTCCTGGCAGAGGGAGTATATCCAATGGTAATTTAAAAGTTGACAGAGTACACTTTGTCAAACAGCTTGAACACAACCTGTTAAGTGTTTCTCAGTTTTGTGATCAAAAGCACCAAATGCTTTTCACAGAACATGAGTGCATTATCCTCAAACCAGCGATGACAATTCCTCATGAATTGGTGTTTCTTAGATCTCCCACGAAAGGATATGTACAAGCTAGATATGAACAATGCTTCCCCACTGGGTGAAGTATCATGCTTTCTTTCCAAAGCTGATGGTGATGAGTCAACACTATGGCATAAACGAATGTATCATGTCAATTTTAAAACCATGAATAAATTGGTTAAAAATAACTTGATACATGGTTTGCCTAAAAATGAATTTTTTGCAAAGATAACTGTGTTGCATGTCTGAAAGGAAAGCAACACAGGGCATCTCATAAATCCAAAGTTGTTAACTCTATCACCACTCCATTACACTTATTGCACATGGATCTCTTTGGTCGCTTAAGTATAATGAGCATTGGAAGGAAATCATATTGCCTTGTGATTGTTGATGATTTTACAAGATTTACATGGGTATTCTTTTTAAGAACTAAAGATAAAACTGCTGAAACTTTAAAACTTTTATTCTTAAAAATAGAAAATCAAATTGATCATAAGATTAAAATCATTAGAAGTGATCAAGGGACTGAGTTTAAGAATCAAGTTCTTGACTCATTCTGTAACTCAAAAGGGATTTCCAAACAATATAGTGCTCCTAGAACTCCTCAACAAAATGGTGTTGCTGTGAGAAGAAATAGGACACTTATTGAGGTTGCTCGAACTATGTTACCTGATTCAAAGTTGCCTCTAACATTCTGGGCAGAGGCAGCGAGCACTGCAAGTTATGTGCAGAACAGGGTTTTTGTAGTTAAGCCATATGGAAAGACCCCTTATGAGCTATGGAACAAGAGGCCACCGTTCATTCGCTTTCTAAGGTCATTTGGCAGTAGGTGTATCATACTTAACACAAAGGACAATTTGGCAAAATTTGCTGAAAAGTCAGATGATACTATCTTTGTTGGATATTCCTCCAACTCTATTGCTTATAGAGTTTATAACATCAAAAATCAACAATTTGAGGAATCATCCAACATTGTTGTTAATGAGCACACTCCTTGTGTTAGGGGGAATGGACCTGATCATATTTTTGAATTAGAATTGATTCCAAACTATTCTAAACCCTCTTGTGAGAGTGTTTCAGCTGGAACAGGTACTCAGAGTGTTTTTGATGATGATCAGCGATTTGAGTTACCCAAACTTATTCCAAGTTCTCCAAGAGTTGCTACAAACCAAGCTCCCACTATTGGCAACTCTGATAGTATAACTATCTCAAGAGATAGTGGGGCTTCAACCAGTTGTCAACCTAGTGAACCTCAAAACTCATCAGGTGACACTGCATAACATCAAGCTGATGGAAGTAGCATTTTGAAGGAACATACAACTGTTAATAATGCTTCATAGCCAACTACTAATGATGCTATTTCTCATTCATTCAATCAGTCCTCATTGAATGAGTATGAAACAACAGCTGTTCTAAGTGTTCAACCTCTAAAGCAAAATATGTCCAATTTGGATCTATCTTTGCAACTGGATGTGATTCCCAGGCTTAGGATTCACAACACTCATCCAACTAAGAACATCATTGGAGATGTCTCTGAAGGTGTGAGAACAATGGGACAAACTCACAATGGGAATGTATGCTTGTACTCATGCTTCTTATCCTAGATGGAACCTAAGAAAGTAGAAGATGCCTTGAAAGATAGTAGATGGGTTGAGTCAATGCAAGAGGAATTGCTTCAATTCAAAAGACAAAAGGTTTGGAACCTATGTCCGCTACCATCCGGTCAAGTACCAATAGGCACCAAATGGGTTTTCAGGAACAAGAGAGATGATAGAGGCTTGATTATCAAGAACAAGGCAAGACTGGTAGTTCAAGGATACACTCAAGAGGAAGGAATTGATTACATTGATGTCTTTGCACCAGTTGCAAGACTTGAGGCAGTGAGGATCTTTCTTGCTTATGTTGCATCCAAGAATTTTACTGTCTACCAACTTGATGTCAAGTGTGCCTTCTATATGGGGATATAGATAGGGAAGTCTATGTGTGCCAGCCTCTAGATTTGAAGACCCACAGCACCCCGACTATGTGTGCAAACTGGATAAAGCTCTCTATGGGCTGCACCAGGCACCTAGGCTGTGGTATGAGACATTATCTCAATTTCTCCTGAAGAATGGTTACACTAGAGGTACCATTAAGAAGACTTTATTCATAAGAAAGTGTGGGAAGGTCATTTTACTCGTACAAGTCTATGTTGATGACATCATATTTGGTTCCTCAAATGACCAAATATGCTAAGACTTTAAGAGCATCATGAAGAAAAATTTGAGATGAGTTCCATGGGAAAGATGGACTTTTTCCATGGAATTCAGGTGAAGCAGATGAAGGAAGGGTTCTTTATCAATCAATCTAAATATGTCAATGATATTTTAGAAAGATTTGATATGAAAGATTGTAAGCCAGAAAGATACCCATACCCAGAAACCACAATCTTTGTCCTGACTTTGAGGGGGAGGATACTGATCAACATCAGTATAGAGAAATCATTGGTTATCTGATGTATCTCACAGCAAGTAGACCTGATATCATGTTTGCAACATGCATCTGTGCAAGATATCAGGCTGCTCCAAAGATGTCTCACCTAGTTGCTGCCAAGAGAATCCTCGATATACCTCAAAAGAGCACCTAAACTGGGTCTCTAGTATCCAAGGAACAACAATTTCAATCTCTATGGCTATTCTGATAGTGACTATGGTGGCTACAATATCCACACGACATCAACATCAGGTGGATGTCAATTTCTTGGTAGAAGGATCATCTCATGGCAATGTAAGAAGCAATCCTGCGTTTCAACATCTACTGCTGAAGCTAAATACATTGCTGCTGCTAGTTGTTGTGCTCAGCTGCTGTTGATTCAGAACCAAACGATAGACTATGGATTCAACTTCATTAGCACTCTATCCATATTGACAACAATAGTGCTATCTCAATTACAGAAAATCCTGTAAAGAACTCCAAGACAAAGCACATTGACATCAGGTACCATTTCATTAGTGATATTCAAGAGAAAAATCTGATTAAACTAATCAAAGTTGATTCAAATGAACAATATGTTGATTTGTTCACCAAAGCATTTGATGAACAATGATTTAAGTATCTTATTATAGCTATTGGGATGATAAACATTGATTAGTCCATCTCATTTGAAAAACCTTTTCAAAATGTGTCTTGTCTTTGTTAAAAACAATCTAAGCCCTATTACATAAGGTTTTTCTTCAAAATTTTACGAAGTATAAATTCTTCCGAAGAGGAATTAAGCCTCGGAAGATGTCATGTATATCTTCCGAAGCAAAATTCCTCCAAGGGAAATCTTCTTTTCTGAAGAGTTTTAGTCTCGGAAGAAGCATTTGATGAAGTATCAAATCTACTTCCGAAGCTTATAAACTTCTTCACTCGGAAAGCCCTTTTTACTCTCGGAAGTAAGAAACTTACCTTCGGAAGTAAGATTGGCTTCGGAAGAAGATTACCTTCAAAAATGTTTTATACTCGGAAGAAAGCTTTTACTGTGTAACGGAAATCTTTTGGACCCCTCTGTAAAAAGCAAAGATTTTATTAATAATGTCAGAATATTTAAATGGTTTTAACCTTACCGCCCCTGTCACATCTTACCCCAAACCATCTTTTCACCTTATCCAACCACCAAAACCACCTTTTCATCCATTTAAATAACCCCGACTCACTTGTTTAATCTTTTTACCAAATTTACTGCCCAAAGATTCCTTCGTCTCCAATTTACCCTCATCCAAACTAATTTCTCTGCAACTTCTCCCAAAAAAATGTCACTAAACCCTTAGCACAACCAAGTCGCACTCCTTGATTCAACCAAGGATGCTGACTTCTCTAAAATCATCTTCTTCCTAACCCAATCTTCCTACTTCACAACCCTAACTGTTAACCCCACAATCTATTTGAACCACTGGCCGAATTCTAGGGAAATGCTTAGATTGAAACTCTGAACGGACTTAGGGTTCTAAGGTCGAGCATCTGTGGTTAGGAATTGATCATATCTGAACAAGTCATTAGGGAGCATCTAGAGCTCCATGATGAAGGCTCTCCTACGGAGTTCCCCAAAACAGACCTTGATGACACATATACCCAAATGGGATATGGTGGTGATGTCAGTAGGTCCACGTTAAACAAGTTCAACTTCTCTTACCATTGAAAGTTCCTGCTGCACATAGTCCTTCATTGCTTGTCAAAGAAGTCCGGGGGATAGGATCAAATCCCATACAAACTAGGATGCCTAGTTCATGGGTTGGTAAAATGCCTCTGTTTCAACTATTCAAGATTTGTGCTGACCAACTTGATGGGGAACCTTCAAAGGGAAACATTCTATATGTATCCCCTGTTCATTCAGCACATCATCAACAGTGAGTTGGACCAGAGCAAGCTTGTCTGTGCAGCTGCTCTGTCTGTCCCTCACATGAGGCCAGCCATCTTCAAAGTGCTAAAGAGGATATCCACCAACTTCACCGGAAGACACACTGAGCTGCTTCCAGGTATGATTGAGCGCATAGCTCCTCGTGACATCCCTGTTAACCCCACAGGTGATGAACCCACACTAGCA